>JAYDZF010000014.1:6159868-6170893 GCA_034509105.1 Microcambeva barbata
GCAAACACGAGGTTCTCAGGTTCATTTGTACCTAAATGAAATTAATTGCACTGATTTATTGCTATTGTGTAAAGCAGGTTCTCAGTTTGCCTGACAGGATTAGCAGATTTCCGTCACAGTCTCTCGATGTTTGAACTCGTCGAGTAAAGGAGGGAGTTTTCCAGGTTCTGTAATTTAGCTCCTGACAGTTCAAACATTTGCAAACTCAACATTGTATAATCCTGTAGATCTGGGGCGCAGTCTGGCTCACCCTTTACACCAGGCCATCTCAAAGTTCAGAATGCATTCTAAGCACATAACACATTCCTTTAGATATTATTTTGATGAATTAGCTTCTAAGCGAATGAGAATTCACACAGGCCTTTCATGAAGTGTGTAATTACTAGGTGGGGTCTCAGGAACTGATGTGTTCATTATTAGAGGCTGTGGAATGGCGAGGTCAAAGGCCAAAGCTGGTTTTAGAGGTCAAGCATGTGTGTGGGATGGGAAAACCAAATTCTGCCTCACCTTGTGAGGAAATAAAGGATTTCCCTCCATATATATGTATGCAATCAATACAAATTCAACACAAAACACAATTTTTGTATTGTTTTTACCAGCACTACCTTACACCCCTGCTAATTAAAACAACATTAACACATTAGCAGGAAGCTAGTCTTTAATATTATCATCTCAGGATAGTTGGATTTGTCTTACAATAAAAATATTGTTCACACTTTTATGCAGCGTAATTGCACTTTTTAAAGATTGTGATTTTTTGAAAGACATTTTGTGATTTCTGTTCCGAGAGCGTTTCCTAGTTTTCGATAACAGAATGCTGTTCTATATCATACAAACAAATACAGAAATAAAAAACTCTTTCTTTGCATGTCCCAGCTTGTTGGGTGCAGGAATTGGTCAGACATTGCATGGTGCTTCTGGAGCAGCAAAGACACTGCTGTAAAAATATTTTTTAATATTAAGTTTATATGTTCAGTTATAATGAGACATGTGGTCTCTTAAAAATATTTTTTTTCTGATTATCTTCTAAATATTATAAGTTGGAATCAATCAATTCAACATCTCTGTGTTGTCATTATCATGAATGATTGAAAAATAAACTTGGTTGTATTAAGAATGTCATTACTTTGAGATAATGTTTTATTTGATTTTAAGGAGATTTTATTTTATTTTGAGCAGACCATGATGACCAAATATATATTTAAGAATATAGATGTAAATTGTGTATAATGCCTAGATTTAGAAACATGATTGAAACCTGTCAAAACAAAATCCTGCTCAGCAAGAATTCCAGACACGTAGAAAAAATGTACCAGTTTAAACTCTGTGATTTATGAACTGTTGTTATATAAAATTTGTGTGGCTGTTCGACATTGGTTCTTAAAGCTAAATGTTTTGAATTTCGTTGGTGCAACGAGACTCAGATCACACAGTTTGAATAATGCTCTGTTCTTTCATTGGCTAGTCAAGACAGATCAGTAATTTATCTTACGCAACTTGCCTGCTTCCACATGTACAGATCTTTCTTCCAAAGCTCATAATTTGACTGTTGAATTTTTTTGATCAACGTCTTTTTATTGGTGATTCTTACCATATACAAAGCACATCGATACACAGACTCCCTACTGCCACCACCAGACCTGCATTGAGCATTCTTACGTATTACATAATTTAAGTATACTGACATCAAGACACATGCACTAAAAAAAAAAAAACATGAATATGTTTTAAATAAACACACACTGCATATTATCAACACACTGACTCTTAATGGATCATACCATCATACCAAAGAAATACTGCCAAGTTGTATAAAATCTCTGTACTGATCCTTGAATAGAGTATCTTATTTTTTCAGAGTTTCAGATATTGCATAACCTCTCTGATCCATTGGGTGTAAGCTGAGGGATGAGGGTCTTTTCACCTAAACGATATTAGTTAAGCTTTTAATAATTTAGTAGGGCATCAGATGGCAGAACACCAAATAGTGCAACATAAGGTGAGTAGTCCAGTGGTATTTCCAAAATTTTAGAGCGGGCTTTAAAAATAGATTTTTTATATATGGATTTGATTTGCAGGGCCTTGTTTGCATGCTTCACATGCAGGGTCTCTTTTTGTTTTGTTTTTCAGATCATCTAACATTACTCAAATAAAGTCAGTACTTTAAACTTTAAGAAAGAGAAGATGTGTGAACTTTTGAACATTACTTTTGTGTCTCTATAAATACTGACTGGAGCGTTTTGTTGCTCTCAATCCTTTGTTACCCTTTGCCCTTGCTCAACATTTTTTTTTATTAAAAGGGGTTGACAAATAAGCCCCTTTGACCATATGATGTCTGGGTGGTGGATCTTCATCATTCCTTCATCACTGGAATTACGCTTAAATGGTAACGAGGTGCCTGTAACAGTTATTCTAGTATGTGTTCTGAAGAGCAGCAGAGTTATAAAATAATTAAAGGCACTGTGACAAGTTACAGGCTAAGGTACAGGACTAGTAATCGGAAGGTTGCTGGTTTAAGCCCGATTTCTGCCAGCTTGCCTCTGTTGGGGCCTTTAATAACATTTAATAAACGGATAACGAGTCTAAGAAAATCAGATGTTTTGTTTTGATATCAACTGATCCAATTTTTTTTGTTATTATTGTTGTCATTCGAATGTTGAAGTTGAAGCCTTTGTTTCAGGTTCTGTGGGAACTGCCACTGGGCATGCTCTGTTTACCAAGCTGTCATGACACTTGATATTGCACAATATTCATTATGTTCATAAATGATTGAATGTATTTATAGAGAGGCTGACTTGGTAGGAGGAGTATGGATCAAGTTGAGGAGAGCTTGGAGAAATGGGAAATTGGTTTTATAGTTTTTGTAATGATTTGAATTTAACATCATGTTCGACATAATTTGCTTACACTACATGGTGGCATTTACAGGTTACCCATGATTAATCAGTTTAAGTTTTTATTTTCAATCACAGTCACTAACTGAATCTCAAATTTGCTTCACTTGCATTTCTTGACTTCAAAGTCTGGATATTTTTTTAGTACAGAATATAACATGACATAATTATCGTATTCAATCATATAGATAGAAAAGCTCTTATTCTTTTCTTATTTTAGCTTCTTAACCAATAAAAAACAATAATATAAAATGTAGAAAAATTACATAAGGGACATACACATGCATAACATTATGACCAACCTATCACAAGACATCACAATTTGGCCCTTGGTCAAACTCACTCAAGTCCTTGTACATTTTCCTGCGTCTGTCCTATTAAGTTTGAGGATAGGATGTTCACTTGTCACCTTATTCACGTTAACCTGTCGGTGGTCATAAGTTTATTCATGAATATTTATTTAATATTATGCATTAATTGATTGTAAATGTTCATATAGCGCTGTGAGTCAGTACAACTCTTCCTATGTAATCTAATACGTAAATGATCTGCAAGGATATCCTCAACAGTTTGGCTTTTGCCTCAGGTCCAGCCTTTTCATTCACTTTTTACAGAAGCAGGTAATTGAGTGAGTTACAGAATCATTGTTTCTGTAACTGACACCACACAAATGCACTTTCCTGAGGTGCATGATAGGAGGTACTGTACCAAACAAGAAAGCAAAGCAAGAAGTAGGGATGCTATTTTGGTCTATTTTTTGGCTCACGGTATTTGCGTATTGATCCTTCTTCCTTTAAACACCATTAAAGGATTAATCAGAACAATACATGCTTCATACAAAATGAGAAAAGTAATCTGTGTAAGCTTTCTCGTGTGCCTGCTGGGCAGAATGGCACTACAGAGACTTAAAATCATTCCTCTTTAATTACACACTAAGTTCATTACAAACATAATTAAACAGGATTTTTAGAAACGGTCTAGTGGCAGAACATGTAGGCTGAAGACGTTCACAACTAGCAATGATTAAAATGCTTAAGTGTGTGGACCCGGTTTCCAACAAGGAATAAACATACCTTTATTTAGGATCCTCCTCCAAGACCAAGCATGTCACCCTAATGGTTTTCCCCTGCTGGCATCATCAGTCCCGCTCCTCTGGTCACACATCTGTGAGTGTAGACAAAACAGTCAGAGCACGTCTTCCAAAAGTGTGTTCATACCTGACATACTCGCCTGTTCCCATTATAGTGAGTAAGTGGATTAAATTCCCTTAACAGGGGTTCCATAACTGGCACCCAAACGACTAGTGTCCTTCATTCATCTCTTTTTTTATTTATAAATCCAATCGTGGATAGTCAATTCTCCTGTTTCTGGATATCCTGACTGTCTTGAATAAGCATATGATTGAATGTTATTAATGAGGATTATTATTATTCATTCATTCTTCCTAAACAAATGCTTTGGTGTGCTAACCAAGGTCCTTGTACAGCATCTAAAGACACCATTCACTTCATCCGGTCACTTTTCCCACCTAACACAGTGGCCAATTTGTGTCTGCTCCAGGCACTGCCAGTTGTTCAGAATCTCTGTGCTGGTGTGCTAGCACAGAGTTTGTGCTAGTTTGCTGAATGTTTTAATAATACTTGAACTGTAGCTGCTAAAATTCCAGAATTAATATTGAACAATTTGCTCACATGTCATGAGCTATTTTGCCTATTAATGACTTAATGACTATTATTGAGGCTTTTGGCACCCTTTTATTATCATAATAGCCTTGGCGCCTACATCATAATAGTCTTGGCGCCTACATGAACGACTGGTTGTTGTTCATACTAGGAGCTAAAGCCAGATACGGACAAAGTGAATTTTGACCTCTACTGGCTAACTGATAGCGTATGAGCAGAGCCCAGGGAAATGATCCACATATGATCAGTTGTTGATTCTTCTTCTTGCATTGCCCTCCCGGTTTAATGTGTTTTATGACACCACACCCAGTCTTTGTCCATTAATGATTCTTAAAGCGAGGGGCCTTTTGAGGGCCTCTTTGAGACGGGTAAAAAATCTCCAAAATCAGCTTCAAAGTCCAAATTTTTCCTCTCGTCTCACAACAGCAGAAATGTAGAAATGAACCCAAACTAACTTTTCAACTCTCATTAGAGACTTTGCATGGATACTAACAGCAATCCAATCCAATCTGACTCACCTCTCACCGGCCATGTCTTAATGAGCCGATCCTTTTATTTCAGAACTCACACCCCATCCATGGAATGTGTCCCCCAGGCGCTGCGCCCCAATTATAAGCACCGATTTGGGTAAAGTGCACTTGAGTGGGTCGGTCCATTGACATGACTGATTGGCTCCCCGCAGGGCCGTGGATGTTTTGGTGAGCTGAATAAAAGCCGGTCTCGAACCCTGCCTTCATCAGTGATCCGGCAGCAAACAACAGGACACGTCAACACAAAAGTGACCCATTCCAGGAATTAGAAAAAGAAAGAGCGGGAAAAAAAATGCAAAGAGGGACTGAACTAAATCATGTTCAAAGGTGACAACAGACTTTGGGTTCAAACTGTCAGCAGTTAAATAAAAGTCTAATGTAAGGAACATTTTGATCTGATTTGAGGTCATGTTTGCTTTATAACCAGACTTATTACTTAAACATTTCCTTACCCTACTTTAAGCATACAACAGTTAAGGCTCTTTACATTACAGAAAGCTATTCGGTTCCGGAAGAGTCAAGACTGTTACTGTTGCAAAATAGAGGACCAAATTCATATGCCTGGTTTTGGAGAACTTGTTTAACCGTTCACACACTATCGTCCACGTTCGGCGTACATGTTAACTGTCCTTTTTAGTCGCGTCTCACATGTCCTTACACTTATTTATGCAACAACCTTGTCCAGGTGTCTCTTTCCTGAGAAAGTAATTAGTGCTGAAGATGAAAAGAAAAGCCACTTACAGGACGAGCTCATGTTTCTGTTGTTACTGCTGGCCTGGGAGACTCGAAGAAGCCAGGAAGGAATTTAGCAGAGTGGGCTCTTTAGATTCCAGAAGACCTTCTGGAGTGGCGCTACATTACGGAACGTTTTTTAAATCCAACACGATCAAACACCAGAGAGAATATTTCTCTATGGAAAGATTCAAGTCAAGTCAATTTATTTGTATAGAGCTTTTTACAATAGACATTGTCGCAAAGCAGCTTTACAGAGTTTAGGACAACAAGACCAAGAACCAACCCCCCTACACACTCGTAATCAAAATATTTGAAGTGGTCTCTTTTTTTTTTTTACCATGACTGTATTTCCAACTTTATTTAATGTTTTTGTATATATTGTAGCCTGATCCTTTATTGGATCTTCCTTTTATACCTAATCATGATCTCTCCCCAGTTCTTGGACTCCCCTATTTCACGACTGAAGTGCCCTTGAGCAAGGCAACTGACGTCCAACTGCTCTCCAGGCATGTGTGCGCACTCCCCCCTAGTGTTCACTGGTGTGTAAATGTTTGTTTCACTCCACAGATTGGGTTAAAATGTGGCTAACAAATTTAAGGACACTTAAATTCTTACCAATTCTCGCAAAAAGTCACTTCGGCTGGCACAAACTAGTGCATTGTAGCCCGGATAAATAGGAAGGTTGCATCTAGAATGTCATCCAGCTGAAACCCATGCCAAATAAATCATGCACAGGAAGATATAAGATCATCAAGCAGGTTCTATGTACTTTAAGAAGCGTGTCCGTAGTGCTGGGAAGTAACAGGTTAACCTGAACTCTAAAGCAGAGTCATGAGTCGTCTGGCTGTAACTCATTTCATGCCAAACATGTTTTAATGCACACCGAGTGCCATCCAATCACACAAAGGACCAAATCTTACCCCCCCCCCCCCCTCCGTCCTGCAGCAACCGAATCCCTTAAGTAAGGTGAGAATGTGGTTTATGGTTTCTGGATTATTCTTGAGAAACAGCTTTGCTTCTGCACCATGTCAGTTTAAATATTTAGACGATCTCAGTACAGAATGTCACCATTCAAGTAAGATGGGACGTGTCGGAGGGTGTGATTAGTCCAATAATTCCTTTACTTAAAGATAAATAAGATGATTCCGATTTAAAGGAAAGCTTTAAAGGGTTTAATCTGTTCTGGAGGAGTGCTGGCCAGCTTTTAATACACTTGTAACATGAACAATTTTTTGCTTTAACTGGCATTGTAAAATAATATAAATGGAAATAGACATGATCACATATCATAGTGTCATTTTGTAATGTAAAGAAAATAGTGAGTTATTAACTATTTATTGTAGTGTATTAGTCCTTCTGTAAATCCATCCAATCAAATCACTTGACAAATCTTCACCCAGCCACCCACACACTCACCAGACCATCAGTCCATTTACCAGACAGACCGTCCACCAGTCCATCCATCCACTCATTCACCCATCCATGCACCCATCAAGGCCCCCACATATTCACCGGCCATTCACCCGTCAATCCATCCATCCAATCAAACCGACACCCATTCACCCGACCAGCCCACCTGTCTGCACAGTCACGCACTCATCCGTCCATCCGTCCATCTATCAATCCACACCTACTACTGAACTGAAAAAGATCAATAATATAAAGCAAAGAAAACAAAATAGATTAATATCATTGAAATATAAAAACACAACTCATAGCTTTGCATACTTTTGGTGGTAACCTCAAACCCAGTGGGGTCTAATCTTAACAATGGGTCGATGGGGCTGGAGGTTTCCATACAGGCAGATGACCTACCGGGTACAAAACCCACTGACTGGTGGAATGGGAGGTATTGTTTAGTTCATCTACAAACCTTCATATGTACAGAATTTGGTGGATTAACTGTTTTATGTGAAATGTTTAATCAGTGAAAACAAAGTCGCCTAATTCTACGACATTCCAAGAATGTCACAAAACATGTTGCTTAAAAAAACTTTGAAATTCTATTTCAAGTGTCTACAAGACATCTTTGAGGTGTCTGATCAATTAGGATTACTCGGTTTGATTGATGTGTCACTTTGTTGTCTGCACGTGACATGAATAAACGCCTAATTGTTATAAAAATACCCGGATTACTCCACCTGGGGATCAAAACAGGATCTTCTTGCCTTGAGGTGACTGTGGGACCCACCAAGACTGATCGGCCTTAATCCTTAATATGCGTCTGACTACATGCAGACGAGTACACAGGTAAGATGTTACTTTGCTGCCCTCTTGTGGAGAAGTTGCAGAAGAGTCTACAGACTTTTCACGTCTCAAAACACGAAATATTAAGAGTCGCAGAACCCTCCCAATTCAGTTAAAAAAATTGTAATATTCAAGTCCCTTGACAATTTTTCAAATTCATTTCATTATTGTAAAGGGGCGGTGGCTTAGTGAGTAGCACTGTCGGCTCAGAGCAAGAAGGTCCTGGGTTCGATCCCCAGGTGGGGCAATCTAGGCCATTTCTGTGTGGAGTTTGATGTTCCCCCACTAAATATAAATGGAGGTCCTCCTTTATTGACTTAGGAATCTTGAATTGAAAAGAAAGAAAACTGACACATTATGTGATGTTATAGAAGGAAAGCTCTGATTGGTCAAATAAATTTAATTGCCCCCCCTATTGACTCAAGAACCTGACTCACTCTGCAATATGGTTAAGGCACTGGCCTCCTAAGCCAGGGATTGTGGGTTCGAGCCCTATGTGGGGTGAAAAAACAAAAAGGGGAATCTACAACTTGAAATTTTCGTAATGGCTTGAAGAAACTTGGCAACAATGTTCTTTATTTGGCATCACGTTTGGGATCCATGTTGTTCATCACTAAGGCACACGCTGAGACGTTGGCGGTTTTATTATTATTAAATATTCACCCACTGTTCCGGCCGACCGCTGCACCACAATGACGACTCGTATATTTTCACCCAGGATAAATAAGCGGCCGCTGACAGCCAGCTGATGCAAATAAAACAGGCCGCAGCCTCTGCTATGAAAAGCGGTTGATGTAATGTTTATTTTGGCCCGTGGTATGCATTGGAAGTATCGGCTTTCACTGCCGGACATCGACGGCATGTTTCAACCACACGATCCTGCGTTTACCAACTTTATTTACACAATGACTTTCAAGCTGTGAACAGTGGAACCCTGACCACGTACATGTAACACTGCATTCATTCAGGCAGACGGACACGGCTCCTTTGGACGACTCGAGGAGCTTCGAGGAGGAATTGCGACCGAGGAAGAGCTTTCCGATATATTAATACAAGTAACACAGTGGTACCACCCGGGCTACGTCCCAAACTACTCGAATAAGATAAAATCTGACGATCGTTAATAATAGTATAAAGCAAATAATAATACAAAATAATAATAATAAATCAATAATGAGAATATAGGTCCAATCACAAAATAAATGAGGTCACAGTTAATAAACAATAAAAAAAATTCCTTTGGTCAAGTGGAAAAAAAACCCCAACAAATATAAACGAACAGAACATAAGAGCACTGCCAATACCGGTATCCCGAGTCCCATTAGGGTGTTTTATGGGATTTCTTTTGTACAGTAGACTATCTTGTTGAGGCTCTAAGGCTGAGTGAGGAAGAGCAGAAGGCAACCTGGTTTACTGTGTTACTCTCGCGCCATGCTGCAGCATGCTTTGGGAGAGGAAGAACGGACGAGGGCGGGGGCATTCAGAGTGCAGGCGAGGCAGAGTCGGCGTCGGGCTCGTTGTAGTTGTTGCTGTAGTGGTGTCCCGGGGCGGGATGATTGGGCAGAATGTCCAGCTCATCCACCTGAGGCCCGGGGTGCAGTGCTACCAGCTGGTCCTGTGGAATGTCGGCGGCGGCTGCTGCCAGGTTGGTGATGGATTTGCTCTTGACGCACTGGAAGTCCACGTGTCGGCTCTTGCCCTCTTCCTTCTCCCAGGACATCCGGATGAAGGGCCGTTGGACGTAGTTGTAGATGACCTCGGGTCTGCCACCTGGCCGCTTCTTGACCTTCTCTTTGTAGGTTGGATAGCCTAAAAAAGATCGATTTCGCCACACGTACATTATTTTCTTTAATTAGTGCATGAACGACATGTACACGTGCAAACGTAGACAAATTTTTATGGTAGATTTCTGAAAGAAGGATCTTTTTTTTTACCAAACCCCATTTCTTCTCCCAGAATGAGATTGACTGTCCTCATCTCTGACCAGACATGCCATTCTGATCTGAGATATGACTGGTTAGGGTACGGGACTGGTAATCCAAAGGTCACCAGTTCAAACCTCACCACTGCTAGGTAGCTGCTGTTGGGCCCTTGAGCAAGGCCCATAACTCTCAATGCTTAGACTGTATACTGTAACTGTTTTGTAAGTCCCTTTGGATAAAGGCGTTTGCTAAATACTGTAAATGTTTAAAATCATATCTGAATAATAAACCTCCATCATTTATCGTGTTTGTGCCTTTTTAGTAAAAAAAACCCCCCAAAAACGTCACGGTCAGGTGAGGCTGTGATGCTGAATGAAAGAGAACGACTCTCAGTCAACACGATCCTGAACTTAATCCAATTAGCAGAACAATTTTCTCATACCAAAGCTGGAATTGAAAAAAAAAAGTGGCAATCATGCAGAAATAGGAAAGAAATATCAAAAGCATGCTTTTTTGCATAATTAACATATACAATATATAATAATTTAAATACACCACACTTACCTTCGATGCCTAGTCTTATTTTCTTCAGTCCCCTTTCTTTCAAAACTGATTTGGCAACATCACGGTTTTCAATATATTTGAAGAATCGGTAAAGTTTTGTACTGTAGATGACTGAAAAATAAGCAAACATTTAATCAATAAACCAACTTATAAACTTAAGACTCGATCCTTTCCTACAGACATCAGTTTACTCACTCTGTGAATACTCCTCTCCCATTTGGGGAGGATACTCCTCGTCCCAGTCCACCACGTCATCATCGGTGAGGACGACGATGTGGCACTCCCTCTCTCCGCTCTGAGCGCTGGCCACCATCAGAGGCAACACCATCTCCTCCAGGTAAAACTCAAACTGTTGTCGGGCGCCATCGTTCGACAGCTCGTGCATCAGGGCGCCTGTGGAGAACGGACTCGTTAGGCAGGGGCACACACCCCGAGCTCCCCAGGACCTTTT
>JAYDZF010000014.1:6311733-6321849 GCA_034509105.1 Microcambeva barbata
AATTTACTTTATAACTTTTAATAACATACACTATTGAATCCCATTATCATGACCAACAGCTAATCTCCAGCAGCTAGATGGACTGGGAGTGACTCAATAAGGTTCTTGTTGGTTGTCACAGGTGTCTGGAGCCATGCAGACTGCTGTGCATCCCATAGCTGCTCGAGGGTCAATACAGTTACTTAATCCATCAAAGTGTGGATTCATACCCTCACTATTTTTTTTTCAGAACTTATATACTAAACAAGCAAGTTAGTTAGTTATGTTTATTAGGGCATATTTGTGATATGTAGTTTTTAATGGCTGTAACTGAGTATAACATGAATTATGAAGTTTCTAACTTAAAGTTATAGTTTAAAGCTTTAACTTAAGCTCAAACTTAACGTTATGGGTTTTTTATTTTTGGTCCAAGTAATAATTCGTTTACAGCACTGCAAAGCTAAGCAAGAGTAGGATTGTCATTACATAACCCGAGTCATCATGATGGAGCTTTTTAATTACAGGTCAATATGCCATACAGGAAAATGTTTTTCCCTAAAATAGCTAACCACAGAAAATAATAGAATGTGTTGATAAGAAGGCACGGATAACCTGTAATAATAATAATAATACTTATAAACAGTAGCATGCTTAGAGTAATGTGGGTACACTGCAGAACAGAGGTTGTCCATCACTGCAAAAGATATCAGCACGGCAAAAAGAAAACAGACCTGGACCGAGATAAATCAGAGGTCAGGGCCAAGAGTGTTTTTTCATCAATCTGCAAGTGCTCTCAGAAGAGCTGAGACATCAGACGTTGCTTGAAGGTTGAGAGCGATTCAGCTGTGTGAGGCCAAGAGGACAGATTATTAATTCACTCAACTGTGAATCCTTATGTATAAAATCCAATAAATATTTTAGTTTTGTTACGTTTTACTTTTGGCTAAAGATGCTTCTACCAGTAGTGCATGTGTGATTTTTAATAATTATGTATTCATTAAATTACAATAATAATAAACCCATCAGGAATAACATTATGACCACCTTACTATTATCCTGTTGGTCTCCCTTGTGCTGCCTCTGATGCACCGGTGACAGTTACAGTAGCTGTTGGATGGGACCACAGGATATCGGGTACTGGGTGCTGGAGCCTATCACACAAGGCACACGGTAACACCCTGGACCATCCATCCAATCCATCACAGGCACCTACAGGACAATTCAGACTCTCCAGTCAACCTGGTAGCATGTCTTTGGATTGTGGGAGGAAACCGGGGTACCCGGAGAAAACCCATGTGGGCACGGCAAGAACATGCACACAGAAAGGATCTAGATCGCTCGACTCGGGATCGAACCCAAAGCCTTCTTTTTCATCCATATGACTGAAGACTACCTTAATACTGTATTTGTGCTATGCTTTATTAATCTAAATATTGAATGCCCTTTTATTTCTGATACAGAAGTACTAGAAACTATTTTTAAAAAAAATGAAATAAGCCCTGGTCAAACCTGGTTGACCTTGCACTTGCCTGCTGACATGAGCTTTGGTGGTAGAGCTCCACACTCCACAAAAGCAAACCTCTATAATCCTATTTTCTCAGACACAAAGCTGTGAGTGATTCACATCTTCAGCCTCTCCAAGCTGCCGTAAGCGAACGCTAACCCAGGCAGCTCAGGCTGTTGATTCTGCCCTGGTTTACACCTGTACCAGGTCTCTATGCTGAAGTCAAGCCGAAAGCAGCTGGATGAAACAAAGCCCACTTAAAGACTACCGTTCCCATGAGTAGCAGCCATATTTCTTTATTTGTTTTTTAATGATATATAATTTATTACCCCTAAACAAGCTCCTTTGGGATGTAAATTCCTGTTTAGACTGTACAAAGGAAGAGGACGTGACTGGCTTATCAATTCATTTGAAACGAGACCTGTTTCAAGGGCAATACGGTTTAGTTTCATTGTGAGCCCCAAAGGGACACTTTGCATAACAATGATCTCCAAACTTGATAAAAGTGTTTATTAATGAAATTACATTAAGCCGGACGAGATTCTCGGCATACGGTCGCGGGGCAGCGGCGCATTTTTACTAACGAACTGATTGATCTTTCATTCTCGTAAATGATTCATTATTTACCCTGCGTTTCTCAGATTTGTAAGGTAATTTGTATTTCCAGATGAAAGGCGTTCGCACCAGAAGAACTTTTAGTCACGCTCTTGTCTGGCATGGATAAATAGGAGGGTTGTGTCAGGAAGAGTATCCGGGTTGAAAACCATGCCAAATCAATAATGCAGACTTTACTCAAAATAAAAAAAGGATAAATCACTTTTTAAGATCATTTAACGGAGCGGCTCAGGCCAAATCAACAAGTACTGAAAATGAGCCCAATATTCAGGATGCCTGAGCAAAGTGTCCTTATTCTAACAGATCGATGTAAGTGACATGAATTGTTGCCACTGTTTCTTTCATCTGTGTGTTTTTAACTGTAGCAGTGTCTCTAACTAGTGGACATTTTGAGTAATGTAATTTATTATAGGAAAGAACAAACTGGTGCATGTCTCCATGCCCATGTGGCTTTTCTTCGGGTACCACAACGTACCAGTAGGTAGAGTTGCTGCACTAGATTGCACCTGTATGTCCGAGTGAGTGGATAAATGAATCTGTGATACCGATGCGTCCTTTCCAGGGTCTGTTTTTGTCCTTGACACTGGACCCACGCTTGCCTTGTACTGCGTAAGGAGCATAATCCGTTTGATTACATTCATTTGGTATAAAACCATATAAAACAAGCATTTCATTGGGTAACTACTTAACTACCTGACAGAAGTTAGGAATGGAACACCAGGTAATAACAAACAGACCATCACGCACCTAGTCATCAAACAATGCAAAACAAAAGAGAACTGGAATAGAAGTAGTACTTATACAAGACTGTGAATGTGACACTTTAAAAATCTTTAAATAATGTCTCACTTGTGTAAACTGTTGCCACACAGTCCATTTGAAAAGTAGTTTGGAAGTCATTAGTGAGTTTTGTTCTCGATGGCACATGCTTGATTGTTGATTCATATTGGAAGTCCTTGACAAGAGCACTCAGACTTGGAAAGACGCCATTCTACAATTTAACCACATTATGATGCATGTTGTTTGTCCATCGCACCCACCGCCCCACAGGGACTGACATCTCTCTGCCCCCAACACACCTAGTTTAGATTATGAAGCAATCATCAAGCCCTCCGAGCTTAATCAGGCTTGTTTGGCAACCCGGGTGGGTCGAGATTGCACCGCCGGATGGCTGATTTGTATTCAACTGAACACAATCAGAATAAAAAATAAATCTGAACAAATGACATTTCGCACAAACACGGGCAGAGATCTCTGAAAACGGTCCAAGTGCACCTTTGATGTGCCAGTTTCCCATCACATCACATCAGTGTGAGTTGTGAGAACGGGATATGCGCTCTGGCATTGCTCATCTCGCTGCACAATGACGGATGAATATGGATAAAAGAACGACTTTCTTCCATCCTTTTAAAGATTGGCTTTAATATGTCACTTCTCTGGCTTGGCGTGATCGAAGGGATTTCTTTGGGGTGTGAAAAAATCACGTGTGGAGGAGAAAGCAGGGCCAGGTGAATCAAAATGTGCTGCTGATATGAAGCTGACTGAACGAAGGGCCGCCTGTTTGACCTTGTGAACGGGATTTCATGCAAATATTTAATAAAAAATGACCCAGACTGTAGCGCACACATGGTCTGAATTTAAATCGCTTTGGATATGTTTTTAATCATGTGACATGCAATTAGATGAATGCTAATGAGGTCTAGAACTGCATTGTGAAAAAAATAGGTTCATCAGTTCATTGTCTTCAACCCCCTTATCCTGATTAAGGTCAGTAGGGGTGCTGGAGCCTATTCAACGGGCGCCAGGCACACGATAACACCCTGGATGGGGTGCTGGTCCGTCGCAGGTACCTACAGGATGCTTCAGTGTTTCAGATCTACCTGGTTGCATGTCTTTGGACTGTGGGAGGAAACCGGAGTACCCACGCAGACATGGCACGAACATGCAAACTCCACACCGAACACCCCCATTTCCGGGGATCGAACCCAGGACCTTCTTGCTGTGAGGAAACAGTGCTACCCACTAAGCCACCGTGGCCTGGTATTATAGATGTTTAGTATCATTTCTATGACCATTAAATACAATAAAGTTCCTTCTGGCTTCTGGCTTCTGGCTCGGTTGTTCCAAATGAGGTAACGTCCAGGTCACTTACACCTCCAGCACCAAGAGGCTTGATTCCAATCCACAAAAAGGAGTCAGAGAGACAGAGAGAGTCAGAGAGTCTATGTGGAATGGAACCACCGCTCTGGGGTTAACAATGTTTGTGTGTCTACATACTTTTGGCTTGAGATTCACAAAGCCATTAACGCATTCTTATATTATCACACACTGCCTCGAGTCAGCTGCTGATATTATCAAGTCCAATAAGGACTACGGAGTAAAAGCTCGTGGATCTAATTAAAGCGAATTTCCCTCCATCGCCATCATAAGGCTCTGGGGAACCATGATCGTCTCAGTCTACGTGTCTGTGTTTGCTCTAGATAATGTAACAGCAAAATGCACCTAAAAAGGAAAATAAATGCCCCCCAGGGTGGTATCAGCGCTAACGTCGACAATTATAGCAGGGAAACAGGCTCGTGCTTGGAATTTAAGGGTAAATTTGAGGTTATTGGATGTTATATGCAATAAAAACCCACTATCTGAGCGATCTATTTCAATTTGTGGTCATATCAGACGTAAGGATACCAAATTATTGGTAAAATAACCCGTGCACATTAGTGCAATTTCAAAATGACTGCCATTAGTGTAATGAAATGGGGACGAGACGGTGGCCTCACAGCAAGAAGGTCCTGGATTCGATCCTCAGGTAAGGACTTTAACGGAGTTTGCATGTTCTCCCCGTGTCGGCATGGGTTTCATTTTAGAGATCTTGTTTCCTCCCACAGTCCAAAATCATGCAGGTCACTGAATTAGATGTGTGTGTGTGTGTGTGTGTGACTCTGCCAATCAGCGTCGAGGAGGGTTCTTTGAGCCAATCTGTCTATGGTAGCTTTTCAATGGGCACGAGGCACACAGTAACACCCTGGGCGAGGCGCCAGTAACTCAGCACATTCTCCAGAAGCGCACGTCAGTGTCTCAGATGATCCTGTTTGCATGTTTTTGGATTGTGGGAGGAATCTGAAACTTTCCAAGGAAACCCTGGGACACAAGGAGAAGCTAGCAGCCCCCACACAATAGGACTCCATTAACTGCGAGGGCCTGTGGATTCCATCTTAAAATGATTTTGACATAAATACAGATTGTGTAGGCTTTCAGAAATCCATTGTGATGGCCACGTCTGATTCTGCTGATTGACTTCTGAACTCGACTCTCGTGCCTCGGGGAGAAACGTAATTTTCTATTCATTAAACTTGCTCAAGATGAGAATGTGATGAATTATATGTGCGGGCGCCACAGGGAATGACAGACTAATCTATATAACAAACTAATCCATGTTGGCACTGTTTGGTTTTGTTTGTTTTGAGCGGTTCCAATAACTAGTGCCTCGAGGAGCTTGACTTGAAGATCGATTAACTAATAAGGTCTTTAAATAAGGCACTTAAACAGGACGGACACAGACATTTAAAGATCTTGGATGCTTATGCACAAGGTGTCTATGAGATCCAGGATCGGTGTTGAGTGCCACCATCACCAAATGCACATTTGAATGTAATGAAGACTTGAAGGTCTGGCCAGTCTAGTCGGTGTCGCATCAGACCCCCTTTCCAGTATATTTGTTCCTCCCCTAGTGCATCACAAACAGCAGCTAGGCCGGTTGGGTGTGACTCGATGAGGTCCTGATAGGCAGGAACAGGTATCCTGAGCCGTGTTGACTTCAGTGCATCCCACAGCTGCCAGAAAGATAATTCATAGAGCGATCAAGGTGGTCCCACAGACGCTAAATTGGGTTCAAGTATGGGTAATTAGGGGGTCGGGGTAGTACTGTCAGAGATTTCTAGTCATGTGACATGTCTTATGTGATAATAATGACCTAAATAATAAGAAAAGACAATAATAGTAATAATAATGTGACCCAACTTGATGAAAACGAGTCCTGCACAAAAATCAGTGTTAAATGCTCGATCCTGAGGACCAAACCTGAAGAGGCAGCTGCTTGGAACATAAAACACCCCACCGCTCGTGGATGTGATTACCACCAGCTCACTGAAATCATCACTTGTTTACACGCAGCAGTCAGAGCAATGAGCCTGGATATTACAAATCTGTATGTCACACTACAGTGTTGTACCCGGAGTGGCCCGACTCATGTGATCTATCACATCTCATTTCACCAGCCGTTTCCTCAACACACTCACATTTGGGTGGGAATGTTATTGGGCGACCGCAGGCTGCCCGATGATGGACGAGTCCTTCCGGTAATCAATCACGCGACAGCATTTGTAATGAATACTCTCACATGGATGTGGACGTATGGACACCTACTGACAGGTACCATGAAGAGATCAAAGTGTTTTTACTTCACCGGTCATAATGTTATGCCTGGCTGCTGTATATACGAATAAAGGCATTCTCCTTATGGAGAAATTCAATGATCTTGCACTGTGCATTTATAATCTTAATACTCTCATTTCCAGGGAGAATAAAAGGCACTTTTTGGCGTATGTCTAATATGAACAGATTTCAATATGCACAGATCAGGGCGTAGTGAGTGTGATGGAATGTCTTACACAGGGCAATTAAGTTAAAACAGCCTGCTTCAAGCACATCATGACATCTGGGTCACAGGAATTAAAATGTTTAATAGGACTGTAGAGGCTAGTTTTTTTTTACTGGTGGCAGAACTGTCGCATCACAGCAATAAGGTCCTGGGTGGGTTTCCTAAGGGTGGTCCGGTTTCCCCCGCACTGTCCAAAGACATGCAAGTGAGGAGTCAATTCGGCGTCTCTAATTCTGTACCAAACATGCATTAAATAAATGGAGCATAGTTACATTAAAGCCCAAAAATGTTCATCATTAAGCTACAGCTGAGCTTATGGTGCCGTAGTGAAGAAATAATCGGTGTTATTCACTTCACCTGTCTGTGGGCGGTGTAATATTTACATGATTTGCCATTTCTTTGCCAATCCAAACCTTCCACTCAGTGCAGGTCGCGTTTTTAAAAAACTGACTACGGTCCCACTTGCAGAAGATCACACGAGCGAACCAAATGAGCACAATTCCTCTCAATGTGGACTTCTCATCTGCATACTTTGCTTTATATTTATATCCATTCCCGTCTCTCGGTCACCCAGAATTGTCAGATTTCCCACAGGTAGGTCGGGCCTTATGCAGCCGTGTCGTGGAGTAAGAAGGATTAATGGTCTAGAACCTGTGGAACTTCTGTTTTATGTCCCTCTACTGTTGTGTTATTCATATTTAATATCCTGGCTTTGACAAGGAATTTTTAATCAGTAATAACAAATTAGGATTGGCTGGGGTGTTCCGCTCAGCCCTGAGCCCCAGTCTAGTTACCTTTGTGCTGTTTTATTTATGCGTTTCTGCTATTTCCTCCTAATTTAGCGTCGGCCATTTGTCTTCCTCTGCTAGGGGATTTCTGATTGTGCATCTGGAACCCTTGTTCACCTATGCGCCCTGCACAGGTGTCAGTCTATCTGCATTTCAGGGACCCCACGCACATAGTCCGGTCATCCCTCCCTTGCATGCACAGCTACTAGATGGTGCCCAGAGCTTTTAGCGTAGCAAGGCCAAAATTGTTGAACTCTCTGGCTGAAAGCTAATTTTAATTGTTTTATTATTGTTAAAAGTTTTAATTTAATTTAATTCTGGTTATTCTTATGTATTTTTTATATTGCTTGGTAATCTTTATGTTGTTTTAGGCCCATATGATATCATTGGGCTGCCTAAATGTGCTTAAATTAAAAAAAAGTTTTAAGATTTTGCAGATGTGAACTGCTGGATTCCTGATTAGACTTTTTCCAGATATTTCTTTTATCGTTAAATATAAAATGTTGTACTTGTGATGATCTTTATCTAAATAAAGAGACAGGTTCAACCTGCAAAACAATTTTGAATTAGGGCTGGAAAAAACCCAAACCTGGCAACCAGGTGTATAGCAACAGGGGCCACAACCAAGCGTGGTGTATAGTGCCCTCCGCATCATGACATCCATATTCAGGATTAAATAATTCTAATTATTGAGGGCAACAAGGTGGCTTAGTGTGATGCACTGTCGCCTCTCAGTGAGAAGGTCCTGGGTTCGATGTTCTCCCTCGTGTCCGTGTGGGTTTCCTCCGGGTACTGCGGTTTCCTCCCACAGTCCAAAGACGTGTGACCAGGTTGATCGGAGACACTGAATCGTCCTGTAGATACCCGTGATGGACCGACACCCCGTCCAGGGTGTTACCCTGTGCCTTGAGCCCATTGAAGAGCCGGGATAGGCTCCAGCACCCCTACAGACCCTGATCAGGATAAGAGATGAAAGAGAATGATGATGATTTTCATTCTTTCAGGACGTTGGTCTGAATCAGACTGAATTATTATTGTAGGCAGATTTCCACTCCCACATCAAGGCCATTAAGACTGAAAGTGATGTTATGAAGATCAATACGATGTGATAGTCTGTGGTTCTATTTTTGTCTTAATCCTCATTGCTGGTCAAGTACAAACTCTCATCAAGCACTCGTGATGATCCGAAGAGCTGCAGCGAGACGATCTAAGCTTAACCAAACAGCCGAACTTGTTCACACATCAAAGCCTTGCATAGAAAAAAAGATATAAGAACACCCCTCACTAACCTCACTGTTTTATGCTGAATCTTTATTCCCTCGTGTCTCAGCCCCCTGTTGCCGTAAATTATTAGCTTTGCCTTGGTTGACTAGCTTAAAGCTTAAAATCTGTGCATAAGGAGAACTAATGGCCCGGCGCCTTTGGTTCTGTTCATTTTTTTATAGCTGCTGTCGTGCCATCCATATTGAATTCACTGACAGTGACAATTCAGTACGTGTGATGTTCACTATGTGATGACCTGCACAGACCTTCAGCAACAGTAATAATAACGTCGAGTCGCATTTTTATGACCCTAATTCGACCATTTAATGTTTAACACTATATTACAATTTCTCTTTTATATTTATAGTGTTGTTGCTTATAGTGTAATTGCTAGATGTAGTATTAAATATTAACTGGAGCATTAAAAAAAATAAACTCTAGATAGAACAGAATGTGTAAACTTTGACTGGTGTTAGTTAGTGCCCATAGATTATCACTAAAACTAAAAAATAATAAGACTAGGAGTGCTTAAACTATTTTACGTTTGTGTTAAATGGGCTAAAATATCAAAAGTATATTCCATAATTACTTAAAATACTTTCTTTCATATCCCAGCTAGTTGGGAAGTTAGGGCCGAAGGCGACTGGTCCGGCCATTGTAAGAAATGCCCAACACTTGCTGTGTGACAGAGCTGGGAATTGAACTCTACCCTTTCGACTGCAAGGACAAAGCTCTACCCACTAGGCTAACACTGTCAGTATCATATATCTTTAAAAACATTACAAGCAACCTTCTGGTAAGTTGTAGACCCTGCTCCATAAGGCGTTTAAGTCCAGAACAATGCCAAAATGTGTGGCTTGCATCTCTACGTGCTGTGATAGCACGACACTGTGCATGGCAGGCTCACAAGTGGATGGTTCACCTGTGATTGATACTTAGCTACCAGCTTTGTCCTCGCTTGTGCTTGTTTGTTGAGATTTTTTGTTTCTGTGTCCTAATATACCAATTTTACGAGCAACAGTTTCACCCTGAGCGATTTTCCCAAGCATCCCCGTGTTCAGTAGTGTTTGAGATGAAGAGATATTGCTACTTGAACATGTCAGATGGCGGAGCAAGCTGTGAACTGCAAACACATAAGAAGATTGTCTGACCATCAAAGAAAAGTAAGCGCCGTAATTCTATTGAATTATTATGGAGAGATGTTTTATAATGGGTCGTATTGGGTCGGCTACCATCGTGTTGGCTGTGATCGGCAGTATAAATAGGGCTTTATGTACATGGTATAGTGTGTGTGTGTGTGTGTGTGTGTG
>JAYDZF010000014.1:7186748-7203208 GCA_034509105.1 Microcambeva barbata
TTTATAAAATAAAAGAAATTTCATTTTTTGTTTTAAATCTACTCACAGTGTAATGAATGTTAACAAGTAGAAAATTAGAAAAATAAAAAGGGAAACGAATTTGTGAACGTACAAAGCCAACTTAAAACATACAACAGACAGAATAAGATGTTTGAAATGCTGTATATTTTCATGATTTTGAAAATGGATTAAAAAACATAATTTTAATGGGATATTTGTTTTAGAAAATGTCAGGACTTAAATACACCTTGGTCAAAAATATTACGGTTCACAAATAAATGTTTTTTTTTACTGTTTCACTTTCAAGGACTTCTAGATTATGGTTGCAGTACATAGATCATTTTAAATCTTGTTACATACCAAGAATTCCAAAGTAATTATTATTATGTAATTGTATAGGTCTGCATCCTACCATGAAAACACCTGTTTGCAACTGTAAGATGTTTGGCTATCAAAAATAATAAAATTTCAGTATTGCTATTATGGCGGAATGTCCCCATGTCAAACAAAAAGGACAAATACAGCTAAGTAATGACAAAATATGTAGAAGTTGGTATCTGGTGGACTTTAAAAGACAACAATGAACCTTTTACTGAAGAAAGGGAGTTAAGGCACAAAAATGCAGGTCTTGTCATTGATTTTGAATGCTAAAGCCCTTAGAGCGGGAGGAGTGAGGAAGATTTGGTGTTTTCAGTTATTCTCTTGTCAAATTCAAAAGTTACTCATCAAAATTTACTTTAAAGCTACTTAAATTGAGTTAAATGTTGACTCGCAACGTATGCATCGGTCATTACATTGGTTATAAATAAAAAAAAAGTTAGCAACCGAGCAGTCGACGTTGGAGAGGAAAACTGGTTCGGTCCGGTTTCTGAATCCACGTCATGGTTTGGCTCCAACTCGAGCGAGTCTCGCGCTCCCCGTTCTGTTTCTCCGTGTGCGTATGAGTGAGTGTGCGCGTGAGTGCGCGTGAGTGTGGGAGCTGGGTCCGTCTCACCTTTTCGAAAAAGCTCCTTTCACGCGATGAAACATCAGCAGACGAGCGAAAGGAATTCTCTCCGAATAAAAGCCGTTCAGCCCCACCGCGTGTACTGAACGAGACCCCACGGACGACCTTACTAAGCCGGCTGTTAGATCATTTCCCCCCGAATTCGTTTGATTGTTTTAGGGCAGTTGTTGCACAGGTTGTCGCTGGCTGCCGCGCGGCGCGCATCTTTTTACCACCGGAACGGGACCCGAGCCGAGTCTTTTTTTCATTTACAGACCAGCACAGTTGGACTTTTACTTAATCATTCTTGTTGTGTACTGTAAAGAGTCGGGGGGGAAAAACAAGCACACCGGTCACCTCTAACGAACGACACCGGTGCGCGTCCCTGAGCGTGCACTGCAGCCTCGTACCGTACCGTCCGTCCCGACTCCTACTCCCCCATCTCACCACTGTTTTAACCCTGAACAACAGGTAAGTCAGCCAAGTGCTTTCATTCTCGGGTTATTTTGTACAATAAACACGTAAGCAAGTTTAATTTGAGCCTTGGAACATCTGGAATTTTTCTAACGCGTAAAGGCTGATCGAATCCCTACAACGAGCATCCGGTTTTCTTTAAAAAACAAACAAACAATAGCTATAAATAAGAAGTTTGCAAGGTGTTCCGACATAAATAAACAAATTAGCCACACGTATTAGTTCTGATATATGAATGAAGTTTGAATCAAATCGTTATAATTATAATGAATGAATCGAAGCTAGAACGTGTACCTACAAGTTAAAAAAAAACGTGGACGACTGGAAATGTTTAAAACTAAACCTGTCAAATCATTTAAACCCGACTAGGGACAGAATTACGACTAATTCGAGCACTTTTGACAAGTTTAGGCCCCACCAGGTTGTAAATGTCTTAACTTTTTTTGCTCCAACGACTGACGAATGGACTACACGGTGAAAGCACTGTAACAATTAATATTTCAAACACACCTAAACTTGTGCAAATTTATATACTTTTTAAATATACAAAGTTTTTTCATACGTATGAATGTAGTCTATTCAAAACGTTATAACTGTCTATAAGCTTTTATTCTCTCCTCGGCCAGCATGAACATGTTCAATGTGAAATTACAAGCTAAAAATAGTCAAGATATTCATTATGCAAAATTACAAGCTGAAACGCCGTAGATATTCATTACAGTGCAGGAAACAGCACGAATAATTTAAGTGTTAAGTGATAGACTTGTGAATGTTATGCAGATTTATTACCAGTATAAACACAGAACATTTGGAATATGATCGACTGCAAATTATGAGCACTAATTATTCTCTCATTATCTTCGGCGTAGATTCATTTAGGTAAGACTGTCCAGAAAACCCTAGGTATACACTATATTTAATATAAATGTGACTAAAACATTTTCTTATCATGTTTTGACTCCAAACATAGTTTTCAGCAGTAGTACACATTGTTATTTCCCAAAGCAACAGTAATAGTTTTTGAGTTTATCATTAACTAGGTACTGAGTTTTAGTGACCTTATATATAAATAAACATGCCATATATTTTACTAAACACATCAGTGATGCATAAAAGCTCTTCAGTGTTTAACCCAAATCTGTCTAAATCTTGCCAGAAATATATGGAAAGTGATTCAGTGTCTTCGTTAACATCAAGCATATGCTTGTGTCGACTGATCTCAGACTAAATACAGTACTGAGTGAAAAATAAAGAGTTTACTCATAGCGTAACACACATGACTAATGAAAAAGTAAAATATTCTTAAATGTGAGTAATCAGACCCAAGCACTCGTGGTGATGGTGAAATATACGGATTTAAACAATACTACATGCGATCACTATCTGCCTAATGGTCACTCACTTTGTCTGTACCTTAACATCTTCCATGTGTGTGGAATGAGCTCGTGTGTTGCACTCAGATGCAGGTCGGCTCACACACTGCAAGGCACACTTCTGCTGTACGCTATTAGCGAGACGCATTAAAAGTTGGCAATGTTGTCTTTCATGGTTCAATACATGGCGCGACTTCAAGCCAAAAATCAAGTCTGGTCTATTAAGTATGTGTGTGTGGGGTGCTCTCAGACATCTATGAGAATAATGCATGTGGAAAAAGGAAAACCGGTCAGGCTTTTTGGAAGAAATTTTGTGATGTGGTTGACATGAACAGAAAAAGCATCGGTGATATAATTGTTAAAGCTTGAAAGCCGTGCAACAAAGCGAAGTGCGTTACTGTATGTGCATTTGTTGGACTAAATTCTTAAAATAATGAAGGTCTTACAGTTGTAGTTTTGAAGCTGCCATTCAAGTATTGCATAGGATTTAAAATATTATTAGTTATTTAAAACATTAGTGTATGTTAATTACCTAAATCATCTCGCAGAGTTTTACTTGTATGCCGGCTAAATGACACCACATGGTATTGGCCAAGATTGTTCTTTGATTTTTGGATTTTAGTCTTTAACACTGCTCGTATTTCACTGCTCTTGCTATTTTGTGCTCTCCCCCCTGAATACACACCCACCCTCCAAAATGTTTTGAATTCATGCACGTGTGAATGCGGCCTGTTTGAAGCCATACCATTAGCATTTCAAAGTGGCCCCTGTGCTGTTCTGTAGTAGACACTACAACCCTTTTAGTTTTAATGGGCCCTGTAGACGGGCGGGTTAAGATGCTTATGTATTTTCTCCCCTTGCTTCTTGTTTTAGCGTAAAAAAAAACTTGTTTCGGGTGCCCAGGCTCTATATTTGTGTAAACCCTTGACATAGCCCGTTGTGCTAAAAAGTCTTTTAGTGGTCTGAGCGTTTGTGGGTAAGTCACAGAGAAAGCTCGGTTTGTTACGTATCCCGTATGGACGGCTTTTTTTTTCCATTTGCGACATAGGTACTCAGTAGAGCAGCTGACTGTGATTTGTTAGACTTTGTTTTGTGGTAAGGACAGTCACCATATGTCACAAATCGAAGGCACGCATTTCGTGTTCACGACACTTAAGTATGTAGAATATATAAAATTGTTTCTACATATTGAAATATTATGAAACCTAAAGCTTTTGATGATCACCCCAAGTTATGCTCAAAGCAAACCTGTAACCTGGATACACTGACTTAAAGATAAGCAGGGCTGCTTCAATCACAGTTATTGTTGTAAGGACGTGGCTTTTGAGGCAAAGTGAAGGATTGCCATACTACCCTGCACTAGTTCACTAATACACTACCGTCCACTGCTGAGTCAGACACACGGTTCGATTCAACTTGCTGTGGCATTCCTTAATACGTATGCATGTAATCTGGCTAGTCGGTGATTGTCTGGGCACTTGAAATAAAATATGTGTGAGAGAGTTTTTTTTTTTTTTTTTCATTTGACTCTTCTCAACACTGCTCTTTTACCGCTCACGTATCGAGAGGGCGCAAGTGATCACGCAGGAAAGGGAATAGCCTTTACGCAGAAGTGGAGAAAAAGAGATTATACATAATCGATGCCGTTTCCGTACAGCTGAGCCACGCGCAGGGCAATGTAATAATCTCAAGTCAGAACGCTTCTTTCGCCAGTTTTACACAGCCTTGTGTTTGCACAGTGGTTCGAATTCATGCTGTGCTGATAACTACCCACCATTTTAAAGAAAATAAACAAGGCACTAACGGATTTTATATAACATGCTCAAGTATAGGACCTTCGGAAGGCTAAATGCTGGCTTTTTACAGAGGAGTTTATTTTACGACTGGTAATCAACCGAACAATCAGGTGGAGGCAGTGCTTTTTCCGCTAATGTCTGAAGCTTTTTTTTTTATTCTTGCAAGCTGTTCTGGCAATTTGGTGCCCTCTCAAATGGAAGGATCATGGTCTGCTACTTTAATTAGGTTCAGTAGAATAGCTTTGGTTGGATATGAAAAGAAATAACACTGCATTTAAAATGAGAAATTCACCGCTTATGTTCTGATGGCCTAATCGCTTAAAACTTTGAAACGAACCTTGATTGAGTAATAAAATTACAGAACGTCAATCATTACAATAATGAAAACAAAATTTAACAATTCATTTTATTTTTGTGTACTGTATGTACAATTTAGACTAGAAAGTATTTATAAAATTTTTTGCTCTGTGCACATTCAAATGACAACAAAGCGATAAAATAGGCCCGAACAACTTACTAACTCGCTGTATTTTGTAAGCAACACAGAAAAAAATCAATAACTGTCATGAAGAAGAAGCATAAACTAAACAACGGCATCTGCCAGGCCAGAAAATGGGATAGACCGATCGAGAGAAAAGGAGAGAGAAAGGCAGAGGTGGCAATAAGAATTCGCAGGCGGCTGCCAAGGAGAAGGGGTTGTGTCTCTACCGGATTACACCACAGCGCATCACATCCACACTTAAAAGCCCCATTTTCAACAAGACAGACCTGTTATTTCAGAACGGTGAGGGTAGATGGGCTGCAGTGTAATTTCTCCCTGCAGTGCTGTCCTTGACAGATGTAAGAAAATGAAAAGAAGATTCGCACAGCTTTTCAAACTTCCACTGAGATGGGATTCAGTCTATATCATGACATGTATTATAGTGAATGAAATGGATAAGGATATGGATTCAAGTATGACGCAGCAAATTATCCAAATTCAGAACCGGCAGGTCATATTAATCCATCAGGATTACATTTGGAACTGGTTTTACATGTGTCTAACACTGTCTGGGAAACACTTTATTTTTAATTAAAACATGCTGTCATTAGAAGCTATTTCCTCAGTAATCATGAGACTTGAGTAACTGTTTTTGTAAGGATGGATGATATAGTCAAAGTCAAATTATTATTATTTTTTTACAGTATGGACATTATTACAATGTTACCATACTTATGCATTAAAGATATTTATTGTAATATACCTACAAAAATGTACTTCTTATTTTGGTCGTATTAGGTAAATGATCAATTGTATGTTTGATTTACTTTGTTATTGGAGATTTAACTATATATTGCACAAAAAAATCCCTATTCCGTGTTATTGTTTCACATATTATATTATACTTACTATTGCATAATTTATCCTTAGATTAGGCCTCTGTAAAATTACTAAATGGTTTGACCTGATCTTAACGTATCATTTGTGCTTTCTTAGAAGAAGGACAGCTATATATATCATATATATAATGCATTTAGTTGGATACCGTCTCAAATTCTGTAATTTTATGTCTACAGGTCATTGTAGTCATAAAAATAGCAGTTGGTTCTGTGCTGTGGTATTAATTTGAATGATAAACTAGAACCTGTGGTTCCACTGTGCTGTTGTAGTATGGTGTAGAGCCTAGATTATCTTAGCTTCGGGCATTTTGGCTTTGGGCATGAATGCTGTCGAGATGTTAGCAATGCCGACTGAGTAAATAAGGGTTCACTTACAACAGTCCAAATTTAAAGATTGTATATAGTGAATGGAATCGAGAAGTGAACCACTTTTGTTATTTCGTAGTTGTAACATCCAGTCAGATGATCAATGTCATATATAGAATATAATAATCTACACAAGCTATTTAACTTTATTTTTTGAAACCCTTTAAACCATCTTTTGTTTTTTCTTATTAGGGGTTTTTTATGCTTCAACTCAATCTACTAATTGCCAGAAAGCATGTTTGTATGATGACGTTTCCACCCACATACTATTACTATTAATTTTTTTTAAATGGCAAACTGTATACAGATCAAACTGCTACATATTTCATTTTTTTGTTTAATTTGACCATTGTTTTGATCCAGTTTGACTAAATATGGAACCATTAGATATGCATTGCTGTTCTTTGTTTCCATGAGTTTTGAGTAGGGTATCGGCTTCATGGCAGATCGCTCTTTATCGCTCGCGCCGTCAGGTTTGTTTCAGCGTTTCCAGGTTTTGGCATGACTGCCTGCTTGCCTCCTACTTAAGCATGTGAAATGCATAGTGCCTTAAACTATGGACCATTTCTGCTTAAACAAACAATCCGTTTGTAGAGTATTGAATCAGCTGTACTGACCGTGCTACTAAGGTGTTTGCAATGGCAAAACTAATTATATTCCATTTTGGTAAAATGCTTTGTCCCTGATAGATGTAGGTTCTTTTTATTAACATTTGTAGCTTGCTTTGTGTCTACATACATAATATCATTAATATCATAACAAGATGTTACTGAATAGTTCTTACTTTTTTGAAAAAGAGACCGCTTTGTAGTTATTTAGGTTTAGGATATAGGTAATTATTATCAAAATGAGCAGTGTTGTTTTATTCTAGAAACTAGAATAAGAAGACATTTTTTAAAACTTTTTTTCCACGGTTGTATCTGAGCTGTTTTGACTAAATTTGTTATTTGTATTAAATATACAAATCATTAAATACTTGTGTATATCTATCTATCATATATATATATAATGCTAAGACCTGATCTTACCAACTGACAACACATTCCATTTTATGGGGGGCCTCGACACCTGTTTCAACAAGGGCCCCTTGTGCTGCTTTCTTTTCGCTTGTTATGAAACGTGCAGGTGTAGAAGATAACTGTCTAATATTTCTTGGTAAATATATTTCGAGTGACTTTGTGTTTCAAAGACAAAAACGTTCTTTCTAAAACTAGCAATGACCTCATCAGACTGAATTAGCATTTCAGATATAGTCCTCATTCCTTCGTTTCACTTAGCCGAGGGACCCAAACAAACTGATGTTTTGTTTTACACACAGTAATGTCAAGTGTGTGTCCTGATTAGATAATAAGTAGTCTGCAGTCAACACTATAGGGTAGAACATTTCCATTGATCGGCTCCGACTGTGCACTGCCACTTTACATAAAACTAAGGAATTTAATTCCAGCCATCAACAGGGTTGCAGTCCAAAGTTAATTACGTACAGGGAGCAGTCATTACACCTCAGCCAAGCACAGATCTACTTGATAGGGAACCCTTCCACATAGCACATGCTGTCACGCTTAACCTGTTCATCGGGTGAGCACAGAAGCATGCTTTTCAGCATTTGACACCATTTATCATACGCAAATCACAGAAATGACAGCTCTAATGTTTCGGGCCCTTTTTCTAACAGCTGGATGATTTCTAAGATTTATATTTGCTTTTTTTCTGTAATGTCTTTCCTGGAGGACATATTACTCCAAGGGCCTGGGAAAGCACGTCCAGACAACGATGTATTGTGCAGAGGCAATAAATAGGTTTTGGTGAATGGCTATCTCTGTTATTCTCATCTTGACCACGGTGCAAGTTAGCACGAATCGACATCTGCCATTTCTGCACCTGCTGTCATTCTCCTGGCGAGAGATCTGTCCTTCTGGCTGAACGTTCAGCTCGGGGCACCAAACACACCAGCTACTTTGGAATTTCTAAGGGAAAGGCACTAGAAAGCAGAGGACAGGGTGGAATTTAAATAGCATGCTATCCTTGAGGTGAAGTGTAGTCTGGTTTGAATGGAACCTTTTCACTTTGACTTGTGACAAGCACAGAATAAATCAAAAACTGAGAAACAAGAGTGGACTGTTTGTAGGCATACGTGGTCACCATCAGCAGAGGCAAGCCTGCCAGTTGTAACTTTAAAGGTACAACGTGAGAGGGTCAACACTAACCTTACAGATTGTGATGGCAGGATATAAAATCCATTTCAGCACCTAGGCTATTTCATGAGGTTATTGCTTATGGAGGATGACTATAGGAACTTTCCGTCTCTTATTGTATTCCCACTGTAAAAAGCCTATTAACTGGCATTCAATTCAGTGTGCATATTCACCCAGAGCTTGTTACATCCTATAGTGATGCTTTTTATTAACATTTTCATTTTCTTTGACTGGGTTTGACTGACCTGGCTGTGTGCAATAGTAACTGCCCTGTGGGGGGAAAATCAGCACCAAATTTCACACGTTGTCTTCTAGGCCTGGGCCTCTACAAGGTTCGTTTAAGCCAGGGGTGTCCAATCTTATCCAGAAAGGGCCGGTTTGGTGCAGGTTTTAACTCCAACCAAGCAGAGGCAACACCTGATTGTTTATTGAAAGCCAGTTAAGCTAATTAAGCAGGTGGAATCAGGTGCAATTTCTGCTTGGCTGGAATGAAAACCACACACCGGCCCTTCGTGGATAAGATTGGACACCCCTGGTCTAAGCGTAATAAGTCATCAGTCATCAGAAATTACTCCACTATGACCCCCGTTTCTTGTTGCTTAAAGTTAGCAGACCAACCCAGAGATGTGGACCATCCTAGCCATGCCTTTTAACACATCGACAATTCTTTAATGGGTCAGTTAATTTTGTCCTAAAGTGTTTTAGTGACATTTGAATAGTCAGTAATCATTGTCATCAGTGGAGAGACATTTTCACCTTCTGTCCATCTTTAGAAAAGCAAGAATTAAAACTGTTTATTACTCAGTACTTTTCCTTCTTACTGTATTGGTATGGTCATTGTTTTGTGTAGCTATAACTACTTTAAGGTATTACTAGCACTGTTTTGTTTCCTAATTAGAGTCGGGGAGGGGTGCTGGAGCCTATCCCAGCTCTTCATCTATGTAATAAAACAAATAATCTATAGCGGATCTGGAAAGTATTCACAGCGCTTCATTTTTTCAATTTTGTTATGTTGCAGCCTTATTCCAAAAAAATATGGAAGAAGTTACTCTTAGGGAGGTAACCAAGAACACAGGGGTCACTCTGACAGAACTTCAGCAATGCTCTGTGGAGAGAGGAGAAACTTCCAGAAGAATAAACATTTCTGCTGCACTCCACCAATCAGGCTTGTACGGTAGAGTTGCCAAATGGCAAAAGACAGCCAAAAGGCACCCAAAGTACTCTCAGACCAAGAGAATCAAAATTCTCTGGTCTGATGAAACAAAGATTGAACTCTTTGGTCTGAAGGCCAAGCGTCATATGTGGAGGACACCAGGCACCACTCATCACCTGGTCAGTACCATCCCTACAGTGAAGCATGGAACAACTATGTGAACGTTCATGAGTGACCCAGCCAGAGCCCACACTTGAACCTGATTGGACATCTCTAGAGAGATCTGAAAATGGCTGTGCACAGATGCTCCTCATCCAACCACGTAATGGGAGAAACTGCCAAAAAAAATAGGGGCGCCAAGCTTGTAGCATCATACTCGAAAAGAATCGAAGCTGGATTGAGTAAGTATTAAGCAAACACTGTAATTACTTATGTAGATGTGATATTTCCAAATAATCTTTTTTCACTTTGTCATTATGGGGTATTGTGTGTGAAACTTTAAGGGACAAAATGAATGTAACATAAAGGCTGTAACATAAAAAGTGAAGTTCCATGAATACACTGTATTTATATATCATTCTATATTTTTTATTAATTTGTGTAAAATGTGGGTTTTTTTTTTTTTTCATTTTATGACGAAAGATTTTTCTTTTCTTCATTGGTCTATACAGTTCATTAGTCCGTCTTAAATGAGTAAGTCATAAATATTACACTTTGACTCTAACCGCTAATTTCAAATGGCATTTTCATTAGTCATTACCTGAAGCTGATTAAAAATGAGTCTGTCCTGAAGTAGCAGGAAACGAGTCCAAAACTTTCGGCCATCACGCATGAGCTCAGCAGAGCCTTGGGCTGACAGACTAACTCCAGCCTCCGAGCTTAGCCACTTAACTGCATTTCCGTCTGCCTTTTTTTTTCTATTGCGTTGGGATAAGATCTCTCTGGAATGTTTCTCCCAGCTCTCGAGGTCCCCTGGTTGTGTGTCTGGTTACTTTAGAGCAATTAAGACAGAGATGGAAACACGCTCGATAGCATCTAATAGAATCACGGCTTTGTTGCAAAACTGCGTGTGTATGTGGCATGTGCTTCATCATTATGTCTGAAACCTAATAACATAATATGTAGCGAATCTAGGGTTGTTGTTTTTGTAAGATGATGTTACATGTTGCTTTTTACAATTGGACATGCTACTGAGTGGAATTCTTTTTTTTTTCCGGCCTGGGAAAATTATAGCTTCCATTCGGCAATCACCTTAGCTCAACCCATATTAGTCTTACGATTGGATAGTCTTGCTTTGGCTTTAAGTCATCAGGAATATTGAAAATGTTTTACAGAATGATTAATTTAACTCAAATGCTTAGAATTACTTCAAATGTAAGCCATAATTAATAAATAAATCAGTTTGCATTAAGATTCATGGTTTACCTTGCATAGAATTACTTTCATTCAGTATTTTATACACGTACTTTTATAATTACATCAATGCTCAGATTTTTAAAGGTACAATTTCTCTGTTTAACTTTGTGTATCTAGACATGAGAATATTGGCCTCTCTTTCCCAGTCATCATACTGCCATCACTCTTCTGTGAGTGATCCTCGGCCTGTGATGAATTGCACTTAATGATAGAGGGCCATCGTGAATAAGCAAGCCGAGCTCACAAAGGGAAGAGAAAAAGTAAAAAGGGTGACGAGTGATAGTTGTGTTTGCAGCTCAGATGTTATGGCAGAAAACATCAGCGTCGCAAGTGAAACCCGTTTTGATTTAGTGTTCCCCTCTGTTCCTAAAGCTTTAGTATTAAGCTAGATTTATTGTTCTCTGAAGGGAGATCATTCCCCTGGAATTTCCTCTGCGTTTTTGTGGTTCATCTGTGTGGAAGATCCATTAGAATGTACAGCGTAGGATATGGATGTAACGATACACTCTACTCGTGACGCGATACGATTCATGATACGATATTTTTCCAGATTTTTTTTAGATTATTTGTTATTAACTTAAAGTTACATTTTACTATTTCTTGTTTGAAAAACTACTTGTAATTACTTTTTATTCATTTAAACAATGTCTTTTTATTTCTGAAGATAGTTGCAAAACTTTTGTCTCAAATAATGGATTCATTATTTGTTCTAACATCTGTAAAAAATGAATCAATTACTGTTCTTATTTTTTATAATTGCATGCATTATTATCTTATTATTGTAATGATTATTTGTAGTAGTATTTATTATTATTGTAATTAGTAGTTGGAATAGTATGTATTGTTTTATTTTAATTATTCTTATTACTTTTAGTACTTGTTATTTTAAACAATTTATTTCTGGAGGTAGTTTTTTTTATTACAAAAAATAATAATACAGCGTCAGCACCTCCCTGCTATTTAAAGTGAATATCATTACATTTGAAATGAATCATCAATATGAATCCTTTCTTCAAACATACAGAATCGTATTGATACTTTTTGAATCGTTACATCCCTAGTGTAAGAATGCAAACCATCAGTTCAGCTCATTGTTGTAGTTAAGCTACTGTCATGACCTGACAAGTGCTATGTTTCGACCTGCTTCTATAGGGTTGCAACGAATACTTCATAGTAAACATTATTAGAAAAAGCTTTCAAAGAAACACTGATTTTGTGTGATTATTTAACAGGATTTATTAGTGTAGAACATTTTGTCCTCACACAGCTTCAGTCGTAAGATTTATACTTGTACTTAAACTGCACGATAGGACCTTTGTATCACAGGAGGAACAATGGAGTGAAATGCCCTTCACTCCATATCACATTAGCCATAACGTACTTTCTTTTGCATTTACAGTTTCTGCTTACATCTAGTGCTCGTTCAGTGTGTTTGGCACATAAAAGAAAGAAAAATGTATAGACAATTATTTTAGTCTGGATAGCAGCTCCCTACACACCAGCAGTAAACAAACCATAAGTCCAATCCTTCATACAAGTCTCACAAGAATTATAATTCATGCAAACCCAACCCTGCTTATTATATTAATCATCAGGCGTATCATTTTATGCTCTGTCTTCATGTAGCGATGAACAAATTTCATTCTCATTCACCAACGAAGCAGTAGCCGAGTATTTTGAAAGCCTGCGGAGTATATTTTGAAAACAGATGAATAGCCTTCTCTGGAGCGTTCAAAGAATTCACAGTGAACCAGGCTAACAGGACTGGTATGGGTCACTCCATGCCGAAATCCTACACTGGAGCATTTGCATCTCAATTAAACCGATGGCAGCATTGGTTAACACATGTTAATGAATCTAACGATCCAGGAAACAACACCATGCCGACTTCTTCTCTCGGCCTTAAGCCTGAAAGACCTGGGAGAGAGAGATCACCATACACAATGAAACTGGATCCCTCTGAAAGAGTAAGCCTTCTGTGTCTGTTCTTGTAACCCCCTTTCATTTGCTATAGCGAACTCTCATTTAATGCGCTACACTTGGCATTGTTCAGGAAGACTTTAATGGGTGCGGATTCATGTTTAGAAATATAAGGATGGTTAATTACTGCTTAGGTTGCGTAACTGATATTTTGCTTTTTGTGGATTTGCTCATATTGACACATTTATATTGAGTGTATTAGTGTTATTGTTTAGTAGTTAAAGAGATATCTGTTTGTTCTATCAAATATATTCTACCAGAATACCAGTTAATAAACATATTTTTAGTTCTGTGTCAGAGATTAATGGACCCAAAGCCTGTTACGGTGTTGCATGAGTGCCCATGATAGGGGTAACTTGCATATGTGTAAGCTCTGTCGAGACAGCGGTGTATATAAAGATTTTAAGGAGACTTGCTGACATCCTTTCTGGTAGAATTCTTGGTTAGTTCAGCAAGACAATTCTCATTCTACATGTGCTTGACTGACCTGCCATGTATCCAGATGTGTCTCCTACTTAAAATGTGTTGTGCATCGTGAAGAGAAGAATCAGACAGCAGTGACTAAAACGGTGAACATGCCTCAGCAGGTTTTTGGAGTGTTGCAGACATCAAGTTCTAATTGGTCTGTACTCACAAAATTCGTCTGTCAGAATAAAGGTTCAATCGAATTAACCAGTGGCAATGTTGGGGACTGTAAGATTTTGAAGTCTCCAGATTTCACAGGTAAACAATACATGTTTATAACATAATGAAATTCAAGACAAATCATGTTTCAACAAAACAAGTTTCCTGTTTATTAATTAACTTAAAAATAAAATACCGTATTTGTTAGTATCTTTTAAATAATGAAACAATAAAATAATTCATATCCTGTTATTTCTGCACTAAGTGCAAAAAGATTTTGAATTAAACCTGATTTTAAAGTAACAATCAATTCTGGAAATCTAATTAATGATATTTAAAATTAACATGGGAAAAATTAAGAGACCACTTAAAATGATCACTTTGTTTTACTTAAAAATTTTTAAGTGTGTGTTTGACAAAAATGGGCAACGTTTTATCCTCTTCATGTTCCACTATTGTCAATCACATTTTTAACTAAAATAAAGTGATCATTTTGAAGTGGTCTCTTTTTCCACGACTGTATATATACACGGCTGTATTTAATAGATAATAGAATATATAATTAACAAAATTTTGTTTTTGGAGGGCTCAAGTATAACTTTATTGTACATTTGTTAATACTTGTTTTCAATTATTAACAAATTAAATAAACCACACGTTGTTATTATTAAGGAATCTTTACAGTTGTGGTTGAACTATTTCGAATTCAATTTCAAATCTATATATCTGCTCTGATCCTTACTTAAGTTTCTTTTTCTCATAGAAATGATTAAACCAGAGTAAGAAAGGCCTCAGACATCATTGTCATGATAATCAGTACAGGATATGCACATGTGATAGAACCCTCCCCCTTCTAACACCCCCAACTGCACCCCCCCTTTCTTTGTCTTAACCTCCCCACTCACATCCAAAGTTTCTCAGGCAGCTCAAACCTTATAGACTGAAATGCTATTTTCACGTTCGACCGTTTCAAACCAAAACATCTCAGTGAAACAGTTTAGTCGCTGTGTTTTCTTAGCATCCAGAGGCAATTCAGAGTTCGAACCCAAGAGTTAATGGTCTCTGAGTTTTGCGGCAGCTTTTGTAAAAGGTCAATACGGTACCGACAGATTTAGCAAGCGGCATTAAACGCTGCTTGTGTTGTCAGGAGAGATTTAGACCTGACAGCTGATTTCTCTCTGGGAGCAGACTACACCCCTCTGCCTTTGTCTGCAGATTTTTAAATGATTTGCTGTCTAGTGCATGCTCTCCGTCTTACACACTTCTTTGTTTAGAAGTGAAAAATGCACCCATGATGTCAAGGAAAAATGTCTTTGACTTGTCTGAGCAATGTGGACTTTTAAATAATAATAAAAAAATGTTTTAAATGGACACTAAAAACAGAAAGAGATTAGAAAGTCTGGTCTAAAATGTATTTACAAGGGCGAAATTTTCTTTAATAAATATTTTCTAAGTAGCAGTCTAGTCTGGCTTTTTTTATTACATCTTTTTGGCCAACCACAGACCAGAGTGTCTTTTTAAGTCATTAAAGCTCTCCTTTTTATGTTTTGTGTTGCCTGCCATCGTAAAATATTAATCATGCTGTTGAATAATGCCTCACGATGATGGTGAATAATTGATTATTTGATGCTTAATAGAGGGACAGCGAAGGCTTTGCTCCTGTACAAGTACTCATTCTTGTCTGTGGCGTTCTGAAATGCATTACATGTCTGCCCGCTGGAGCAATTAATTTTAAAACATCCATATTTGCTCACTTAATGTGTTTTAGGTATGTATATGCAGAATCGAGGCTTGTGTGTACGGGCCAAGAAGATATCAGGCTTTTAAAAGGTGAAGCTGTCGAGGTTTACTTACTACTATTTTAAAAACACTCAATAAACCAAATCCTTACCACCAAAGTCCCCCAAATCAAAACTTTAGTTTGTGATTCCTTTCAGTAATGTGATAAGCAAACGACTTAAGTTTTAAGTGGATGAACTGCGGAGGTAAACTAACATATAAAGACAGATAAAACCCAAATAACAGATGAAACAGTCTGACGTGTCTGTTTTTAGACATTTTAGCCTTGCATTTGCAAGATTTAAACTTGAACTGCATCAGAAGCATACTCGGTGCTTGAGTATGTCAGCTGCAGATTTCTCTACACTTATTACGATATATTTTTGAGCTCTTATCATTTGTTAAAGTCACATTTGGGCTAAATTTGTACTTGGTTAATATATAGTCCAAGGGCAAAGCAATGCCTTTTTCTTGTGGTTTGATTAGCCTGTATATTTCTATATGTCTCATTTCTTTCAAATGTCGATTGACCTGTATTAGCAGAGTGAGATGGTGGTCCTCTTGATTTTTGCCAATCATTTTATGAATCCGGCTACATTAACGTGAGCCCATTGATGACAGAGCTTTAAAAGTTTCTTTTCTCCAGCCTAAAAAAGGAATTTGATGTTATCAGTTAATCAAAACAGACATGTGTACATGCTGTTTAAGAATGTATGTTGGCTTGGGATTTTATATATAACTCAATCATTCAAATCATGAACTGACTTCATGTTTTAACTGTGTTTTAGTGAGATAAAAAAACTTAAAAACAATAACCACTCATGACAGAGACACATGATGCTTTTCTCTTTTCTGAAATACATTTTTTTGTTTTGCTAATTGGCCATCTTCTTAAACCCAAAATTATAAATTTTGATGCCTAAAACATATAAATCGAAT
>JAYDZF010000014.1:7495997-7506731 GCA_034509105.1 Microcambeva barbata
GGCTGCATGTCTTTCTTGGTTTTCAATATTTTTTATATTATTTACTGGAAGGGAGATATTAAGGGAAGGATATATATATGTGTGTGTGTGTGTGTGTGTATGTATGTATGTATGTGTGTATATATATATATTTCTGTCAGTCTGTGCAGTGGTAGCATCGCCACCTTTAAAAAATCAACACCAGAATCCTGCTCTAGGTGGGAGTCGCCGCAATATCTGAGGTTGTCAAGTCCGTTTACAGATCAGAATGATTTGTGTGTGCATTCTGTCCCCCTTTTCTTTCATTAACTGAATGTGTGTTGAAAGGGGTGGTAGTGGGGAGGCTCAACACACAATAGGGTTTTAACGGCTCCCTGTTATTCATTTTATCTGACTCAGTGGCCTGCTCAGATGTCTTGCTCGAGTCATCCGTGGTAAATAAATACGGGATTTTTGCCACAGTCGACGGTGGAGCCTTTAAGGAAAGTCTAATGCTGAATTAATTAAACTGATAATGCTGCTACAACAAAAGAAGGCCAATGGTTGTGTCTTTAATGCCTTTTTGTTCCCTCTTGTACAATGTTGTACCATTTGACCACAGTATGAAGATTAATTTATTATATAAATATTGTTCATGCAATGAATTCCAACATCTTGTATCACCTGTTATTGAAGGGTTTACACAGGGCCCTTACATACAAAGAGCACACAGTATGATTATCTTTCAATATTTTGGAAAACACACACACTCCCTATTGATGTGTTCTGTAATTTTAGGCCACTTCATATTTTGTAATGTAAAACTCATTTGCAGTTGTTTTCAGTCTTTGATACTTTCCAAGGATCCTGCCAACTGCTCACCAAATGTCCCTTGTGCTACTGCATGTCCGATCTCAACCTGACAGCTTAACAGTTTCTTTAGCTCTGCTTGGCTCTCCTGTGATCGCTAATGACCGTATAAACCATGGGATTTAAGGAAGAACATGCCAGACAAAATTTTGGCTTGTGAAGCCTGGCAAATGTTTATCGACGGGGGTATAAATTTATGCCTCGTGAGAATCTCATCCTGAAACTGTCGGTGCCTTGAGCTGATTGAGAGGGCAAGGTGGTGTAGAGGGAGGCAGCTGTTTCTGCCTTTTTAAAAGTAAGCCGCAAAAGAGGGGTCGGTTCACACCTGTAACATGTCATTTACAGTCTGTCATCGCAAACCAAGCTCATTAATCATGTTTAGAAAAAATACAAATCTTTTTCTAGAGTGCTGGAGCAACTGCTGAAAGAGTCACAGATGGTTTATATGTTTTGTTGGCACTTTTGAGATCAAATTACAGTTCATCATTAATTAAAACTATTATTTCTTGAGTAAAAGTCATTTTAACTGGATTACCTGGTTTATCCAGGTTCCCAGGAAATCTAACTTTCACTGTCTAACATCACTTACTTTCTAACCAACCCTGCCATTTATTATTATTACTTTCTTCTTTTTTTATTTTGATACAATTACCATTGGTGCTAATGATACTAGTATTACTATACAGGGTGTCTCTAAGTTTTGGACACATATAAAATATAACTAACACTATTAAATCTAGCAGGTGTACATGTGGCAACTTGTCTGGGGTGTTTCCTTTTTTGTTGAATAAATCTGACCCACAGCAAACAGACAACATCTGAATGATCGATCATTTTCTAGCATTGTGAGTACGTTTTATTACCAGTGTCTGGTTATGTCCCATAAGCCCAAAGACCTAGAAAAATAAGAATGCCTTTGTTTGTCATATACAATATATGTATGCAAGAGTACAGTACAATGAAATGATTGTGTATTGCACCCTTGGAACAGATGAGGTTGAGGGCTGAAGCAGAGTCTTAATTTAGTCAGGCTAATTGAAACTACTATTGGAAAATTGCCCCAAGTGTGAGGGTGGTGGCTCATTCTGGGTGTTTCCTGCCTTTCACCTACTGAATTGCACCCACAGAGGCCCTGACACACCAATGAAAGAATTAAGATTTCCTATCTACATATATTCCGATACAGGTGTACAGTACAAAAGATTTTTTCTGCATATCAGAGTGCAGGGAAAGTCATTGTATTCCACCCCTGGAACACACAGGGTTCAGGGCCTTGCTCAAGGGGCCAACAGTATCTGTCAAGCAGAGACAAGACTTATATGTAGTCAGGCAAGTGAAAGCTATTAAAATATTCAGTGTGAGTGTGGCAAGTGTGTGTGTTTTGTAATATTATTAGTCTAAAAATCTACTCAAGAGACTTAGTTACCCACTAATATAACTTGGGGGTGTCTCTAAGTGCAAACAGGGCATGTTGAGTGTTGATTCAGAACTCACAACAGTTGTTTGTATTTAAAATCTTATTGAATGTTAATAAAATTTAATCTAGTTTTGCCAGATTTGGGCATTCTTCTGTCAAATTGGGTAGATTTAGTTGAAAGCTGGTGACAAATTCACGTTTTGGTGGATTAAAATCTAAATTAAAAACTATTTTTACTAAAGCAGCCTAATTATAAATAGGCTGACCATCTCCAACCGCATCCAAAATGTTCGATTTACAGGTTTTTTTTTTCTTTCCAATCCAAAAGACACAATTGCCACAGCCATCAATGCAGTAATAAAGCGATATGTTAGAGTGCAAAGACATCAGTTAGACTATTCTTGGCCTTATTATTTTGAAATTAAACATAATCTGCTTATTCTGTGTTGTTTTGGTGTTTTTCATGCATTTTGGAAACCACTGTTGCAATCTGGCCACCTTGTAATCACTGCAGCAATTACTAAACATACTTTTAAAAAGTATAGGTTGCACAATTTATCTTAAAAAGTCACAAATACACAAAAATACTTAATTAAAGGAAGATGAGTAAACCTAATTTGTTACTATCCATCTATGGGTAAAACAGACATCATTTTCTACAATTAAATATAGATTTTATTCTATTGTTAATCACAGGCATCCAACTCGCTCTGAGAGATTGTATTTTTTGTCCTAAGAACCTGTAGGAATGAGCCTAAAAGATAAAAATCTTTTCCCTGAAAGTTTATTTTTATTTAAAAGACTTGAACCTGGTGACCTAGAGAACAAAGTTAGATCATTTTAGATGTACCTGCTTGTGAAGGAAGTGCTGTATGTCTGTGTTTCATTGTGAAAGCTCGTAAACGTACTGCAAAGTAATGGACAGATACATTAAAGTCTGTTTGTATACAGGCTTATCTGACTCGGGGATCTTCAGTCGACTTTAGTACCCCTGGCGAGTAACGATGTTAGACCTTCCACTTCTGTATTTTGTTGTCTCCCTCCTTTTCGTGCATGTGGGAATGGCTAAAAGAGGGCAAGTAATATTGCTCAGGCTGGGTAAATATTTCCCTTCATAATTCAAACCTTATCTCGCCTGCTGTAACAAAGTAATCTCTGCTCCAAGGTTCAGAAGGAAAGCAGAAGGATCCTGTCTCTAAAGTAATAAAGCCATGTCCTCGAGTATTGAATGAACTATGAAATCTTTCGAAAAGTCAGTCAGTAAACATTTTCTTTCTTTCTTTTTTTGGTTGTACGGAAACTAGTACAGACTGTGGTCCCCCTAATGTTACATGTAAAGCCTTGGTGGCCTTAGTTAATCTCCTTTAATGAGTTCAAATCCAGAGTTCAGATTTACAGAACTGGAGTTCCTTATAAGTGCTTAAAGATGTAGGTGGCCTGCTATTTTCTAGCTTAGCCAGAATAACAAATATCATGGTATGGATTCCTCCACGCATCTGGCCGCGGTGACCCTTCTCAGGACCCTCCACAGCAAAACATGACGTGGGCACTAGAGCTGCACTCAGGTGACCAGGAAACGCCTGGCCAGTGTCCAGGTTCCATCTGTCCACCCAAGTAGAGCTGAGTAACAGCAGAGCAGACAGGACGCATAATACGCACTGTGTTTAGCTCATTAGGATTGCGATTTTATACATGCAAGATCCCGATTAAGTTGGAAAAGCTGTCAAGTAACATATATCAATCAGGATGGGACAGGAATATAGGACTCTGGGACTATACGCAATGTCTTGTTCCAGTTGGTTTGGTGAATGTTAAGTTGAAAAGCATGTTTGCTTTCAATTGTCAGGGTATAGCAAGCTGAGGTGCTAGTTAGTTTTGGACAATAAAAACTTTGCACTGGAATGTGTTGGCTTGTGTTTGTGGCATACACTCTGGAAGTTAAGATTAAAAACAGAGCTGCTGTGGGACCAGCAGACCAGTGTGTATATCGCTTTTGAAAACTTGTTTGCTAGATCATGGTCAGATTTGGACATCATAAGCATCTGCCATCACAGGCTCAAAAGAAGCCACATGTTGTTCCTTCACATTAGGTGTAGCAGTCCACGACCTGCCCATATCTGCGCACTCTCAGCTGGAGGACTCAGCCGGTTTAATTTCCAAACGCCCAGTCTACAGGAAGGGAGGCGTTTGTTGTACCAGACTTCAGGCAAGCTGCGGACGAGTCAACTAGGGTTGAGGGAATATGAGTCAAATCCCTGACGGGGTATACAAAGCTGAGGCAAACATCTGGACAAAGATAGTAAAGCCTCGTTTTGCAGTTGTTCGCCTGGAAGTATTTAATATTTAAAGGCTTTATGGCATTTCTAGACAGCAAATGCAGATGTTAGCAGCTGTTCTTGAATTTCCATCAAAAGAACATTTCCATCTCAGCCAGAAAAAAACAGTCTGCCTGGTGTTGCAATCAGCTTTTTAAAAGCTTCTTTCTTTGCCTTGATCAGACCTTAGGCTATTTTTAGCAACCCAAAGGGGCTTGTTGAAGCTTTTTCACTTTGCAAAAGAAAGCATGCATCTTCTTATACTGCCGGATATCTTCCCAAACATGCAGTTCAGAATTAAATATTCTTAATATCAGCCACAAATTAGACAGAACTATTTTCCTCTAGACTTTTTTGAAACACTGGATAAACAAATACATAGATTATAACCCCTTTCAAAGTTCTTCAAAAAGTTATTTATTGAGAATTTCAAGACAAACACCCCTGTTTTACAGTCACTTTCCTTTACGATCCTTTTAATGCCTTCATCAAAGATTTTTTAATTGAGCATATAGCCACTGATGCATCACTGCTTTCACATAACACGAGAATCTTCTCTTAAAGCTTTGAGTGGTTAACAAATTAGGAAATCAGATGTAGCTAAATTCAAACTATAAGCTCTCTGAGACCTGACTACTATTACTCCTCCTGCCCTCACTGCTTACAATAAAATTTAAGTGTTGAAACATTTACAGACTGCTTATATTAGCAAAAACTGGCATTGACCAGACAAATAAAATATTTATTCATGAATGTATTAAGATTTTATTGTCATGTTTAACCTTACTGCGTGTCTTTGGACTATGGCAGGATATTAAACTTCCATAGGATATCCACAGAAAGTGCCCAGAACAGTCCACCTGAGAATCAAAGCCAGGAACTTTTAGCTGTGAGGCGACAGTTGCATCTGAGAGGGATGTAATGATATACTCCCATGATGACATGTGATTCACGATACTGGATTGATTATGACACAGTTTGCTTTTATTATTAAAAATACTGTATTTATGATCATATTTTATTTCTCTAAATAATTAATGCACTTTTATGCTGATTTTATTTACTTTTCTTTTTGGTGTAAATAACTGAAAAACATTTTTAAAACAAATCCCATATTATATCACCATTTATATAAAACAAACAAAAAGAATCCTCGCATAAATGAATTTGGAACATCCTGGCAACCCAGAAAAAATTGCAATACATTTTTTTAAACATTTTTTTTACAAAACAAATCCCATATTATATCAGCATTTATATAACACAAATGACAAAGGGCCCGCATATGAATTAATTTGGAAAGTCCTATACCTGGCAACACAGAACGTGCTGTCAACCCTTTAAACGTGCCCTATGCTGTTTAAAGTGAATATGAATCCTAAATTAACTACCTATTTGAATTGTGGCATGTGGTTTTTTGTACTTTGTTTACAGCATCTCACATGTTTTGCTGTAATTGATACAGCTGGTGCTTTGATTGTAAAGCCGACACTGTAAGACATTAAAGATGGTTTTTTTCTTGCCCAGACAGGCCACCTGGTTATCAACGGCACTGTCACAGCTTTTGAATTTCTGTCTGTTCCTCATACCACACATATTCTTACACATAACACGTTCATTAACTTTTATTTTAGGTTGCTGCAAAAAGAAAGATTTGTGTTCTGCTTTCATTAAAGGACAAAATTAAATAAGTACAATACAGATTATAAATTATTTACAACCTCCTCATGTACATCCTCAGAAAATCGTGTTGAAATCTTCAGAATTACCTGGATGTCTGCATTAATTATTCATAAATTATAATCTGATCTTCTTAATAAAAAGCAAACACGCTCTGACTAAATTAACAAAGCAAACTCTAATCCTGTGCTTAACAAATTAAAAAGCTCTGAACTGATGACTTTTATTTTTACTGGAGATTTGATAGCACCAAGTCACAAAGTGCAATGCTGATGCAAGTAAAATAACCCACCAAAATCTATTATGTTCATTTTTTCTTCATCACGATGCATGTTTGTTGGTTGGATATGTCAGGAAGCAAGTAAACATTTCATCCTCAAAGTGGATGTTAAAAGCAGGAAAATGGGCAAGCATAAGGATTTGAGCGAGTTTGGCAATGGTGAAATTGTGCTGGTTAGACAACTGGGTCAGATCATCTTCAACATTGCAGTGGTCAGCATCTATCAAAAGTGGTCCAAAGAAGGAACAGTGGTGAATCGGCAACAGGATCATGGGCCGCAAAGGCTCATACCTGAGAAATAAAGGCTGGCCCATGTGGTCCGCTCTACTAGATGAGCTCTAATAGATTGCCGAAGAAGCTAAACTGGACCACAGAATACTAGCTTGGTGGTCATAATGTTATGGCTGATCGGTGTCAGTAAGTCCAACTTTTGCTTGTGTTCAAGAAATACACTCTAGAGATACACAGCACAGCTCTCAAAAATCCTGGATGACCTGGAGAGATTGCAATTAAAGAACAAAGAATTCAAAACAGATCACAAAAAACATTTTATGCATGAATGAAAGATGGATGATGTGCAAAGACAATGACCCAAAACACCCAAATACATTTGGCATACTGGCAGAGGATATGAATTTGTGTTTTGCAAATTCCAAGTCAGTGTTAATTAAGTCCGTTGCTAAACACCGTACAAACGCAACATGAGAAAAATTATTGGATTCACTCATTCAAAGAAAATTGTTTTTTTTATTATTGTTGTTTGACATTCATTAATAGACTAGAGATTGGAAATACATTACATGTCTGATGAAAAGGAATGATTGCACACATTTATATAGTAATGAGATACAGGCATGTAGAAATATGTTACATTGCATGTGACCCGGGCCAAATCCAGCCAACCAAGTCATCTTATGAATCTCGCAAGAGCCTACAAGTCATGCTATTGGCTTAAAATACATTGTAAAATGTATAAACATCTCTCAAATAGATTTTCAGAGATGGCAGAGATTTCACATTTCTAACTCCAACACAAAATCTACAAATAATCCTTAAATGTCCAAGAACAGAACATTTATTGACAGTCACCTTCTTTTGCAAAACATTTTTACCAGCATCATATTATTTCAAACATATTGGGCCCTATCTTTGGCAAACCATCAACACACACCGCACATCTGGATTTTGATTTTGCTATTTAAATCAAGAAAAACGTATGCTGCATGAAATGCGCAAAGGGGATATACAAAGTCTCTTAATTATTTGTGGGTGTGTTTTGGGTGTAACACACAATAAACCAATCATCATGTCAATTGCTATTCCCTTTAAGAGCCCGGTGCGGTCTGACTTAGGCTGATTTGCTCTTTAAAGTAGAGCAGCTACTTGAACATGTCCAGCGCTTCTCATCAGAGGAAACTGACTTGCTCCTTTATGCTGAGAAGTGCTTTAGTGATGGAGAAATAAGTCAAACGCAGTGATCAAATAACTCAACAAGTAAGCACCTTAAAATGTTCAAATGAAAGACGATTGAGAACCGGTACACTATTCATGACTGTGTTAACAATTGACTGCCAATACAGCAAAGAACATCTGCCTTTTACACTATTGACTTGTCTAGGCTTTCATCGGTCAGTAGCACATCTGTTTTCTGTTGCCAAGCTAGGAACACACCAGTAATTTAACTAAACACACCTCATTTTGAGACTACCACAACTGATGGCGTTTTTATATTCACCCATCAGCGTAAACACTTTTTTATCAACACAGGCTCAAGGCGTGAAAAGAGACTGTTTGTGGGGTGTAAGATAGCAATACGCCCTGCAATGTGCCTTGTGCAGGGTGTAAGATAAAGCCCACTAAGTTTTGCATTAGTGTTTGAACTTGGTAAGGATTGAGACAAAACTTAATTATTGTAACAATGGGTAACAAGACAAAAGGGGTGAACACAAGCAGAGATGTTTACACTATTAAATAAAGACAACAAAAGACCAAATGGGTTCACAAGACAAGACACACCAACAGCAGACCTAAGCTAATTGCCAATGGTGAACACATGAATCAAAAACCTAAACAAACTTTCTATACAATAAGCTGACAAATTTAAACACATCCGAAACGATGCTAATTCTAATAATGACTACAAGACAAGAGCATAATTCAAACCCATGATGAGCAAATTCCTAACATACCAGGCATACCAATACATGAGCAAGACAACCAAAAAAGCCTTCCAAAGATCCACAGCTCCTTTAAAAACCTTGAGCATTACCTTCATTGAGGAGCAATTGTGGATCATTGGCTTCTCTGAAAAGTTGTTGGCCTGACATGAAACATGAGTGTTGCACATATACACTTAACATGCTTCAGAGGGGACTCACTGTATTAACCACTTATCCAGTCAGGGCATTGGGGGGTATTGGAGCCTATCCCAGTGTTTCAGTAGGCACAAGGCTCACAGAAACACTGTGGCACCAATCCATTGCTGGGAAGAAACACATTCACACAGAGAGCAATTCAGGCTCTGCAGTGAACTTGGCTCTGCATTCTCAGGGAGAGAACCAGAGCTCACAAAGGAAACCCAAAGACATTGTGAACAAGCAAACATCACCCAGAAAAGGACCAAGGACCTCGAGCAATGACCTTGCTACACACTTAGCCTCACTCAGTGCAGCCTACTTATAATGAATAAACTTAATGCAATTTAATTATATTTTTCAATTAACAAAATATACTAAATTGTCCTATAGGTGTTATAGGCACTAGGATAGATAAACCAGTGTATTGTACTCCTGGTCCCAAGTCCGGATAAATACGTGGGCTGTGCAACCCCTAATGTGAGCAGTTACAAGTACCCCAACTCTGCTAAATCCTTCCCCCAAAGGATTCCAAGACATTAAAAACTTGGAAATGTTTTCTGTTTGACTAAACCAAACACATCCAAAAATACGAACCCTCAAAAAGAAGCGTAATGTGTTTGGATGGCATATCGTCTATTGCTAATGACAGCGCTGTAAGAAATACAGGCTCAGAGAATGTTAAGTGCACATTAGAAAAGGTTGCTGGGAAAGAACGATGCGCCCCTGTGGAAAGATGAAAACATGTTTTGGACGTTCTCTCCTGCCTGCTTAACTCTTCCCTACATAAATCTATCAGTATCGAGCATTTCTGCAGCTATGAATGGTGCCAGAGTCTTCTGGCAAAAACCACACACGTGAATGGAAGTCTTTTTACGTCTGGATAAAATCTTCACTCATTTTGAACGGCTCGACGGTTAACCAGTCTGACTTCAGCCAGATTAATAGAATGTTAACGGGCGTGTTATTTTACTGAACGTGTCATTGAATTGTAAATGGTTTAAGCATTCGTGACGTCTCCGGCACAAATGTGGAAACAATAAACGGAGCAGGGAAACGGCTTTGACCGCAAATGCTGCATGCAGTATGTATTATTTTGTTAAACCCGAGTCGTTCAATGGAGCCAGAAATTAAATTAAGTTGAAAAACCTCTCCAAGGTATGGGCTGGTGCAATATTTCAGTCCTTATCCGTTGTCTAAAATGAAGTTAAAAAGAGAATGAGGGTCCTGGGGCATGAAGAGAAAAAATGTTTCCATGCTCTTCAGGCAATTCTGCCTAAAACGATTCTTTTTCAATCATTTTGCTTTTAAGTCACCAAGCTGATGTCTGTAGTTGCGATAACAGAAATGTTTACTGGACGTATTTCATGCTGGATTATTTCACTGTCCAGGTCATCACACAACTGTACATCAGCTCTTTCTTAGAACAAGATTTTTTTATAAAGCTTGCTCTATATGCCAACTAATACTCTGAAAACACAAGAGTTTGCCATGTTATGGTATTTTTATGATGAAATTCAGATAATCAACCAAGATTTCAGACAGATTTTTAGCATTAATATACACAGGTTTCTCCATTTTTAATTCTATTAAGGATTTCAAAAATAAATGATATGACATTTGTAGTTACCTTCCTTTGCAGTGCATTTCTCCAAGTATTGTACAATTTTAATTCTTCAGCAAAAATGTTTTGGCCTTTTCATCACATGAAAATCTACTTCCCCTTAAAGCTTCTTTGAGTGGAACTCAGACACAACCAATTACTACTTTTCCCACTCTCACAGTTCAGTTCAGTTCATTGTCTTTAACCCCTCATCCTAATTAGGGTCGGGGAGGGGTGCTGGAGCCTATCCCAGCTCT
>JAYDZF010000014.1:7596598-7609837 GCA_034509105.1 Microcambeva barbata
GTCAGCTCTGGGAATCGAACCGGCAACCTTCTGATCACAAGCCCAGTTCTCTAACCACCAGGCCACGGCTGCCTAAAAAATATCACTTTATTTATGTGCCTTGCGCATGTTGAAGAGCTGGGATAGGCTCCAGCACCCCTCAGGATAATTCAAAAGTATCTAGTGTGTTTATGACTCCACAATGCGATTTGTTGTCTTTAACCCCTTATTCTAATTAGGGTCAGGTAGGGGTGCTATAGCCTATCCCAGTTCTAGTTCCCAGCATGTCTTTGGGCTGTGAGAGGAAACCGGACTACCTGTAGGAAACCTACACGGACACTTAGAGAACATGTAAAGTCTGCACAGAAAGGATCTAGATCTGGGGGATCAAACCCAGGAACTTCTCGCTGTGGGCCGACAGTGCTACCCACTAAACCACCACTCCGCCCTCATTCATGAGTTAAGATTCTTCAATCTTAAGCTCAGTTGGGCATTATTCCATTATTTCAGTCTGTTGTTGAGATTTTGGATCTGGCACAACATTGTACTTCCACATTTATTGATAAAAGAATCTTCAATTTCGAAACCGTTTAACCTAATCATGGTTGGAAGGTGGGGGTGGAGTCCTGCGGACTACTCCAGCTCTCAATGGGTGCAAGACACTCTGGCTAGGGTGCCAGTTCATTCCAGGACAGACACACACACCCATATCTAAGGGCTGTTGTTTCACTATTTTAAATTAACCTGAAAATATATCTTTGGACTGTGAGACCCACACAGACACAAGAAGTGGAAATGGAACCTGGGATGTTCAACAGTGCTACTCACTGTGCTCCTTCTCATTAAAGAAAGTGTTGGTATTCATATTTTTACTGAACATTTGGTTAAATCTTAGGTTACATTTTTTGTATTTATAGAATTATAAGTATAAGCAAAAAAAATGCTATTAATTTCATATTACAAAGTCCCCGTGTTCCATTTATTAGTTTTGCGTCATCCTCTGAAACAAACCTGGTACTGCTGTAAGATTTTAATGCAAACTGTGAAACGTGACAGAACATTTTTGTTGGCAAGGTTTAGACTCAACAGTACTAAACCGGTCTAAGAAACACGTCTTTGTTCCCAATGGCAACATCAGCAATTGTCATAAATATTATTATTTCCTAATATTATTATTCTTTATTTTTCTCACCAGGTTGGATTCATTGGGTGTGTGGTATTTCTCCGTACCCATGCGCACCAGCCCGTCATTGTACAGGAAGATCCTTAAAGGGTCACACGAGGTGATCAGGATGTAGATCCGTAAATCGAACTTGTATCCTTCCATCAGGAAAGGTTTGTCCAGATACTCCTGTACGATGAAGTGGTCTTGTACTGGGAGCTTCTCGAAATTACGAATCAGCGAGATCCTGGAAGAAAAGATCAAATATTCATAAAATGTAAAGTGTGGTCTTGGGTGCCTGGTATTGAATATGAATCTCGGTGCAATAGCAGAAAATCTGGTGTTTATTAAGGCGGCTGCTTCTGGTTTGCAGACCATGACTAGGCGCAGGTTAATAGGATCAGACAACTTGCCCTATTTCAACCCCTGCAATCATTTATTTGCTTTGGGGGGGCTTGTCGCAGGCACTCAGCTGTTACGGTACACAGATGCTGAGTACAAGCACCGAAGGAAGAATACATGATAGAGCAAGCTGGTGGGTGTTTCACAAAAAAAGGAGGGGTTAAGAAAACTCTGCAGGTTGTAAAACATATGGCCACTGGGCCAAGTTAGCTTAATTGGTTCTACGCTTTTCCGACTCAGGTTTACATCAGATTGAAATGTTTAGCCATGTTTGTAACTTTCCGAATTCATGAGCGCCAAGTCATTTGGTAGTAAAAGGGTCTGTAAGTTTCAGTTCATTTGTTCTGCAACCTATTAGAGTCATATGTGTAATGCTGCTCGTACGGATCCACACCTTCCAATAATATATCAACAACGGCTTCGCTCGTTTTATTCTATACATAATTAAAAAGTACAGACATTTGTATTAAACCGAATACTTAAGTCATTAATAACATAAAACTGGTTTGAACTGTAATAGGACTGTCTAACAGGCAGTGAGTAATAAACAAATCTATTTGTGATCTGGTGGTGTAATATATACAGTATGTGTGTGTGTGTGTTCACATATAGTTATTTTACATTTAATGGAGCTTTGTGACACCCAGCAGGTCTTCATGAACATATACATTGTTAATAAAACCACCGATTTGGGTATGAATTAGCAATCACACAACCACCAGACCTAAACATTCCACAGCTCAAATCCATTCACTGAATCAATTCAATGAATGAATAATCAATATTCGCTTTAATCAGGGCACTGGTACGGTATGCATGGTAGCCAGGTTCATGGTTTTCCAGCCAAATTGGGCGTAATTCAAAACCCTGCATCATAGTTTGTATCTACCCCAAAAGGCATAATTATTAAAATTTAACAAGTACTCACAAAATACATTATTTCATTTTGTTTTTGTAAAAGAAATTATAAATGGAAACCTTCTCATGATTTGTCATCAATTTCATTTTGTTTTAAAGAAAATCTGGTAAAAATAAATCATGAACTTAGTATTGTGACGCACATGTCATAACGGGTAGAGTGCATTCTTACATCCCTAGTATGACTTCATTTTTGTTTGTCTTCTTTGGGCTTGGTGGGATCTTCCAGTAAAACAATAGGACATGTTATCAAGCTATAATGTCTGAAATTCAACTTGTGACAAGATGGTCATGCTCACTCTGTGGATCCTCTGGTGGTCATAATAATGTAACTTGACAGTTGTAAGAAGTAGGGCCACCCAATAAACACTACAGGGCCAAAACCATTCAATGATGTTAAAATCTGGAGGTTGAAGAAAACATGAAAAATTGTGGAAATAACTTCATGTGGTAAATCCGGTTGGGTAGCTAACTGGGTAGTACGGTCATCTCACGTCTTGGGTTTGATCCCCAGGTGAGACGGGCTCGGTACTTTGGACAGGTATGAAGTAAGGAAGGGCTTCGTCATGGAGGTATGGGCCCAGAAAATGTCCCTTAAACATTCCCCTGAAAGAAGTCATAGTTATGTGACTCGTCAGTGTGTACTTGGCACACATGGATGACGGTTAGATTCGTCTGAGGCCTTAGAAGCGTATCCTATGAAATGATTGATGACCATCCATGGTGGATAATCAAAACCCACTTTTTGCCACGTGTTTAATTTGGCACCGATGGGAATCTCTCCTTTAAGCCATCGATGTTTATTTTTTTAAAGCGTGCCTGGGCTGAGACATAAACAATGAGTTTGTTTAGCTTTCCGACTGGTAAATAAATTACAGAGGGAGATTATAACTTCATTTCTGGCGTCACGCTGCGGGTTCTTAAATTTAATCTCCTGCCTCTCGCTCTTCAGAGTGGTCGAGTTAAACTCATCTTCTTTCACTTTCATAACGTGCTGCAATGATTCAACCTCTGATGACTCTGTGTTTTAATAAATGCTGGCTTATTGTAGTGTACCACCATAAGCAAAGCTCATTCATATCCCTGAAGGTCAATTAAAAAAAGAAAAAATACAAATTGACCGAGACGGGAACTGCTGCCTTCTCCCGGACAACACTCCCATCTGTTGGTAAGAAAGTGAATTACAGGCTTTAGACTAATTCTGCTCGACGTTCTGCTTAGAGTACAGTACACAGTGTGAGCAATGAAGTTTAAGGGCCTTGCTCAGGGGCCTTAACAACATCAACCTGGCAGTGGTGAGGCTTTAACAAGTGGGTCTTTGGATGACTAGTCCAGAACCCTAATCACTCATTTAATTAATTAATAAACATATATTCCTGCATTTTTATCCAGCAATGCACTCCAAACAAGTTTGAACAGTTAAGAATTTACCATTTCTTGTTTTTGCCATTTATTTTCAACATACTTAAAAGATGGTTCGGCACAGATGACACCAAGTATTTAGTGTTTTAACTTATTTTGTCCCATTCTTTCTGCAAACACGTCTTCATCATCAGATTTTGCCTAAAGAAATTCTCCACACATTCTCTATCTGGAAAATATGACATCTTGAAGGTAGCATGTGTTTTTATAAGATCTCAATGTACTTTTCTGCATTAATGCTGCCATCTTGACGTCTAAATGACTTTTATCAAGGCCCTTACACAAACACATACCATGCCAACTCCCTGGATTTAGGACTTGCTGATATGTCTGGATGTGTCTTTTTAACTTTGATCCAGAGCACATGGCATCCTTTTTTCCCAAAAAAGTTCTGGAATGCTAATTTATCTGATCACAATCAATGTTTCCACCGAGTTCATCCCAGATTTTTCCAAGCCCAGAGAAGTCGACACCGCTTTTGGACATGGTTCACATTGTGGGCATGGTAATTTGTGCTTAATCACTTATTCTAGTGGTTGTTAAAGGGTTGTCAAAGTAATATCTTGACCATGTTGTTATATCAGCTGTTGTTGAGTAAATGGTCTTGATGCTGTGCCATCCAATGGATCGAATAACCCCTTGGCCTTTATGGACATCCCTCCCAATTCTAATCGTTTAATGATATTATGCACTGTAACAAGAGAAATATGCAAATCCATTCTGAGATTCTTTGAAGTAGATTAAAATTAATTTTCTTCTATTTAATTACTGCATTTTGTACTGCATTTCTGTACACTGATCTGAACACTGTGAAAGTAAAACCTGTATCGTGTTTTGTTTTATGGAAGCTTTAAAAGATAAAGCTGACACAGTTACATACCCATGACCCATTGCTCCATTGGCAGGCTTGACAATGAAGGTCTTCTGTTTTCTCTTGCGTCTCATCTCTTTTACGTAGTTCTGGAATTGAGTGAACTCGGCCGGAAAGATCCAAGTTTTGGGTATGAAGCTGTACTCATGAGGTTGGCTTTTAATCATCCTGCCACAAGATTAAAGCAAGTGTTATTAATGATATAATACATATAAAGATATAGGCACGAAATGCCTATGATGAATTTTGGAGGTCTGTAGTGATTGACTCTGCAGAAAGTTGGCGACCTATTCGCACTATGCGCTTTTGCTGACCCTACTCTGTCAGTTTACATGGCCTACCACTCCGTGGCTGAGTTGCTGTCGTTCCCAAACACTTCCATTTTCTTATAATACAGCTGACAGTTGACTGTGGAATATTGAGGAGTGAGGAAATTTCATGACTGGATTTGTTGCACAGGTGGCATCCTATCACAGTTTCATGCTGGAATTCACTGAGCTCTATAGAGCTGCATGCCTAGGTGCTTGATTTTATACACCTGTGGTCATGGAAGTGATTGGAACACCTGATTCAGATAATTTGGATGGGTTAGCAAATACTTTTGGCAGTACAGTGTATTTATATATAATCGTTTCAACCCTATTTTTAATAACAGCAAGACATGTCAAAATATATTAAAATCATAAGGTTGTGTGAGTAGCCTTAGCGCAAAGCAAGCCGGGTAATTTAATTCACTTAGTAAAAACCTTTTGAGTTTTTTTTAACCTGACATAAGCCTGTGATTATTAATCAAACAGAAAACCAAGTGGATCGCTTTAAAACATAAGTGACTTACTTAGACATGTTCCTCGCCAGACAGTCTTTCCGACAGATCTCCCCCATTCCCGGAAAGTGGTTGATTCTCTAAGAACATACAGGGAAATCATAGTTAAAGGGTATTTCGGAATTTGCATGAGTGGGGAAAAAGCAGCACATAAAATCCTAAACCGGGACTATTACAATCTGACATTTATGTCCAATTACCCACTCAAAACAAAAGGTGCTTCTGTAACCTTTCTCAACCCCTATTTAGTGCGCCAAATCATCTTTAAATTAAAACACCAAAACAGACGATCAATCTGAAACCTGGGGTCAAAATAATTGGTTCTGCATCACAGCCCCAGCAATAGTCGGTAGTGACAGACGAATGAATTCCTCGGAATGAACCGAGAGGGAGAAGGAACGGGTTTGAACAAGCGAGCTTTTCTATGTTCTTCAAGCAAATGAGGCTGAACAGGCTCATTAAGAAGGATCATATGAAGCGAAGCTTGACAGCAAACCTTCAGACATCACGATAAAGAAAGGAAAATACACCCCAAAACACACGTTTATGAAGAATCTGATTATTTGGAAGAGGCAGGTATAAGAAGTAGTACACATCAGGAAATGGATGTTAGGAGCACGGCAGCAGGGGAGGCGAGTGGAAGTTTTTCATATTCAGACTAATCCTATGAAATGCCTGCAAGTGCATATAATAGTACTAGTGGTCAAAACATTGATTATGCTATAATATGCCAGATGCTGGACTAATAATTAAAATGTCACTGGTTTAAGCCCCACTATTGTCGGGTTGCCAAGCAAGGCCCCTGACCATCGAGTGCTCAGACTGTGTACTGTCACAATACTGTAAGTAAATGCAGAAAATGTGAGTGTAAATGTGTACCACACTTTACTTGGTCCGTACCACTACCTAAGTCCATGGTGCTTATTATACTGAAAGTAATCTGGCCACTCAGATCCGATTGTAAAATGCTACACTTTGGGTGATCTTTGGAGAACCCGATGCCTGTGTAAACAGCAAGAGTGATGCTACATCTTTCACACTATTGTTAGCTAGGTAAGGAGTCCACTTGAGTCAAAGTTGGTAGGCACACATTAGACCCAAGGTTTTGCAGCAGTTCATTATTTATTTTAGTGATCTTGCGGTTATCAGTCAAGAGAAATTGGGAGAATGAGAGGCACTTTTTACTCAATTATTTTGTGTTATTTTAGACATTAATGACTGTACATTGAGTTATTTTGAGAAAGGAATAAATTTACACTGTTATATATAACTTTTATTGTGTCAAAGTGTCATTTTGTCAGTGTTGTCCCATGAAAAGATGAAAAGAATACTTAAATATCTGCAGAAATGTGAGGGGTGTACTCACTTTTGTGATACACTGTATTTATATGTATGTTTTATCGTTTGCATCTTTATTCGTGTTATTTTTAAATTTCTTACTGTAATTAAATCTTTTTTCATTGTTTTACAATTTCCCTTTGGATATTAAACTTAAAACAGAAATTAAAAAGATTAATAATTAGATTTAAACATTACCCAGAACTTAAGGACTCATCTTACATTAAGACCAGAATTAAGCAAACAGCAGCCGTTTGTGTAATGGCGCTCACCCAGAGGTAGATTAGCACATGGGTTCAATGTTCAAAAAACAGCACCCTTTGGTGGACAAGTTACCTGAGAATTAAGGACTAGAACCCAAGTGCTCAGTTGACTGATTGCAGAACAGGTATTTAATTAAAAGAAAATCAAAAGCTTGGCGAGTGGGGTCTGAACCCAAGTCTCTAGGTCACTAATCAAACACTATACCACTCAGCCAAATCAGCTCAGTATAAACTTATTCTACTTGGCTAAAGAAACACAAAGTCCACCCGAATTAAGGGAAATGTTTGAGCGGGAAAAAGAACAAAGGACTGCCAGGGGAAAACTGGCCACCTCAGAATTCTACAGGAAATTAGAAATTATAACTACTGACTCTCCCAACAAAAGTACAACTACAATATCTTTAATAAAAAGTTGAAGTTAATCATTTACTTGAAATGTTTTTACTTTAATTTCTTTTCATTTTGTAGTGAAAGGAACAAGAGTGAGGGCACCCAGCTCTTTACTTAGAAAGTTGGCTGTTTGTCAGCTCACTTGAGACAAAGACTCAGCGAATTCAGTCGGCTGCTTTGACTCTATGTAACCTGTGTGCAGGTGTTGAGTATTAAGCCTAATTGCCGGCTCCTTGTTGCCTCCTAGTGGTCGAAGGCTGACTAGACCTAGAGGCACCCCTTACAGTTTGAGTCCTTCTACACTGTATGATTAATTCTTTAAGAAATGTAGCAATTCAAGTGGAAAAGATGTATCAGTGTATGTGTATGGCAGGTCTTTTTTAGGATGGCAAGATCAAATTCAGAAAACTACCTCCAAACATTTCCTAAAAATTCCTAACTGAGGCCAATTTGTATTTAATATTTAAATGAAATAAAACTGTGGGTTCAGGGGCAATTAGCATATCTACTGTAATATTTAAATGAAATAAAACTGTGCCCATATTTACCCATGATTACTTCAGGAAATAATCATGTAGCCAAACAAGCTGCTGGCATGTTTTTAAGAAGTTCAGACAGATTTTATTTGTAGCTGAGGATCAAACCACTCCACAGAGACTGCACCATGGCCTAAACTTGAGTTTAATGATTTAAACTTGAAATTTGAAGTTTAAGGCTCCACAGTGGGAGATTTTCAAAGCTATCAAATTCTAAATCTAGGGTTCAGGGGCAATTAGCATATCTACAGATACAGGCCAAATGTTTGATTCAATTAAAAGGGTGGTTGCTGGTATATTTAATTAAATCTATAGCTATTAGAATTTTTATTCTATTGAAGGTATTGCAATAGACCATTTTCCTTTTATTTGATCGTTTGCATTGCCTTTAGTTTGAACATCCTGTTCAAAATGTCAAAATGTAGGTCACAAGAAAAAAAGTCCTTCCTCAGTCCTTCCTATTTATCCATGCTTGAAACCGGCACAACAACATGCTGGTTCATGCCTAGTGGCTAGATCCCTTTCTTTTCTTTTTTATAAAATGTGAATCCAGAATATTTGGCTTTGTTTGTATCTACCTCAATAACAAAAGTGTAACCATTGTAATCACGAATACTATTTAACTTAATTTGTTTTAATCGTATTGTGAATCCAGTAGCGTAAATCGTATCGTATTGTGTGTAGAGTGCATCGTTACATACCTAATATAGATAGTTTTAAATGATAGATTGCACTTCACCTGATAGTTCCTGAGCTCTGCGATTTTTTCATGCTGTACAGCCGAGTCGCTCCAAATGAGATTTGCTGTTTCATCCTCATCTCTGGTTTTGTGAAAGCCCAGCTCTCCGATCGCAATACGAACTACAAATAAACCCAAACACACCCCAATACAGATTATGAAAACTATGATGAATGTAAAGAAAATACAAAATCTACAAATAAAACATAAATATTTGTGTCAGATGAACATGTAGAGCTAAAAATATAGAGCTTTTAGTATGTCCTATTATAATATGCCATATCATTCAACATATAATGTATGGTAAGAAAAATTAAATCACATGAATAAAACATGCCAAGACACCAAGCTGATGGACGATGTTTAAAAAAGACAGAAATATTATTTAGAACCCTCTTTTGTTCACTGTGCAGTGAAACACACATGTACACTCTAGTGAACACTAGGGTGCAGTGAGCACACATGCAGGATGAAGTGAGCAGCACTAGCCACGGTGCCTGAGGGAACAGTTACAGGTTAGTTGCCTTGCTCAAGGGCACTTCTTTTTATTTGGACTTTGGAAATTTGACTTTTGAAAAACAGTTGTCAATCAGCTAAAATGTTTTACTACAATTTTGTGTTCCTTACATTTTTTACTTTTTACTTTTATTTCATTTATTTTAGGATGTGTCTCATACCGATCTCATATTTGGTTCCTGCCACGTTGGATGTGATGATGCCCTTTTTCTTCTTCGGACGCACCTTTCTCTTAACGCCGTTTTGATTGGACAGTGCAGATGGGACGTTTACGGTGGATGTCTTTTGATCCTCTGCAATAAATAAATAACATTTCAAGTGCATTAGAACGTAATGGATTCAATAATCATTGGCGCTCGTTAACACACAATCAGGAATATCTTTATGAGTATTATCTCTTCATCAAGGGGCCTGTTTGTGGGAGGGATAATTTAGGCAGCAAGGGGATATTTTATCCTCAAAGTTGATATTAGAAGCCTGAGGATTTGACAAAGTCTAAGGATTTAAGCCAGGTTGACACGGGTCAGATTGTGATGGCTAGATGTTTGGGTCAGAGCATCTCTAAAACTGCAGCTCTTGTGGGGTGTTCCTGGTCAGCAGTAGTCAGTATCTGTCAAAAATGGTCCATAAAAGGGAGACCGAAGACAGGGTAAGACAGGCTCATAAATACACGTCAGACATTAATGCTGGTTCTGATGGAAAGGTGTCAGAATACACAAACTTAATTATTAATTACAGGGTTTAGACATTCTAAAAGTTTATACATAGTGTTGTGGCCACATAATTCACAATTTGTAATTATAATTGATGACAACTAGTGAATTCATTTTTCATCATCCTATCCACTCCCGATAGGCTTGTCAGTGAAGTTTAAGCATTTTCGGTGCACAGAGGGAGACATTATTTCAAATGCTTGCACATTGTGCCATCTTCCCCCATTGGTTTTAATGGCAGGATGTTAACTTTTTTGGCATAGTAGCAAAGCACAATGTAACTGTGGTCTAAATAAAGCGTTCAGCTGTTGGATCAATGGTAGTGCTGGATTGTTCAGGATCAATAGTAGTGCTCCCACAGATGGTCAGTTATGTACACGTCTGGGGAATTAGGGGGTTGGGGTAATACTTGAAAGTCTTGGGCATAATGGTCTTCCAGCCAACGTAGGACATTTTCAGCAACATGGCATGTCGCATAGTCTTGCTGGAACATTTTTGGGTGTCCACTTTTATCCAAAGCAACTAACTGAATTGTGACAGTATCTTGGCTATGCAATTAATAACTGGCAATGATAACTGGCACATCTCTGTGGAGGACTTTTGGATCACTTTTCATTGCAGAAATGTTTGTATTCAGCCACAGAGGAGAGTTCTTAAGCATGAATGACCTGTTAGAGCTCACGCCACAGCATCTCAATCAGATTCAAGTCCTTGTCAGATGTCAGATGTGGTTTTTGTCTTTGAACTCAATTATCCCTACCATTTTTGCCCAATCTTCACATTGTAGAATGAACACTGACCTTAACTGAGAAAAGGGAGGCCTGCAGTGCAATTCAGTTCTGGGTTCTTTTGTGACATCCTTTATGAGTCATTGATGTGCTCTTGGAGTACTGTGGTAGGCAGCTTTCCCAGAATTGTGGTTAATCACAGTTAATTCATGAGAGGGGATTGGTAAATTACATTTTCACAAAGGTTTAGGTTGTTTGTTCAGTTCAGTTTAGTTCATTGTGCTTAACTTCTTATCCTAATCTGGGTCGGGGACGGGTGCTGGAGCCTATCCCAGTTCTTCAATGCACGGCACAAGGTAACACCCTGGGTGGGGTGCCAGTCCATCAAAGTAGTCTGAACCATCAAGTAGTAATTGGTCCTGTCTGAGAGAACTTATAGTCCAGATTTAGTGCCATCATATTTCCACATTTTTGGATTACTCAAAGAAGTTTTAAAGGTAAGAAGATTTTCATGTTATGATGAGTTGAAAGAGGTGGTGCATCAGTAGATATGCAATAGACTATATAGATGTAGATCTATATACACTATAGATCACTGTTTCCCAACCTTTTCTGGGTCTCAAGCCCCATTTTCACTGCCAAGCAGGATGTGACCTCTGCCACAGTTACATTAGGAGGCATTATTAATGACGCCTTAAAAGGTTTTAAATTCAGATTTCATTAGCCTTCTCAAAAAAAAACTTTCTTAAACAAAAATACAGCTTAATAGATTTCACATTTATCAGTAAATGTTGCCAGGGGGTGAACGTATACAGAGAAATGGATGGGCTGCAATCAGTGATTATATACCCAAAATATAATCTGTAAATTTGATGCAGTTTACTAAATGATTACTAGCCTCATTCTTGTCTACACTCACCTCCATCGTTAGAGTATGAGGGCATCTCAGGGACAGGAGGCTCAGATCTTCCCTCCGCCAGACCTCTGGGATTCGCCAGTACTGCCTGCTACGTTCTACTTCCTCTCCCCTGACGGCGTGGCAGTGTGAGAAGCGGTGCGTGGTCTCATTGACCCTCACCTTCCATCTTCTGTTTCTCTCTCTTGGTGTACCGGAGAGAGGAGGGAACGTGGGAGGAAGGAGGGGAGGGAGGGTCGGGGCTTCTTCTCCCAAGAAGAGTGACCACAGGACATTTATATAGACGGATTGACAGATGGAGGACGTGCCTGTCAAAAGAGTCAGACAGAAAAGAGAGTCAGGCTGAAAGAGAGATGCGTCAGGGTTAAAGTGGCGTTTGGAGTGGTCAGTCTTGAGCTTGATGTGCTGGTGAGCTGTTCTAAGACATATCAGTCAGCTTGACGGGGGAGGATTCGCCTGGCTGATCGCACTCTGACACCCTCTGAAGATCCAACAGTTGTTAAGGAAAGATGACAACTTTCTGTCTTATGTCTGTCAGATGAAACTTTTTTTAACTTAGCATGCTGTACGCCATCTATCATGAGGTCCTGAAAGATGTGTTGACAGGTTTATTTTTCTCTACCTATTTTCAAGCTACTGGGTGAAAAAACACTAGTAAACCTCTAGTAAACTCCTATTGGTTTATTCATTAAGTACTATTATGCCCAAAAGTATGTAGCCAACTGATTGTTGGCTTGATGGATGTGCCATTCCCTCTGCTATTTGTATAGAATAGTCCAGCTCTCATTGTGGATAAGCCGGCATCCCCTTCTGATGTTGAAAGAACAAACCTGGTTAGCTCTCAGCTTGGCTAAAGGCCGGCCAGATACTTATATGGTAGGAATTGGCAATATGACTTTGATAACTCACATGCTTTAGAGACCTGTCAAAGCTACATCAGGAGGCATTATTAAGGAATCCTTAAAAAAGTCTTAAGAGTTATTTAACCTTCTTTGGTCTTATACAACTAAACAAACACACAAAAACTTTTAAAATACAAATTCTGTAATTTAACATTACTAAGAATAATATTAAGAAATATTAAACTTTAACAGAACTGAAAGTAGGCTTAAACAAACTAATGTTAATAAAATACAATTAAATATTTATGGGAATTCTCCATGACAGCATATGCAATTTAAATTTAAACCAATTGTTTGTTCTGACTTCAGAAGTAACGTACAATAACAAAATGTAATATTAAATATGCATCAAGCAGCTTAAAAACGTTACCTAGCCAGGGTTGCCAGATTGCAACAATGGTTTCCAGTAAACATTTTTTTTTAAACTCATCAAAATTTTGCACAAAACAGCCCAATCTGGCAACACTGTACACAAACTTTTATACAACTTCCAGTTTTCTATTACTAATAGGTTTTAAGAACTAATCCGCAAAATGTCCTAAACCAGGGGTGTCAAACTGGATCCATAAAGGGCCGTGTGGCTGCTGGTCTTTGTTCCAACCAAGCCAGGAAGTCACATGA
>JAYDZF010000014.1:8154647-8165671 GCA_034509105.1 Microcambeva barbata
AAAATAATACTATAAAAATAATTATATATAAGCAGCATTATTGTTACTATTCTTATAAACTATTCTTATAAATTTACACAAAGTATTGATCTGTTGTTATATTACAATACAAACAATAAATTAGTTGAGGAATATTGATGTGAAATATAGTATCATATACATAATTAGTATATATACAGACGTGTGTTTGTTGTTGTGACTGCAACAAAGATCTTATTCAAGGAAAACATAAATAAATCATACAAACAGGTTTTACGGGAGGTAGCCTCCTTATAAATAAAGCTCTCGGAAGCATATTACATCATGTGACTGCAAAATTGCAGGATTTAGACTTCTGATTACTTTCATGTTTGACATCCCTCTTCACCAGCACAAAAACATTAATCCGGAACAAACACTCAAGCCGCTTTGACACGTTTATCCAGGGTCATTTGAAAAGTGTGCTAAGTGAGAAAGCCAAGCTAATAGGAGTCCTCATCCGGCATGAGGAGGCAACTGCTAATTATTCCCACCCATAGGCTTGTGCTGTCTGATGCCCCGGGCTCCAGCATACAAATTGGCTTTTACTAGCAACCCCTTACAGATCCACAGTATCTAAAACACATGACTAAAAAAAATTGATGTTGTATTCAGTATGAGTCGGCACTTTAGCCGGATGGACACACACCTCATCGTGAAGCGATTTGATCTTGAATTTAACAATTAAATTTGACAGTCAATGACAGTAAATGTCAGTACTAGATTAAAACCACAGCAAAAGCCATTAAACATTAGTTTTTATTTAAATAATAAGGTTTAAACGCTATTTTCTGTATAAATTAGTAGCCATGTGAATCAAATTAAACTATGATGATGTTTAGCCCTGAGACATTTTACTGTAAACCAGTATTTTGTTCTATTATCTGATTCACATAAAATGAAAAAATCTTAATAGATTATTAGAATTATGTTAGTACTATATGGATTTGCTAGTACAGTATAATCAGAGATGTACTAGAAAGGTTCTCATCGTGATTCCTTTTTTCACAAATTTGTACCTGGACTGTGCTCAGTATCTTCCTAGGCAGCTCTACACAGCATAAATGTACTGTTTTAACTAGAAACTGCTATCTTAACCAGATTGCATAATTAAGTCTGTCCCACATGCTTCAGATGGGCTTTGAAAAATGTATTTACGTGAACAGTCATATTAGACATAAATATATTTTTCAAGATAGTCTAGATTTGTAGTTGTAAACAGATTCCATTTACTCCATTTTGGAAACAAATGCATGTCATTCCTGAAGCTGGGCAAATACTGTAAATAAGTATAGTGTAGAAATAAACAATGAGACAATAAAATGAGAAAAATGTGTGTAAATTCTTCTAGATTTGTTTGCTTGCCTCTTAATAACAACCAAATTAAATTTAGCACATTAATTTAGAAACAATTTTGCATCGAGTTCATTATCAAGTATTGTTAAAAAAGATTTCAAATTTATAATGTATTTATAATGTAATTCTTCATCCCTAATATTAATACATCAATGCTCAAACAGCAATGATCAGATTAACTCTTAGCTTAAATGTAAAAACATTATTAAAGGTTAATTTAAAATAGATGGTTTATGTGAGATAATAATTCTTATCACATCATACAAATAAATAGATTTTAATTATTTCACAGGTAATTAATAATATTGGCTTTCAGCAAAAGCAGTATATTGCCAGGTATTGCTTGTAAACATTGTATGCACGAACTAATACTTGGCATAAAAAAATATTTCTATGGTTTGTTAGCACAGCATAAGACTTTTCTTCCATACGTACGTCTCACATACCTCATGCACTTTGTAAACAAGTAAATGTGACATTAATCCAAAACTTAAAAGAGCAACCTACAAATCTGAAACTTGTGGGCGTTCCAAAGTTGACTTCTTGGTATTAGTTAGTCACTCATTCTAACTAGTAACTCATACAGTCATTTCTCACTGCTAAAGAAAACACACCTGATTACTTTTTTTAAATCTTTTGGTTTTCATACAGTTGATATTTTATCATCATTATTTTATACCTATTTTTTTATTTTCTTAAAAGTTAAATGCAACCCTTGAATAAATCAACCTGAACTATTTAATTTTAAATAGTAAACTGGTCATCTCTAATATGTATAAATGCATTAAAGTAAGTAACAACTTTGGCCCAAAATGGCCTTTTCATTTGCCTTTTAAATATATTGTTCAATATAATTGTTTTGTTTACTAAAATAAACATTTAAAAAAAAGGAGTTTGTAAAGTTATTAATATATCACATATATTTAATTCGTTAAAATTATATTAAAATATATAATATATAATATATTAATTAATATATATTAATTATATTAATGTCTAAAATACCTTAAAGTGTGTTTTAAAGCTTAACATGGATGATAACATTCAACTACTATGAATATAAAAATAGTAGTGATCAGAAGGTCATGACTAAAGTGCCCTTGAGCAAGGCACCTAACATCTAACTGTTCTCCGGGCACTGTGGCTAGGGCTGCCAACCGCTCACTGCCATCTAGTGTTCACTGCACGGAAAGACGAATTTCATTGAACAGTGATGAAAAGAGTATTCTAAATGCTAAAAAATCTTAAACTTTTGTAGTTTTGCAAGAACAACTGTGGCCCGTACTTGTTTGATACAAGATTCAGCTGCTCAAGAGTATCTCCTATTCATGATGCACCAAACACTTTCAATAAAAATCCAATATGGACTGCAGGCAGGCCAGTCAAGCACAAAGCCAAGAGCTAATAGTGGAATGAGAATAAAATCTCTTGGTCTTAATCACCGATGTCTGTGTCTTACAATGATTTACGCTGACTGAGATCTCTGTCAATTCCTTGAATCTTTGCACAATATCATGTACAGTAGGAAACTATAAAATTTGAGTCTTTAAGAACTGATTGTCAGGTGTCTCACAAAGTGGTCATTTGACTAAGCTTTGTTTTTGGTGGATTCTCTAAAACTTTGGTGGTATTCATATCAATCAATGACACCCTCAGTTAAAAGTTAGATATTTTTTAGTTAGTATTTTCAAAACACAATCAAACCACTGTGTTACCAGTAATACAAAAAAATAGGAATTAAATCGCATGTTTTTGTTGTATTGCATTTTACAAAAATATTAAAGATGAGATTTACTAGCACCAATTCATCAAACGTACGCATACCTAGCCTTTTCTAATCTGGTATAATGTATTTACTTAAGGGGGTTTGTTCTTAATGCTCATCAAGAAAAAACAGTTACAACTACGTAACTGTTAAAATGCATCCTAAAAAGGTGGCACGTGTGTCAACTTTACTAAACTTAGAGGACAACTGATATTTTGTAATCATAGTTAATCGAATATATACATTTATATTAAAGCCATCATCTGCCTCGAGGTGTTTTGCCTTAACATCAAAAGGCGACAATAATTACTTCCAAGTTCCTGATAGAGACATTCATGAATATTACAACAATGCATTATGGTGTGCTAGTCTTTTTCACCAAAAGCCTGACTAGCTCTACAAACAACACCATGCTTAAGGTGCAGCTGAAGTAGGTACTGCCCCCACAGACAATCCCTTTAACCCTTTATTGCATGAATTTACCCTTACTTTTGTCTATACCAGAATCTTCAAGTCGTCATGGCATCTTACCATAAGCCCTGTAGCAACCACAGCAGAGCCTTGCACCTGGAACAAGGAGGGATATCCTAGAGTTCGAGGTTCACAGCTAATATGAAGCACTGAATAAATAGGTCTCTCTCTCTCTCTCTCTCAAAGATCTAGACAACCCCTGCAGCGACCATGCAGAACACAGACCTTTTTGCTTTTCTTTCTATCTCCTCTCCCCCACCCCTCTTTTCTGTGCTTTTTTCTTCTAATCCATAACCACTGAAACAGCCAGCGGCTCAATTATGTGCCCGTTCCGCCGCTTTCTCAAGCCAGATAAAGATGCAAAAACAATTAACCTAATCTCAGTCTGGTTTTCTTATATTTATTGCTGCACGAACGCATCTATATACACATATACATACATATTTTTAGCTATGGATGTAAAACCACGCTGCATCTTAAAACTGCCATCTACTCTACAGATCACACCATTGTTTCCTATGACATGTGAAATTGCTTTTCACTGTTTCCATTATTGATTTGCCATAAACCATTTTGTAACATTTAAAAATATATATTCAGTTGAAAAAAAGGCCAGATTTCATAAATACAGCACTATTTATTCAGCAAAACTTTCAATCTCTTTTTTCCAAGATGTAGTTATAATCAATTGAACTTGTTAAATTAAGTTATTAAAAGTTATTATTGTTGGATTCATATTACCCACAAAGATCATAGTTGCATGTTTCTTCTACCCTACTGAATAAGGAGCACCTGCTAATCTCTACCATTAGAATTTTTTGTCAGACAGATTGTACTATCATTCTTTCTGGTCTAATTTGGGGATGTACAAAAATAATCTTACATATTTTCTACCAGTATATTGAATCAGGTGCTTCAACAGACCTGAATATATTTGTGGCAAATGTATGCATTGTACTTTGCACTTAGTACTGTTTATCTACTTCCAGGAGCAGTCTGTGAAAATGTTTGGTTCAGCTTTCAAACAGAAACAAAAAATCTTTTCAGAAACAGGTGATTCTCACGCAGTGCTGCCTTTTGCTTTGGGCAAATAATACACTTCCAACCCTAGCCATGGGCATTTGACTTTACTGGCCCTTCAACCCATAATAAACAGTCCTCCTGCGAGGGCGTTAGTGGGCCTCCTATTCAGTGGCAGGTAGAATGTCTCAAAGAACATACAAAAGAAAAAAAAACAGCTTGTTGTGTCTATTGAAAGTTTAATGACATTCCTTCAAAGGCTTATGGTAGAGGAGGGGAAAGGGGTTAAATAAGACTCATCATCCTCCTGTCAGATCTGTTCCCTGCTTGCTCGTGTAACAAGAACGGGCCTTATCCGAAATGTGACTGGAATTGGACAAACAAAAATGCACAGTTGCTACCAGTACCAACAACTAAGTACAACCACCATAGAAATGGTAAGACAAATGGACAAAGCAGAATGGAACAAATGGGAAAAATAGCATAATCAAACGCATGGGATGGACTGGCAACCCGTCCATGGTGCTACTGTGTGCCTTGCACCCATTAAAGTGCCCTACCCAATGATAATTAGGATAAGTGGGTTGAAAAAATTTACTGAACAGAATCAAATGCGTTATAATTTGGTTAAATAGAGTTTTGATCTCTGCTGTATCAACCAACACATTATTCTATAAGGGACATAATAGGACTGGATATCCCTACAATGTGTATTTCCCTACTGTTGAACTAATAAAATAACATCTCATATAAAATGTACAAGCCGTTAGTTTAAACAGTCTGGCATGTAGTAATATTCAAAAACAATATTTGACATCCTGTAACCAATTCAATATAAAATGTCAAAATATATTTACGTGAGAAAGTGTAAGGATGAAACTAGTGAAAAGCTAGACGCTTTTAAATATGTCTTTAAAGCTAATTCGCCATGGACTAGCCCAGTTAGGATCATTACTTTAGAACAAATTGATGCAACAATTTGATGCTACATGCAACACCATCTGTAACAGCCGCTCTGTTGTGTTTTTTATCTGAATCCTAGAATTTGCCGGGCAGGGGAAAAAAATCTCCAGTTCATTCACAAGCACATGCACTAGACATTGTTAGATTTCCTATTTGAACTGCATTTTATAAGTGTGTGATGTGTCTGGATCCCACCCCATCATTCACACAGGCAAAGAGAGAGAATAGTTCATATTTCCTGTGTGTACGTCTCTGTGTGTATTTAAGACTCCTGACCACTAAATGTTGCCCCCCAACAAACATTGCGTGCCACTCCTTGATTGTATAAGTGGAAGAGATGCAGGAAGCGAAGGAGGGGAAGGGAGAAAAAAAAGAAAAAAGTGATGGAGGGGGAAAAAGCAAGCAGGCAGCAATCCAGACTGACTGGAACTCTGTTGATCATTATGTCTAGCCTTCAGGTGTGTGTGTGTGTGTGTGTGTGTGTGTGTGTGTGTGTGTGTGTGTGTGTGTGTGTGTGTGTGTGTGTGTGTGTGTGTCTGCTGCGTTTTCGGAGGGGGAGGTTTGAACAGCAAAAAAGGAAGACAAAGACCGACATGGTAGACTAGCACCTTTACACACAGGGGACATAAACTGTACTGTGAAATTTTAATTAGATTTTTTTACAGGATGAATGTTATGTTTATATTCAGCAGTTTTGTCTGTGTGAAATTTAAATTCAGTGACAGTACCTAGGTTGCTTTGTTGAATTTTACATACGCAAATTTTTAGAAATTATTGTGATCTTTGTATATTGATTGTTTTTACTTATGACACAAGACTTTTCATATATCACTATAGCAATGCAACAGAAAATCCAATTTTGGTCCCCTATAGAACCTTTATTTCTGTTGAGTGTGCCTTTTTAGGCTGCTAATAATATAAAAAAAATATGACTTAGTTCAAATCCACACATTTGCTCGAAAACCATACATGATTTTATATAATTATTGATACAATTATTACATGTTTATACACTTACCAAACTTTTAAAAAACCTATTTCGTACATTTAAAGTCTCGGTTGGGTTTGTATTTATACTATTTGCAACTTACTGTCCCAGTGCACCAAGAAACAGCTAAAAAACTATTAAAATGCTTTTAGTTATTCAAATTCACCAATAATATCACAACCAGTTGTGCAATTGGTTTCCTGTGTGTGTTCCAGCCTTGCACCCAGCAATTCCAGAGTATCTGAATCTTGATAGCCATCACAATAATATGAATAAATTGGTAATTCAAATATGAAAATTTTAAGAATAAATAAATATTATGGCAATGTCAAAACCATTTATTTATTCATTTATTTTTTTATGCAAAGCATAAGTTTAAAATTAAAATTTTACTAAACAAAGTATCGATTGCTTCTTGGACGAAGTGTTTGTACAAATATTTTTCTGCCAGTTTTTCAACTTTCAAAAGAGGAAATCTTCAGTTTTCAAAGTTATTCTGCAAAGACTTCCAATAAAACAATTTTACAGGCCAAACATGGTGCATCGAGGTGTAATAAAAAGGTCTATGATACACAATTCCTTACTTTTCTATTTAAACCATGTATCAAATAAAACATAAATTGATAATTTATGATGCATGCATAATACAGAATAATACAAGACACAGAAGGTAAAGTTATATTGTAACATTTTGTTGCGGATTTTGTGCAGCGGTGCGCCTAAATGTAGAACCAATAAATAGAGCCGGATGATATAACATTTTAAAATCCAAATCCAAACCCATGTACATTTTTTCAATACATGAAAATGAGTACTAACATTTTATTCCTGCTATTCTGTATAAATGTCACAAATCTGGGATTAGTATTGAGCCCCTATGCTTAATGTTAAGTCATTTAGGGTGCCAGTTTCGAGTGTCAATAGAATTGTGGCGCTAAAAGCCAGAAAATACACTTTCTTTCTACGTGATTCTTTTCCTATAGATTATATTAAAATAAATATATCTTTCTTTAAAGTTAAATAAGTTATTCTACATGATAACGTAAAGCCCAAAACAGCACGACATACCATTACAATAATAACAAGTGAACAGATCGTGTATAAATCAACGGTCTGATCTGACACGTTAAGATGACACAAAAGAAAATGTTTACACAATAAAGACGTCAGATCAATACTAACCACTCATAACCGGACTGAAAACAGTCGTCCCGCAGCCCCCGAAAGTCCGATTGCTCACAATCAAAGCGATGAGCCGACGATCGTGTCTCATTTCAGAAGAGTTAGTGAGCACTGTGCCGGTAACCGAGGGTTTGACACTTCGGCGTTTCCTACACCCGCGTATTGAACACCGAGGAAAGAAAGGAAGCCGGAGAGTCACGTGATCTCTACGTCACGGACGGCAATTGGCCAAGCACGATTGTACCGCACGAGGCTCGTCTGTGGCTCAATCCTAATACTGTGTTTATTATAAAGCACAGTCTGCTATGTAGGTCTCCAGATCCGTAATATCACACTCTGTGAAGGGTACTGCTGTAGGGAATGAGACTATTTTGGGATTTATCGGAACGGCCTGGAGAGTCAGGGAAAGCCGTGGGTCCTTGCAGTGGAAATGATGTGTGCAAGAATGTGTGAAGAAAATGTGGGCTGTTTATGGATATGAGGAATGTAAAATGTGATTCACAGGATATATTGGGTCCAACAAAAAGTTTTACAGCATTTAAGTATATTAAACCCTGCGATGGACTGCCGCCCCATACCCGGGTGTCCGAAGAACTAGGATAGGCTCCAGCACCCCTCCCCGAATCTAGTTAGGATAAGGGGTTAAAGACAATAAATGTGAAACAAATGAATATGAAATTGATGCCAGGTGAAAGATGCAGTTGACTACTGTACTACTACTATGAGGAAGCATAATTTAGTGGGTAAATTGGATGCACTAAATTGGGAGAAAAAGGGGAGAAACTTATTTAAATTGAAATATGTAGTAAAATATCTTGAATTCAAAATGTGTTAATTAATGATAAGCTTTTACTGTGCATTGTGAGCTTTCTAAAAAAATAATTTTCGGCTGGGTTAAAAATTCAATATTCAAACTACTCACCAGTTTAGTGGTTACATGGCCTAGCTTTTAAAAGCTGTCACCAAGCTGCTTTGACAAATCTTGGTAGATCCTTCACTACTTTACCATGGAATTAGTGGATTTCAATCATTTTTAGCCCAATGTAGCTGTTCCAAAACTAATTCTGATTTGTCTTCTATGCCACTGCATGCAATGTTAAAATGTCTGAAGTAATCTTCCTCTTTAATTATTCTGTCATCTATCTGCAATGTATCAGCTCTCCTATAGCAAAATAGCCATAAAGGCATAGTACCATACACCCCAACCATGCTAGAACATTGGTACAGTATTATCAACTTTTTCCCTTCAAACCTGCTTCTTGTCATTGTGGATAAATAACTATCCACAAACTTTCATCCAACAGGCTTTTTTCTTTGTAATTCAGCAAAATGTAGTTTACGTGAGTTTGTACCAGAGGCCAGTGTGAGCGATGACTCCTGGGCTTCAGTTCCAATTTATGTCAGACCTAAGTTTTCTGGTTATAGAAAGCATCCAAATAATAGGACTATTGTAAATCCAGTGATATTTTGAAGTTAAACCTTTCAACATAACTGATAAAAATGCCCAGTGTTTGACAAGTCAATGTAGACGAAGGCCTGAAACCACAGTTGAATGTGGGTGACTGAGCCCTCTGTGGTTAGATGGTCATGATTCAGTTTGTTTTGAGAAAAATGACATAGAATGATGAGTTCTCTGAGAGAGATTTGTATATGAGTGATTGACATACGTTTTTCTAGACAAATTGTAATTGGGAAAAGTTAGGACATTATGGAAAATGCAAATAACTGCATCCTGCATTCACACAGACTTCTATTGCATTGCAGATAATATGTATCCCAATGCATATAATTCCATATTGTAGTGCTTGACAAAGGTTTTCCAAAGTAATCCCTTGTCTATGTGGTTGTATCAGCTATTGTTGAGATCATGTGCGTTCAGTTTCAGTTTGTGCCCTTAGCATTTTTAACACAGATAATTTGCCTGATTCATTGATGTTCAATTATATTATGCACTTTAAATGGATGAATATTCAAATTCATAGAAATGTTTCTCAGAGATTCATTGTTTTTAAATATTTCAGTTATTTACTGACCAGTAACATAGTCGGTTAATGACTCAGGTTTTCCTTGTTGCTGATTTTTTCAAAAGCACGATCACCTGTTTGGAATCACATAATAATTTTACAATAGTTTTTACACCTCAATATCAGCCCTAAACTGCCCCTGTCCCAACTATTTTTGGAGCGTGTTGCAGGCCTGAAATGCAGGAATGGATTTACAGTATACTAATAAATGAAATAAAGTTGAGCAGACAAATCATGAAATATATTGGTTTCAAATTGTTTGCAATCAAATAAAAGTAAATGTGACAACATTATTATAATTATTATTATTATTATTATTTTGCATTTTCCATAAACTTTTCTGATTTGTGGTTCGAGCTGTAAACTGCTTATAGCACTGACATTGATATGTTTAGAGCACTGGCAAATGCAACACCAGTTTAAGTATAGGAAAGTCACTCACTTATACTTCAGTGAGCTATTATTAGAGATTATTTAAAGAGAGTAACCAAATATTTATCAGAATTAAATGAAAAAGCATGTACAGTGGATTGAATCTTGTGTGATTAAGCAATTATATGTAAAGAGGATTTGCATTTTGCTTCCTAAATTATCTATTATCTCTTGCTGATAACCCTCTCTGTGCAGGTTGCTGGATGCATTTCTACTGTAGAACTAGTATATGTTACTGTAGTAACTGGTATTTTGCAGTACTTTAAGGACAATATGATAGATTTGTAATGTTTGTCTTTGAGTAAAAAGTAAACACATTTAAGGAGTAAAATCTCAAATTGTCAACAATAAATTAGAAATATTACAAGAATAAAGCAAACAAAAAAAACGGAGTATATGTGTTTTCTATTGAAACTATCCAGTGCTTTATGTTGAGCAGCTGAAGTTTCACTGTGTCCTCAGTTCCCAAACCTTTAAACAGACTCAACAACTGGGAAGGTGAAAAAAGTTCTGAACAGGCCTTTTCATAGTTTTTTATAGTTCAAACTATACACATTTAACAGTACATGAATATATCTCACCTTGGTCACAAAGAGGTAGACAATGAAACTGATGGTTTAACTGCTTATTCACCAATCATAATTTTGTTTGTTTCACTGAATGTTTGGAGGATTGATAAATATGGTTTACAAAGCTTTATTGTAAGTGTATAATAATAAAATAAAAATGATCAGTACTCACGGGAGTGAGTGACATACAGCACATTTTCTATTTCTTAGATCAGTTTTTCACAGCGAAAACCGCA
>JAYDZF010000014.1:8650768-8666296 GCA_034509105.1 Microcambeva barbata
TGAGTGACTCCTCAGTGAAATGAGGGTTAACATTGGCTTTGCTTTGTGACCAAAATTCTTAAAAATGCATATTTATTATATTGGGCATTTATTTAGCTATTATGAACTTTGCTGATAACATCTAATCAGCTGTTGTTTTACTCACTGTCTAATCTTATAATATTACATTTTGGCTTAACATTTTTTATGTTTGCCTTTATTCTTCCCGTATCTGTTGCTTGTACTACAATTAACTTCCATCAGCCTCATGAAATTGGCTCTGCCAGGAATATATTTGGGGTCCATAACATCTTCAATGGGAACATAGTTACCTAATTATAAGTATTCCTCTGCATGCTTGCTGCAGTTGCCAAATTACCAAATCCAAAAAGCGTTCATACTGCCTCTTTAAACCATTCTATAATGTCTTTGATAAAGATTGGTAGAATGTTTTTGTGGTTAATTATCTCATTTAAACTGCTATATATCACCCATAAGCCTGGGTCAGCCAACAAACTGCTCATGTTTCATGCCTGTGAGCATCTTGCTTTTGCTCTTTGTCAATACTTTTCAAAACATGCCGATAAATCCTAATGCATTTTTACCAAATACTTCAATCTGTAGCTAATCTTTGTTTGTTTTAAGGGACCACCATTGAGCCCAAAGACATAGTAGATGGACACAGAGAGAAGACTCTTAACCTTCTGTGGAAGATCATTTTTTCATTTCAGGTACATTTCAGGCATTTTCCTTCATGTATGTGCCATTAAGGACTTATATCATCATTGTACAGTTAGGCTGTTGCATATAAATTTGACAGTAAAATATTCCCAAGCTAGTCACTCAAAGCAATTCAATCTTTGCACAAATTTCTATACAAGAGCTCGCTTGGAAGTTATCTATTTGCATGTCCAACAATGTGAGCATACATCAAAAGTTTAGAATAAACACACACATGTAATCTTTACTTGAAACATGTTGGCAGTGAAATTAATTTTATATAGCCTTCGTATTTCTTTTGCTTTACCTACATTGAATCACACATTTAACCCCACTATTTTCTCTTGGCTGAACTGGCTCTTTATCCCCTTTATGAATCTCAGAAATGCACACCTTTCTCTAAAATTCTTAGACACTTTTCGTAAATTGACTAGAAGCCATGTACGTGGTGAACTTAATTACCTAGTTGAATTGCTGGCATAGATGGGATTGCTTTGAGTTACTACCTTTAGGGATATTTTACTGTCAAGTGGCAGAGGCATGAACTAACCTTACCAGTTGCAATAAATTGCGGCAGAATTTTGCCCTTATAGGCATTAGTATTTTTCATAAAGGAGGTGCTTTATAGCTGTGTAGACTACTGCTATATTTCATGTTCTGTAAAATACACTGCCTGGCCAAAAAGTCACCATAAGGATTTATCTAAGCAAATATGTATGAGCCTCCTATTTACTAGTGTGATTTTGTTTCAGCAGGTAACACGTTTTTAAACCCTGATAGAGAGAGAAGCTTCAAAAAACATGTTGAAAGACATCCTGTGGTCATGCACGAGATGAATCCGTTTCAAAAAGGTCAAATTATTGACCTGCATATTCCAAGATGGCAATTCCAGAATTTATTGGGCTAAAATTGTGAAAGGGACACAATCAGGCAACATAATTTTCAAACAGGTATTGGTCACCACAGAGTCCAGACCTGAACCCCATCGAATATCTGGGATGTTCTGTAGAAGACTTTGCACAGTGGTTCGGATTGCCCATCATTTAATACAAGATCTTGGAGACAAACTAATGCTTGTTTAAATGATACCACATGTGCTGTAATCAAAGCTGACCCAACAAAATACTGTGACCTTTTTTGTCCAGGCTGTGTGTTGCTTCATTTTACAGTTTACAAAATGTTATAAAAATGAATTAAAAAAAAAAAAACAATCCTTGAAAAAAGATATAATTACTCTTAGGTTGTTTAGGTTTCAGGCATAAATTTATTAAAGATACTATGGCAAACCACAAATTATAGATTTTAAGGATTTGAAATGAAAAATGGAATTCTGTAGAAAAATAGAATTGATCAAATTCTTAAATTATTAACACTACCATCTCTTAAATAAGAAAAAAAAAACAAATTTGCCTTATGCAGGAAGAATTATTAAACATAACAATTTAGCATATTCTAGAGGAAGGTCGGGTTGGTAGTCACCTTTCATGGCACTGCAGCAGTAACGCTAATTGATAAGGATGCTTGCACAGGCAGTGTAGAAAGAGGCAGTACAATTTATTTTTCTCTTCTTGCTCCTTCATACATGTTAAAGTTTAGCATGAATTAAAGAGAAATGTAATAACTATTCATTGTGTCACACAACGGACTATTAAAGGGGGCAAATATTTGTAACAAAACATACACATTTAATGTATTGTTGAACAATTGTTTTAGTCTTTTCTTTACCTGTGCTTAAATGAGTATTGTTTGAATCCACTCAAATCAGGTTGAGGTTCTGCTTGATGTAGAACAACTCAAAGAGGAAATCAGCTTCCTTAGGAAAACCTGGATAACTAAGCAAAAAATCTGTTCCTTGAGGGCTGATGAAAGCAGCATTAAACGCACAAAAGTGAGGATATCATTTGAAAACCCTAATGAGAAACTAACCTTGTTGATGGACTGGGTCAATGCAGTTGGTGAATTTTATGATGCCGTGGTGAGTTGTCATGTTTTGTTTTCAATATTTTAACCAGTATTTTTACAAGTGTCTTGACATAATATTTTTTTCTTTCTAGGCTGAGAACTTCACAGTTTCATTTTCTGATGGTAGAATTCTTTGCTATCTCATCCATCACTACCATCCAAATACCCTAAAAGCTGAGACCATTCAAAAGAAAACGACACAGACCATTGAGTGTGGTACTCATGGCAAACTGGAACTGAACAGTTCGTCCAGTGACTCAGACTACTCATTTGACTCATTGGAGCAGAACGGTAGCTTAATGTTTTTTTTGTTGTTGTTGTTTAATTTAATATGGTAAAATTTATTAGATGTTTGTGACATATTCAGGTTTAGAGTCGCCTTCATTTGATTTCAAAAAGCTCCTTGAAAATGAGAGAAAAAACTTTGAATTGCTGAGCACAGCTGTTTCTTACCTTGGAGGAGTTCCTACAATGATTACTCCAGAGGACATGTCTAACACTATTCCAAATGAAAAGGTGAACACTTTAGAATATTTCAGTTTCATAACTTATGTTGTGATTTTGTACCTCATTCCTTAATTACACTATACCAGGATGTTTTGCAGGTGTAACATTTTATTATAAGATGTAAATAACATGAAGTTTGTGCTCCTTCAGGTGGTTACATGTTATCTGTCCTTCCTTTGTGCTCGACTTTTGGACCTTCGTAATGAGACCAGGGCAGCCAGAGTTATTCAAAGTGCATGGAGATGGTATACGTTGCAAAAGGAATTGCAGTATAACAAGGTATAGTGTTTAACATCTTTTACTATTATATACAGTAGTTGTTACTGTTTAATCGGATTGAGCAATGTGTTTTTGACATCTATCCTATACAGCTAAGTAGTCAGGCAGCAAGCAAAATCCAAGCCCTTGTGCGGACATATTTATTTAAGAAAAAACTGATAAAACAGAACCTTGCTGCCAAAATTATTCAGGCCTACTGGAAAGCTCATTCTGCCCGCCTAGAGTTGAGAAGGATTAAGGATGCAAAGCAGTTGTGTATCCAAAATGCAGCTGCAATCACAATTCAAGTAGGACATACACACACACACTTTTTTTTTCACCATTGTAAATGTTGAGGGAGAAAGGAGCAGTAATTATTCATGTTAATCAGAAAATTAGAATGTTATATAACCAATTTAAAACGGCATGCAAATTCCACACAGAAAGGACCTAAATCGCCCTGGCCGCCCTGGTTTGTAGAGAATGTTTTTAATTAATGAAGGTGGTTTTTGTTTGTTTGTAAAAAGCAAATGGAATTGTACCACTGGTAATACATTCTCTGAGACATGCATTCTGGTTGGGAGGTTATGATGTTTGGCTTTATAAGGTTAGTTAGGTAATTTGCATGAACAACTAGACTTGAATTAATTTGTTCACATTTTGTCAGGTCACGTGTGACAGATTTACTAGGGATGCAGTTTTCACACCTGCCGCTTGTGAAAATATTGTGAAGCATGAAAAGTTAATTTGTAATGGACAGTTTGTTTGGTAACAAACATAATTTCAGTTTTTAAGTTACAAAACACCTCCTATAGTCTTTTGTTTCTAAAAATAATTTATGCCTCTTGTTTTCAGGCCGCCTTTCAAAAATGGCATTCAAGAACAATGGCTCGGAAAAACTTCGCTGCTGTTCAGATACAGTCATGGTACAGAATGAAACGCAGTCAAAAGCATCTGGCCATAACATTCCCCACCACATACCTTCAAAAATGGTTCAAAGGTAGATGCCAGATATGCACAATTCATGTAATGAACAAACAGCATCAATCTGCCGTCACTATCCAGAGTGCTTTCAGGGCCTACCTTGTCCGAAAACGAATATGTGACATAAAGCAAGCTGCAGTTATTATTCAGAGGTGGTATAAGGCCTGCTTGATGAGAAAGGAGGAGGAAAGACTGTATCAAGAAAGGAATTATTCTGCCATTGTGCTTCAAGCAGCATTCAGAGGATGGAACGCTCGTAAAAAAGTAGCACTACAAAAAGAGGTAGATAGAATCGACCAGCTTCATCAATGTGCCACCATAATTCAGTCCCATTACCGTAGACATGTGATGCAAAGAAAGTTTCTTAGCATGAAGCAGGCAGCTCTAGTCATTCAGAACCATTACCATGCTTTCCTGTTGGTGAAAGAAAAGCGATCTGAATTTCTTTTGATGAAAAAAGCTGTAGTTATGCTTCAGAGTGCATATCGTGGCTTAAAAGCAAGGCAAGACATGGAAAAGAAAAGCCGAGCAGCTATTGTTATTCAGTCAGCTTTCAAAGCCTATAGAAGTCGCAAGAAGTTTGTTTCTCAAATAAGGGCCGTCATCATCATTCAGCAGCACTACCGTGCATATGTACTTAAACAGTCAGAAAGAGAGTGCTACATTCAGTTGAGAAAATCCACCACAAGACTTCAGGCAATATATCGTGGTTGTAAAGCAAGAAGAGAATTGAAACAAAGACATCAAGCTGCAACAACTATCCAAGCGTTTTTTAGGATGCACAAGGTACAAGTCTCCTTTCTCCTTGTCAAGTGTGCTGTCGCAGTCTTACACCAGCGTTATAGAGCACATGTCTTCGCTAGACACACACGTGCATCCTATTTACAATTAAAACATGCCACTGTGACTATACAGTCATTTTTCAGAGGAATGAAAGCACGCCAAAGTCTTCAAAAAATGCACCAAGCAGCAACTCTCATACAGGCTTACTTTCGTGGACACTTGCATTTTGTGCAGTATAGAAGACACAAATGGGCATCATCTGTCATTCAGAGCCAGTTTCGTGCCTACAAGATGAAGAACATGGTTGAAAAGAGCTATGTGATGATAAAAAAATCAGCTCTTTGTATTCAGTCTGCATATCGTGGCATGAGGGCTAGGAAGCAGATCTCAGAGATGCACAGGGCTGCACAGATTATCCAAAGAAGTTACAGAGCACACCGGCAATGCAAAGAATTTCAAGCTCTCAAGAAAGCAACTATTCTCATTCAAGGAGTGTACAAGGCGAAACTTGTAGCAAAGCAGCAGCATGAGTGGTATAGCTTTATGCGACAAGCAGCAATCACTTTGCAGGCTGCATACAGAGGAATGAAAGTGAGAAGAGAACTGCAAAAGCGACACAAAGCTGCTACTGTGATACAAGCAATGTACAGAATGTATAGAGTGAGAATGCCCTTCCAAGCTTTTAAACTTGCTGCTCTTCTCATCCAAAGACAGTACAGATGCTATTTAAAGCAAAGACTTGCAAGGGAACATGATGTAAAGTTGCGCCATAGTGCCATAACAATCCAAGCTGCTTTTCGAGGGAAACGGACAAGGTGTGAAATTGCAGCTATGCATTCTGCAGCTACAATAATAAAACGGCGGCATCTTGCCTACAGAGACAGAAAGCATTTCTTGTCCATCAAAAAAGCAGTCAAACTTTGTCAGCAAAAATACAGGGCCATTTTGTGTGCAAGACAAGAACAAAAGGTTTACCTGAAGAAGCATGATGCTGCTATTGCGATCCAGAGAAGATACAGAGAATATAAGGTTCGGCAGCAGTTGAAAATTGAACGAAAAGCTGCTGTAATTATTCAGTCCCATGTAAGATCATACCTACAAAAAAGTTCATACCGAAAACTGCAGTGGGCTGTCCGGTCTGTGCAGCGACGTTACAGAGTCAATAAAATAATCAAACAAGATATGGTGGCCATACAAATTAAGAAGGCAGCAGTTATCGTTTTACAAGCAGCATTCCGTGGCATGAAAGCTAGACAAGCTTTGGCACTTAAGCATCAGGCAGCCAGCATCATTCAGGGCACCTACAGGAGTTACTGTGCCCGGACTCGATATCTGTGTATGAAATTTGCCACTATTGCAATTCAGCGGCGATATCGAGCTCTACTTGTGGCTCGGAATCAGAGGGAGCAGTTTCTGAAATTACGTTGCACTGCAGTGACCCTTCAAACCTACTTTAGAGGCCACGCTGTCAGAAGACAAATAATGCTCCAGCATCGAGCAGCTACTTTGATTCAGGCTGCCTATAGACGACACAGAGAGTTAACCAAGTATCGGGCCATGCAGTTGTCTGCTCTCATCATTCAGAGATATTTCAGATCATATACAGAAGCTAAAGTGGCCCGGGAGAGATATGTAGCTTTGAAAACCGCTGCCATTGTGCTTCAGGCAACATGTAGGGGCTACTTTGTTCGCCGGTCCGTGGCAGAAATGCACAAAGCAGCCACGGTCATTCAGGCTGTGGTACGTATGCACGTGCAAAGCTCCGCATTCAAGAGACAACAGTGGGCAGCAAGCATTCTTCAGGGGAGATTTCAAGCTTGGAAGCTTGGATGTAAGCAAAGACACAGATACCAGCAGTTAAAGCATGCTGCCATTTGCCTGCAAAAGTCATTCAGGTGTAGATGTGAAAGGAAACTTAAACAGATTACAGCTGCAAAGGTGATTCAGTCATATATAAGGATGTCCGTACAGCGGCGGCAGTTTTTAAGGACAAAGGCTGCCGCTGTTGTGCTTCAGTCAGCTTATAGGGGACATTACTGTAGGATACAATACTCCAGAATTCAGAAGTCTGCAGTAATAATACAGCAATGGTACAGATCATGCAAATTGGTCAAGAAAGCGCAAAATCACTACAAAACTGTTCAGAAAGCTACCCGGACCTTACAGTGTGCATTCCAAAGAATGCTCACAAGGCAATGTGTAAAAAGAAATCTTGCTGCTATAAAGATTCAGTCTTTGTTTCGCATGCATGTAGTTCACTTTCGCTACAACAAGCTGCGGTCATCTGCCATAAAATTGCAAGCCAACTACAGAATGTATTCAGCAAGAAGAAACTACCTGAGATACCAGCTTGCTGTAGTTACTTTACAGAGATTCTACAGAGCATACAGAGCCCAAATAAAACAGAGGCATGATTTTATAAGTACCCTCCAAAATATTCGTACTCTTCAAGCTCGAGTGCGGGCATTCATTGAGTACAGAAGGTTCCAAAAGATGAGATTGAGTGCGCTCACAATTCAGGTTTGGCTGCTTTTATTTTTACAATTATTTTGTTTATTATAATTATTCAATGTGGAGAAATTTTTACAATAGTAAAGTATTTTCCTGTTTTTCAACAGACAAGGTATCGGGGACTGGTTGAGAGACGAAAGTTTCAGCACTTGAAGAAATGTGCTTCTGTTATACAAAAGCATTACAGAGCTCATCAGCTCTCCCAGAGGGAGCGAGCACAGTTCCTGAAAATCAAGAGGTCGGCAGTTGTAATACAAGTAAGGGCAATTTCTGAGTATGGAATGGATGGATAACTATCCAGCAATTTGTCTTGATGCATGAAAGCAAATGGCAAATATTTTATTCTATCAGTGTGATGTATAAACATTTTTTTTCTTTCCATATGGGTTTAAACATTATTATTGTGCTACTCTTAAGCTATGGGGAGTATCATGTTACAACTTTCTGTATCTTCATGCATGTCCAAAGTTTTTATTTTATATGGCCTGCCTTGTCTGACAGACGAATGGGGACACAAATAATGCTGTTCAAAACAAAGAATAACGAAACGGTACAAAATGGTACATATTGTTTTATAACGACTTAAGAATGTAAGTGTTAGAGATTGTAAATTAATTCAATATGCAGACATTCAGAAGAACAGTACTTTTAATTTGACGCACTTTCAGTGCAAACATAGGAAGCAATTCGAAATTGACCATTTCTTATCACTCACCCCATCTGTAATTCCATAGCATTGTAAATCTAATAACTTGAGAACCAGACAATATCAATGTTATTCACATAACATGACTTATATAGTCTATTTGTAGACTGTAGAATTTATATATTTTTTAAAAAGTCACAGTCGTCATTGATATTTTATGTCTTGTAAGTCCTAATTTATTTGTTTTATTTTTTTGCTACATGGCCCCTTATGACTAATAAGAAGAAAGTATTTGAAGAGCAACATCCATATGTATGATTTAATCATTTGTAGTCTCAGTTTATAAACTGTATGTACGGATTTGTAACCTGTACCCACAATTTAAAACTTTACTCACAGATTTGTAAACCATTTTTTCATATTTAAAATCTGCTTCTAATAATATATTAGGTCACCCGAGGATGGCCTAGTGGCTAAGTGCCTCACAGCAAAAAGTGTCCTGTGTTTGTCTCCCTTTCTGGGCTGAGTTTTTTTTGTTTTTGCCTGTGTTAATTTTGGGTGCTCTGCTTCCCTCACACAGTCCAATGACATGGACAATTTTGTATGTCCAGTTTAACTCGCTTACCTGAAGGTCTGACATTACCTTGTGCATCTGTGGACATCCTTTTATACCCTAATATTTGATGATACATTTTTATATTTGTTATTGCTTTCTATTTATTAATGTTTGTGCACTGTAAATGTGTGGGTCCCGTTTAAAAATGTCAAATTATGAACCATGTGTATGGATTTTGCTCTTCACATTTTTTTTTGGTACTTTACAAAAATAAATATGGGCAACGTCTTGACATCCTACTTTTGATATACATGCAGGTTAAATAAGGGGGTGGTGTAAATTGTGTGATACAAACAAAAATATCTTGCAGAAATGGTCCAGAATGGCTTATGTAGATTAAGCTGCTGTATGTGATTATTAAAACATTAATTGACAAAAAGAGTTCCAGAGACCTGTAGTGTCTTTATAAAAATGCGCCACACCTTGACGTGATCATTTTTGTCACAATATTTGTGCATTTTTGCCCTTTTTGTCAAGTTGGAATAATTTTCATCTCGATCACAGAGAGAATTTCGTGCCTACCAATCAAGAAAAATCTACATGGAGACACAAGCTGCAATAAAAATTCAAGCATGGTTTAGAGGGTGCCAGGCAAGACGGCAAGTACAGTTCCCAAAAATCCGAAGATCCGCTGTAAATATTCAAGCATTGTGGAGAGGTTACAAAGTGAGAAAAGCAATTCAAAAGGTGAGAAACTTAATACTGACCGAGTACTGATTTCATTGTTTATTTGCTTTTCTACTGTTGCATAAAGCAATTAACCAAACGCAAACAATTTTATTTATGTGTCAAGGTAATTCCAACTTTTGACTACTTCTAAGCTACTTATGATGAAGCTCTTTCTGAACAGAATAAGCAAAAATGTTCCCTCTAAGAAATAATTTAACATTTCGAAATGTATTTTACCTGTTTACAATTTAAGATGGTACCAAGTTATTATTGTAGTTTGTACACATCAGTCTGACCACAAGAGGTCGCTATTGGCACTGTAGTTTTGTGAAAACACTGCTGTGCCTTTTGTTGTTTGGCATTCTTATGCATTGTGCATGTATATATCATTTTTTAAACGAATTACTTTACGCTTTTCATGCATTTCCCACAAAACAAATATGGGTTTATTGGATTGTTATGATTTGTGACTGAAATCCTGTTATCCTATAATGACATACAGACTGGCTGTTGAATAGTAAATTAGGCAAGGTGTGTATATATATATATATATATATATATATATATGTGTGTGTGTGTGTGTATATATATATATATATATATATATATATTAATTCATGTATTTTAATTATATTACTTACTATTTTCTAAATAAATATTTTCTTGCATTCATTTATTTGCTTTATAAAGTAATTGCTCGTCAAACAAAACCCGAAAAGTAGCGTGATTTTCAGTAATCTTATTACACAATATGTTTAGCCAAGAAGTTAAACATTTATTTTATTTTGGTTATCTAGCTCGAAGTTCATTTAAACAGGGTTTTGTATTTGTACATGTGTTTATCTGGCAAGTTAAAGGGGGATGGTGGTCAAATGAACATTTTAACAATCTCCTTTACAGTCCTTTTTTGTAGTGATGTTAATTACTTTTAAAAAATGTTTGCAATATGAGGACTTAACATTCATTTAATCAGATTTGCATTAGGGCACAGTGGCTTGTAGCCAATACATTTAAAGCATTTTTTTTAATCTAAAGAAGATATAAAGTAATATTTGGTCTAGCAGATAAATGCCATACATCTTATTTAATGTCCATGATATTAAATCAATTTATGATCTGTGCTGTAATAACAGTTTTGATTCTTTTCCTAAAGTGCCCAAACTCCAAAAGGTGGTATCTGCAATGGAATGAGATTTGTGTTGAGGTTGGATTATTTGTCCAAGTATTCTTGCGTTACTTATATTTGGTCTGTTGGTTCTGTTAGTTTTCATTTCCCTTCCAAGTTTGTGGTGTTATTTCTGTCCTCAAAGGAACACAATGCAGCAACGGTGATCCAGTCAGCTTTTCGAAGATATAGTCAAATGTGTACCTTAAAGCTCAAGTCAGCTGCAGCAGCTGTTCTTCAACGGCATTATCGAGCTGTACGGGCTGCCAATGCCAAAAAGGAAAATCACTGGAGGAGAAATTCTGCTGCCATCACTATACAGGCTTTTTGCCGTGGTTGGCAAACTAGACAACAGGTACTTTTTAGCATATAGTTTGTAAAAGTACCACTGTTTAGAATTTCATAAAACAACCCTATGTTTCATTTATTAAATGTTATTAAAGGCTTAAATATTGCGCAAAAAATGTCTTAATGTGTCTCTTGCTATAAAATTGTTTAGAGATTAATTAAGAAATTGGAACCTAACAGTTAAAATGTTCAGGTTTCTGGTGCATGTTAGGAGTAAACTTTAGATTGTGTCCTGTGTATAAAACATGACAATGGGCCAAACCATAAATTACACTGAGTTGGCCCCAATATACGCACACAAGATATTGCCAGAAAATAAGTTGGACCAAATGATGTTCTACCCAATGAGAGGTAAACTGTCCCTTATCAAAGTTTTGAAAGGGGCCGTTTACCTCTTACAGGGATTCGATTAACGAATGTTTAAAATGAAGGAATCGTTGAACAAATCATTAACAGGCAAATGTGCTCAGATTCCTTTAGAACACAGAACTAAAATTATAAACAATTTAAAGACTGATCCAATAACTTGTGTTGTCAGGCCAACTTTGCCCCAGAATTACAGGTTTCATATGTTTATAATTTCTTAGATGATTAAAGCTGCCAGAGCTGTGAGATGTCAGCAATTTGCTGCAGCAGTTTTTCATTATATGTGCGCCATAAAGATCCAGAGGGCCCTGAGAGCTTACTGGACATTGAGAGAAGCCAAGAAGCAGATATCTTCAGTTATTTATATACAGGTATGTCCAGTATATTGTTATAAATGTGTAAAATGTTTGGAAAGAAAGCATTAAAATGCTTAAAGATTAAGTGGCAGTGTTGGCATAACATCTTTACTTTATGATTTGGGCACTGGTCTAAAATGCCATTAAAGTTACTTTTTGGAGAAAAAACATTGTTAATCAATTATAAGGATCCATGTGACACCATTAAAAATGAGATTTAATATGATCCCAAATAACATTTGTGAACGGAAGACACTGCTACACAAAGCTTTGGAAATACAAAAAAGAGAAAAATTCCACATTTATTCCAAGTGGATTAAGCCACAGTTGCAGCTCTGTTAGTTAAAAGGACTACATATATATTTGTAATTTCTCAAAAATTACCCCCAGTGTTAATGGAAGTTATTCCCACAACCCAGTGTTGTGGTTGGAAAGTGCAAACAAATATTAACCACTGTAATGTCATGAGTGAAACAGTTGCCCACTGGCTTGCTCAACAGGGGGCAACTGGTCTTGTTGTACTAAACTCTGTAAAGCTGCTTTGCGACAATATCTATTGCAAAAAGCGCTATACAAATAAATTGACTTGACTTGAAAGAAATGTATTAAAAACATCTGTTTACAAACTAACATGGTAAAAAGATCATTACTGTCATTCCAGTTGGTCCAGTTAATTAATTACTTTTTAACTTGTGCTATTTCAGCAAAGGTTCCGGGCCAGGCTTCAGAGAAAGAAATATCTTGAGCAAAGACAGAAAATCATCAAGGTACAGAAAGCAGTCAAGCTTTGGTTCAATCGTCGCAATCAGGCTGCAACTGTTATTCAAGTTGTTGCCAAAAGATTCATTATGAGACGGCGGAAAGAAAAACTGCAACATGGAATTATTAAATTTCAGGTAAACTCTGTCAAATTTATGATAACATTTATGAAAAAAAACCTTAAACTAATTGCAGTGCTTCTAAAGTGCTGGTTTTTGTACATCTTTTAAAAACTGTAATCTAATCATGACCTATTTTTTGAAAGGCCCTTTGGAGAGGTCATCGTTCAAGAAAAAATCATGATACTGCCAAACTCCTCTCCATTAGGCATTGTGCCAGGAAAGTCAACAAAGAGGCCAAAGAGGAAGATAAGCTTTGTCACAAGACCTCAACTGCTTTGACTTACCTGCTTGAATATCAGAATTATGCTTATATTCTTGTTGCTCTAAAGCACTTGGGTAAGACATAAATTTCACAGGATCATATTGCAAATCAGCCAAAATGCTAATGTAAAACTGATACAATAATATTAATTGAATAACCAAGGGCTAATGCTTCAATGTAGTCAGCAGGAGTTCCAGGAATGCTGTGTGGTATTGCCCAATCTTGACTAGTTTACTGTGGAAATATTGTGTTTTGGGTAGCACTGTTGCCCTGGGTTTGATTACCTGGTGGGGCAGCCTGGGTCCTCTATGTATGTAGTTTGTATGTTCTTTCCTTGTCTGTAAGGCTTTCCTCATTGCTCATTTCCTCCCACAGTCCAAAGACATGCAGATTAATCAAAATTGCAGATACCAACTGTTTGTGACTGTTTAACATTAAAAACCAGTAACTACCTGTGCTGTCATTTATTACTGTTTTCATAGAAACAGCAACCAGACTTTCACCAGAGTGCTGTGAGCAGCTTGTGAACAGTGGAACAACACACACTCTCTTTACCTTGATACGAAGCTGCAACCGGAGTGTTCCTTCAATGGAGATCATCTGTTTAGCTATCCAAGTTCTGTTAAATCTATCTAAAGTAGGAAGCAACTTTTTGTTAAATACTAGTTCTGTGCATTTTAAATTTTTATTTAACAATCAATTGATGTAATTTATTTGCGTTGCTTTATTCTGCAGTACAACAAAACAATTGATGCAGTATATGAAGTGGATAACTCTGTGGACACACTCATAGATTTGCTGCAAATATACAGAGAAAAAGCTGGGGACAAAGTTGCGCACAAAGGAGGCAGCATCTTCACCAAAACATGTTTGTTATTGGTGATTCTTGTACAGGATGAAGACCGAGCAAAGGTATTTTGTTAACATTGGTAGAAATTTGTCTTCATTCCTCGTCTTTATTCTTCATTCAAGCGTTGTATTCTTTTATTTCATGAAGGCAGTAAAAAAGCTTCCCAAGGTAACTGAGCGCATTAGCAGAATTTACCAGCTGACGCTTCAGAAATACAAAATGGAGGCCAAGAGAACAGAAGTAAAAGAGAGAATGAATGTCTCTTTAAATAGTAGCTTTTTCCCCAAAGCCACACCACAAAAGTCCAAGCCAGTAGTCAGGTAAGTGTTAATTTTTGAATACAAAAAAAAAAAAAAAAAACATCAGTTTATTTAATAATTTATAGTGGTGTCTTTGACCCAAATGATGAGCAGTGTTTTACTCTACAAACTAGAATGTGTAATATAATAAAACAACAATGCTCATTTTGGTCAAACAGAGCCATGAATCTATTTTTTCCCCACATCTGTTTTTTGGGATTTAAACAAATTGCACTGTTTAAAATGTATTACACATTAGTACAGTGATCACATCGTAAGAGGTATTGTGCACATATCACAGATTGAATATCACATTATTCATATTTCTTTTTCTTGATCTTTTTTTCTTTGGTGTTCTCCGTTCACTCTTTATTGTCCCTGCTTCAAAAATACATTTTTTATTCTTTAATTGCTACAACACAATTTCTGAAACCTTGCTCCATTTTCTTAAAATGCAAAACTTGATTGTCGAGCAGAATTTACAAAACCTCTGACACCTCTTGCAAAATAAAACTATCCCCTCAAATCAGATTTACCACTGCTCTCAAATCATAAACATGAAAATGATATACACTGTCAAGCTGTAAGCAAACAATATGAAACACACCTTTCGAAATATATAGTTCTCAGGGAGGAGAAATTTAATCTCCAAACAAATTTTATATTTTTCCATCATGTGTGCTTTATTTCTATTGATTGTTGCCACTTGTGTTTAGCAATATGGATTGCATGTACATTAGAGTGCATAATGTGTTTAGAGTTTTGCTGAACATTTTAAGCGAGCTCTGCAAATAGTGTTTAACCGTGTGAAATGTTTTAATGTACTGACAGCAGACTGAACTATTAGCTAAATGAGTTTGTTCAACTGGGAACTCCCATCCAATGGAATTGTGTTCTAGCAATTGAGAAAAACTAAAAATTGTTCAATATCTCTTAATAAAAAATAAGATTGTGTAGATAGATCATTACTATACAATTTGTAGTGTATTGTGTGTTTTTATTTTGCATACATTTTACAAAAGCTAAAAAGATGCTAAATAAATCCATCTTTAATTTTTAGATTTGCTCCAGATTGGGTTCTTCACAGAAGGAAGACAAACATCATACATCCTCTTGGTGCCATCCAGACATTAGTTAATACCCTTGCCTTCATTTCCTAAATGCTTTAATGTCATTTGTACATGTACTGATGAGCCCAATGTATGTATCTTTTGTATATATTTTGTATGTATTGGTTAGACATTGTAGGTGATGCTTTTACTTTTGTTTCATTTGGCACAACTATGCCTACCTTAGAAGTTCTAAGCTACCACAAATAAGTTTGTATATATATATATATATATATACAAATAAGTTTGTGTGTGTA
>JAYDZF010000014.1:8666396-8677766 GCA_034509105.1 Microcambeva barbata
TATATGTATATGTGTATATATATATATATATATATATATATATAAAATGTGTGGTGACTTTGCTGTGCACATTTCTGCCATTGCAACATAAATCTCTTTTTGAATTTATTAAATCTTAGTAAATTGAAAGTCATGGTGTAATTAAAACAGGAGATACACTGTCTAATACCATTACTATCTTATTAAAAATATCTGAATTTAACAATGGTGTTTTAGCAATTGCTCTATTTAGTTAGTTTCATTACATTTTCAGCTTTGGCAGACAATTTTTGGGTTGTGGTGACAGTATACAGTCAATAAGCAATTAAGCTATTGAGGGCCTTGTTTGAGGACCCAACAGCACCATCCTGGCATTAGTGGGACTTCATTCCATTTCAAGTTCATTTTTCATCTTCTCTTAGTGTGGCAATATCTTGTTTTTCACCAAAAGACCGCTCTTGTTTTCATGTTGATTACTCCCCTAACTGTAAATGCACAGTCTGCACAAGCAAAAGTCAAATCTAAAAGTGACTGTAGACATTTAGCTCTATTTGATGTCTAAGAAGTCAATGTGAAAATACACACCTGGGCAACAAAACATGATTGTTGGTCACAAGGTCAAATTCCAATAATTTTGCTCTTAATTGCATATGCATTAATGTCAGACCCAAAGTAAATAGATTAGCCTCAATGTTACCATACATACAAAATCACACCTTAAGTACAAAATAAAAATGTGCACACCAGAGGTTCTCAATTACATTCAAGTCTGAAGAGATTGAGGACCAGTTAATTAAACCAGTCAGTTGTCATCCAGGAACTGACTACACTAGTAAAATGAGATTAGGCCAAGAATTATCCTGCACCAGGAGGAACCCAGGGCTACCTGTACCAATGAAACATCTGACAATAGCCAAGTATTTCATATTGGTATATGACGCATGATTGGTGTAATCAAAATTGCACACAGTTTGCACTGCGAGCACAGATCCCACTACCAGACATGGCCCATGTGCCGTTCTCATATTTTTTTCCTTGAGGTTATTTTGTATGGCTTTGTTATGGTCATTTTGACTGATGTGGAGATAGACACCACTTCAAAATGATCAGTGTGAGTTTAAAGGCAACTTTTGTAATGCATGAGCGCTTATATAGCACTGCATATGGTGCATGCACATGTACTGAAGGTGGCTATGAAATAAAATAAAATATTTAAGAAGTACATAGATTTAACAATATTTATGTTCAAAAGCTTAACCCTTTGACAAAATTTCAAAAAAATTTTTAAAATAGGTTTTAGTTATATGACATTTAATGGCAATAAGGCAACTGCATTTGTCCATCAATGCATTGCTGATAAAAGTTTACACTATGTGCATGTAGAACTTTTCCAACTTGGCATTTAAATCTAATGTAATCTAAATTAACTGAATACATTATTCTCTTTTCTCCATAATGTTGCTGTATGTTGTGGCGATCCATGTCTTCTATGCTTAAAATGCATGGTTCTGAAATACAATGAGATCAAAAAGGTGAATTTTATGTTCATATTTAAAATCTCAGAACTAAACAAAACTTTTGTGAAAAAATGTAATGAAATCGTTTAGCATTTTGGCTATTTAGTTGCACACATGTGCGCACACAGGGATTCACAACATTTCTGAATATTCCCCTTTCACCAGACCCTTGGATTTATCAACATGCACTCACATATCTTAAGTATTTTACATCTTAAATAAAAGATTATTTTGATCTTACTTTTTACCAGTTGACATGTTGTCTGACTTTCATACATGAATGACGGTAATGTCAGGCAACGTGTTAAAACGCAAAAATCTACAATCTGCATGGTTTTCCCACATAGTCCAAAACATGCCGGTAAAGTGAATTGGAGATACAAATTCACTTTTTGATATAAGACTTATATAAGAACTGATGAATCTTGTATAACCAATAACTACCTTTTCTGTAATCAATGTAGATCAGTGTAAATTTGAAGATGATTTCCTAGTTATAGAAAGTACATGGAGCCCATTAAATAAACATTCAATGTAAAGATGTTGTTTGGTACACTTACAAATAAGGCAGTGCTTTGACCAGTGCTAGGCCACAATACTATTCTTTTAATAATATTTTTTTCTTTTACAAATTAATTGTCTTTAGAGGTTAAAACATAAATTAACTGTATAGAACACTGGCCTGATCAAGAAAATACTATTTCATTTTAAACATCCTTACAGTACATTTCAAATACCCCTACCATCGAGGAGAAAGACTAGTGTTAATTTTATTCAATAAACTCATTACACCTCAGAAACAAATAAATAAATGACCAATATTTAAGAAGTAATATCGTTACTTACTTAAACATTTTAGTGATCCATACCATTTCCCTTTATTACATCTTAGGGAGGGATTTCCACTTATAGAGTAGTACTGTGGACATGAGTATGTTACAGTTTCACCATTGTTGTAAAAGGGTTTCAGCAAAGTTGTCAAAACTGCAAATTCATGGACTGGAGGAGGATCACATGCACCACTTGCTGTTAACACACACAAATATGTAGATAAAGTTACATTTGATTAATTTTACTCTAGCTCAATTTAAATGATGCATTGTGTTTTTACCTGAACATGTAGGGAATGGACTGCTCCATGTACCATCATATCTGCATGTCACTGATGACTGCCCCCTCATGAGATAGTTACTGGTTGTACATTGAAAATTTAAAGTAAGTTGAGGTTTAAAGGGTGGCACTATATTTGGGATAATTCTAACATTAATAAGTTGCTCCTCCCTGCAAATAGCCTCTGTAACAGAAAGAGAAAGCGGATGAACTGAGTAAAATATAATTCTCCTTTCTTAAATAAAAAAAATGTTTTTTTACATATGCGCCATATGTTTAGTACATTAGCGTGTAACATATAAAAAGTCACTATAATTATTGTTATTTGAAATGAATTTGTTGCATACACTGTAATACATGCAAGAATATTGTTGTAGAATAATGTTACCTCTACTTACATGTGTGATTTATTTTTTTCTGAGTACCTACAAAACACTTATTAAGATCAGTGAAAACCAATAAAATCATACACTAACATATGGGTCAGTTGGTTAATAACCAATCAAAGTATGTATATTAGCAACCTGACATGCATAATGGCTGAAAAACAAAAATCTGCAAACTACATACTGTAGACTTAGCAAGGATTTTGAAATTTTATTTTAAGGGTGTCAAAAATTAAGCTTTTCTTTAACATATGGCAAACTCAACTTTTTATACTATATGTTACCTTTACAAAATGGAAAAGGGTGGCTCCATGTTCCTCCAGCTGAGCAGATGACCTCCTTGCTTCCATTTAAAACCATGCCAAGTTGTGAACAGGAGAACTGTAATTTGTGTCCATATTTTATGGGTGCATTATTTTCTGGCAGCCCAACCACAGACACTAGATCCTGAATCTCTTCAATTCCACAAATGGTTTCTGTCATTGAAAAACAAGTTTGTTCATGTTGTGTCGAATGTTCTAAATGTAAAATGGGTACCACTTCTGTAAGCCCCAACCATGACTATTAAGTTTAACTAGCAATAATAACCCTGTATGTGTATTGACAGTGCTGTTATTTCATTTTTATAAATAATACGTATTAAATAATAAGTATTGCATAACACCTGCTGCAGAATGCTGAGAAGGCGCAGATTGATATGGCCCTTGCAGAAACTCTTACATCTAATTGGTTACAAAAGATTTCCTGTTAGTTTGTTGACTGACCTACATTGCATAACCAAGCAAGGGGAACGTAAGAACATCCAGAAGAGCGAGTCTGACCCATTCCAAATATTTCTGACTGGCTTTACCATTCTCAGACAAATAAAGTAATGAAGAAACAAAAGAAGCGGTTCGAATTGCCATATATCAATTTTGTTACCCCTTCACTGAATGGTTAGATGCCTGACTGCATGCCACTGCTTTTGTACAGTAAAGTTTTAAATGTCATTTGCGCATTTAACTCTGTATTGTTATGCTTGACACACACACATACAGTTATTCATTATTCAAGGTTCATCTTTTCACAAGTTTATGTTAAACACAATCTCTCCAATTAACCTGGTTTGGACTGCATGAGGAAACCAGAGCACCCAGAGTAAACCGACACATACACAGGTAGAACATGCAAACTCCCCGCAGAAAGGACCCGGACCGCCCTACCTGGGGATCAAACCAGGGCCCTCTTGCTGTGAGGCCACCGTGCCACCTGATGTTCAAACAAAGATTTTTTTTTTTACATTAAGATTGAAGTCACTCAGAATCTTACCTACACAACTGGGAAATGGGTCACTCCATTCTCCATTTTCATTGCATGTGATTTCATTAGGTCCTTCTAGACTAAGTTCAGGGCTATTACATCTGAATTGTAATGTATGTCCAGGTCGTATTGGGCTATCATATTCAGGAAGCCCGTCAACTGTGACATTCCTGTCAATCACAGGTGGAATACATAAAAGTTCTAAGAAAGAGAAAGTACTGTTTTAATATAATGCTCATGAAATATTTATCATATCCATCCTCCATCCATCCAGTTTCAGTTATATTAACAAAAATCCTAAACACACATTTACTTCAGCAAACCAGAAGTCCTATGAAATAGAATTTTTTTTACCTTTGCACTCAGGTAAGCGGTTGTTCCAGCCTCCAGCCAGACATGTTCTGGTGTCTACCAAATTCACCATCTGGTAACTAAAACCCATTAAAAAGGCTTAAGGAATTTGAACTTATCGCAATGAAATTAGATGCTTGACTATTCTTACCCTCACACTTACCCTCGTTTGCATATATACTTGATAGTGGCTCCATAAACAAAATCACTGCCATTCACTATCATAAAATTGCCATTTGGAATGTCACCGGGAAGTTCACAGCGTTTACCTTTTAATATTTAAAGACAAAACTTGTACAAATTAACAAAATATGACAGGTTTACTTGTACTATAAAAATTATATTTAATTCAAATTATCTGATAAATGATAAATCAATAAAAAAATATCCTCTGTTTCATCCAAGAAAGATGGGAAGAGTATTGTTTTTGTCAAGGTTTCTCCCTGTAGGAATTTTTCCTTGCCACAGTGGCCCTTGGCTTGTTCAACAGGGATTTTCATCTGGTGTTCTGTAAAGCTGCTTTGTGACAATATCAGTTGTAAAAATTGACTATACAAGTTGACTTGAATTGACTTAATTTTTTTGTTTGTTTTTCCGAATAGTTCTTGACACTGTACTAAATCCGTAGCCTCCATTATTTATTTTACAAAGAGAAATCTAGAATATGAAGGGAAAATTTCAAAATTCCACAACATGCTTTCTGTACTAGAAAACAATATACTCACGTGAACACTCAATTTTTCTAGTCTTCATCCATTTGTGCTCATCACAAATAAAAATGATTCTTCCTGTATATCCTTCCTGGCAGCTGTAGGTTAATTTATCTCCTTGAGCATATGTGATTTTTAAAGAAGAATTGGAAACCTTTGCATTTTCGACATGAGGGAGAACTTTAGGACATGCTGACTGGTCAGGCAATCGCGTGACACCATCTGTTGCAGTAACCACAGTACTCTTAGTAATAGCATTTTATTACAGTTATTTGTAATTAAAGCTTATTGGCTGTTAACTACATGGTTTTAAAAGATTAGGTAAAAGGTTATAAATAATGGAATTAAATTAAGTCATACCTTCATTTGGTACAGTAAAAACCCCGACGAAGAAAAAAAGAAATAACACTATTAGGTTTGACTCCATTCTTCAAAAATTTCTTTACCGACAGAAAAACATTTCACCCTTACTATTTCTAAACTTAGACCTGCCTATTTCTGTGGACATAAATCAGGACTTTAAGTCAATATTTGTAAATAGCAAATGTTGTTTTCAGGTAGTTAATGATTAACTATTCTACAGAAAATCATTTCACATTTTCAGTCACATTTTAGTCAAACATTCTTCTTTACATGTCAGAAGAAATCATACAACGCTAAGTGATTTTTTCAATAGAATATAGTCAAAATCCAACACACTCATTGGAATTTTGTATATACCGTACATCAGAAGCACTTTCCATATTTGTGACATACTTTGAGATTTCAGAGACACATGCTGCCATTAATGTGATGTAATGCCATATTCTAGATGGGCTAGAATCATAGACACAGAATGTGTGAGCTTGCCTGCCTTACTGCAGCCCAGATCTGTCTCCTGTTAAAATATATAATACAACATGAAGAGCAGAATCAAACAATAGCCAAAGGACTATTGCAGGTGAAATCTTGAATTAATCTGATACTGACAAAAAAAACAATTTTTTGTACAATTTGTGTCCACATTTCCCAAACTATAAAAAGTCTCAGTCAAAAACATTTGCTTTGACTGTAATTTGATTAAATACTTAGTTATTAAACATCAATTACTGCATTTGTTCCCTGCAAAACATTCCAAAAACAGTTGGAACATCTTTGTAATGTTTCTATTCCTTTTCAACACAACTATAATATGTTGTGGCACTGATGATAACAAGCTATTTTATTATAACGAAAGTAAGAATGCAAGTGGCGACACACTATGCTGGAAGTGTATACAATGCCTTGCAAAAGTATTTATCCCCATTGACATTTTGCATTTTTTTACATCACAGCCTGTAATTTAATTTACAGAACATGCCTACAACTTTTGAACATTTGATATTTTTTCTACAAATAGGACAAAATTTACAAAAAACTTCAAGAAAATATTCTGATAAGTCTGACCACAGATTCTCAGTTGGATTAAGATCTGGGTTTGACTAGGTTATTCCAATACACTTACATCTTTTCCCAAACCACTCGAGTGTTGCTTTAGCAGTATGATTTGGGTCATTGTCCTGTTGGAAGGTGAATCTCTATCCCAGCCTCAAATCCCTGACAGACAGGTTTTTCTAAAGAATATTCCTGTATTCCTGATCCACCATCCCCTCAACTCAAACCAGTTTCCCAGTTCCTGCTCCTGAAAAACATTCCCACAGCATGATGCTGGCACCACTATGTTTAACTGAGGGGATGGTGTTGGTTTTGTGCATAGCATTTTCCTTGGTGGCTGAAAAGTTTAATTTTGGTCTAATCTAATGACAATAATTTTCAGAAATGTAATAGCACCACACTCTCTCTATTTATTTCATACAGCTATGTCTAGGACATCTGCCGGAGTTCCAAACTCGAACACCACCTCTTGATTCTCAAACCATCCTCTGCTACTAATTGATGGAAATCTCTGATGAATGTTTGTTTGAGATCGACTAAGACTTAGAATTCAATCAAACAATTAATTTATTTAGAAAATAACATATTGGCCATCTGTAGGCCCTCAGCTGCGCAGCAGTCTGCACTTCAGCCTCTCAGGAGGAAGTAAACACATAAACGTGCTCAAGAAAACAGACTGTAAGATCTGTTTTTTAACTGGTGCTCTGGACACACTCTTATCTCTTGAGACATTCTTCTCTGGGTGCATCAGAGAAACGGTTTTGTTCTCAACAATTTTAGCGGTGTTGGGCAAGTACATAAAAGAGTGTTAAGCTATGCCCCCTCCTAGGCTAGCACAGATCTGTATTTTTTAACTGCAGCTGTTTCTCTGATGATTTTCCAGCTCTCCTGAACCATTGCCATACATTCGAGCACACTATACTAATTTCAAGCAGTTACATAACTATGTGTATGTATTTATCATTACTTTAAATCAACTATCAAGTGTATTTGGAATAAATATGTGCTTTGTATCATTGTTTTGGAAGCTTAAGAGAAAAGACATAGTAAATCAAGACAATCTTATATTCTTGGTTATGGATTAGTTCCCCCTTTTCCAGTCTTGAAAATCAAGTTAATCACCAGCAACCACACAATCATTACATCCATCACAATCGTCCTGGGCCCCTGGTCACTTGGAATTTCCTTCATTAACAGTCTCATCCGACATATCTACTCCACCCCTTTGAATCACCGTATTTTAATGGAGTTTTGTAGTTATCTGAAAAGAAAAAAGTTAAAACATACTAGTACACAAAACATTCCATGAAAGGGTCTGGATAGACTGGATAGTTTGATCATTGTTTTGTTCCTTACACTGACCTAAAACCTTGGCAATGCATTTTTAATAAAAGATAAATAAGTCAGTACACTCATGAAGTTACCTTTGGAATGGGTTGTTTATTCCCGAATTCTCAGTACAACCATTTGACAATGATTTTAAAACCTAAAAAATATTTGGTATGAAAATGCTCAAAATCACCTTAAAAACAATTTTACAATTTTTAAATAGTAATTTAAATTGTGTAGATAATTGTGGTTAAAATGGAAGTAAGCTAGAAGGAACTGTTCACCACTGACCATAAGTGAAAAACCATGGGAGTGTGTGTGAACATGGGATTGGATAGTGACATGTGAGGTCAAATGATAGCTTGGAGGATTATAGGGATTCTGGTTCTTATCATCAGGAGCAAAGAGAATGTTGCAAATAGAGGGTGAAATTATCTAAGCATAGAGCTGTGTAATTTGGTTGAGAGATTGGGAAATTGTTTTATGAACACATAAATTGTCTAAAAGTGTTATGAGCTGGAAAGTGTCTGGTGCCAGCTGTTCTGCTACACAACGCTCTCCAGCAAGCGGGAGGTTGCCTAGGCGACCGAACATGTCAGTCACGTGATCGGCTTATTGGCCACACCTGCCGCTTGTTAACCCGGCTTTATAAGCCCCGCTCGTCGGCTTCTTCCTCACCGGTTCATTAAGGTTCTTCATATCATGTCTAGTCCCTGGGTTTTGTCCATCGTGGTCCTGTCGTCGTGTTCTTGCTGTGGTTCCTGTGGTTTCCGTTCGCGGTCGCCATTCTTTCAGGTATTGTTTACATCGAGTTTACATCACTGTTTCGGTTCGTCGCCTCTCATCCCTCCGTTGCTCTCCATGCCACCCCGCCGTTTGTTCCTGATCCCAGCACTCCAACATCCTACCAAGGTTCTCTGTGCCCAAGCTCTGCAGCACCACTTCTCCATCGGACTTCACCCATGCACTGAAGACTCTGGCTCACACTCGCCACTGGACTACATCGCACCCAAGACTCCTGCACGCACCCACCATCGGACATTTCAAGGTCACCCCCTTGCACCCTCACTCTTATCAGTCGTTTTTCGCCCCGGTTCTCCCTCGTTTCACGTTCGCATCCCGTCCGTTGCCCTAGTCCGTCCGTGCCCTCATGTCCCAGTCCTTCGGTTATCGTTCGTGTGTTTGTCATAGTTATTTATAATAAATTCCTTTGTTTCCTCTCCATCCTGTCTCTGTGTTGTGAGTGTGTGTAAAGTCTAAATTTCTCCTCGTTCTATCTGCGTCCTTAATACCGTAACAAAAAGACAATAGAGAACACAGAGTGATTAAGGTATTGCTGTTGCTTTTTAGTCATGGATTTTCTGTATAAAGGTGTTAGGTTATGAAATTATGTACATAAATAGGCTATGGATATTGTGGAGTAATTCAAATTAAATGAGAGAACTGGGAATAAAGTTAGGCTAAGAAATAGTAGGGGGGTCACTTCCGGTTTGGCACCACATGGAGCGGAAGTGAGCTCATTTTTCCCCTGAGCAAAGTCTGTTTTTTTTCATTATTTTAAGGCACATTAACATTCTTTGTCATTTTTCAGTTTGTTTTAGGGTTAGCTGTTTATTTTGGATTGGTTTGTTTTGGTCGTAATGCCTCCTAAAGTTAATAAAACATCGGGACTCTCGCAAGGCCTTCTAAGACCTGTAGTCCAGGTGACCCCATTGCCTGATCGTATTGCTACGGCCCAGACAGAGGCGAACGCTGCTCTGGCATTAGCTCTAGATATTGCGGCGCTGAAGTCCGAGCTGATTCAGGCAGTTAAGGAGAAGCTACGTACCACACTTGAGGAGTTTCAATCCAGTATTTGGTTGGAGTTCCAGGCTCTGAAGGCAGACATTATTCGAGATAACACTGCTTTGAGATCAGAGTTTACTGTTCATAAGCAGAGTGTTTCAGGTGTGGAGCAGTCTCTCTCCTCGTACCCGGACGTTGAGCTGCAGTATCGTGTTAAAAAGTTAACATTGGAGCTCAGCAAATTAGACACCAAGTGTGACAACTTGGAATCCAGATCTTGCAGGCAGAATTTCAGTATAGTTGGGGTTCCGGAGTCACAGTCGACATCCAATACATTTGTCTCTCAACTCCTTAAAGATGCCCCGAGATAGACAGAGTCCCTCGCCCCTACCCTGAAGTTTGGCGATCTACCGCGAGCTATCATAGCAAGGATGCATTATTTTAAGGATTGTTCCCAGATTTTGAGGAAAGCCAGGGAGCGACAGTGGATAAGTATATCAAAAATGATGATCTCTGTGTATCCTGATTATAAATCAAAGATTGCCATGGCTATGATGTGCGAAAAACAATTGCGGGCTTTGGATAATGTGAAGTATTTGCTTCTCTTCCCAACGCGTCTCCATATAAGTTACAGAGAAAGACACCCGATTTTCACCTTGGCTGATGAAGCAAAGCTCTTTGTTGCCTCTTTAAAGTGATTCGGTCACTTGTATTCTTTCTTACGGAGCCCATTAAGTATCTAGGTAGAAAAAAATATTTTGAAATATAAATCGTTCCCTCAATTTAATAATTCGTTCCCTCAATTTATTAAATCGTTCCCTCAATTTAATAATACGTTCCCTCAATTTAATAATTTGTTCCCTATATTTAATAATTCGTTCCTTCAATTTATTAATTCGTTCCCTCAATTTAACAAATCGTTCTCTCAATTTAAAAAAATCATTTAAATAAGCCTAAAATTATCAGTTTTTGTGCATAACATGCAGTACACAGGATGCTTGAATTTGATTATATTTGATTGTGAACTTGGTTTAAAATATCTGGACATACTTCAGGTTTTGGCTATTGTGGGAACGAATTATTAAATTGAGGGAACGAATTATTAAATTGAGGGAACGATTTAGATTTCAAAATATTCTTTTCTACCTAGATACTGTCAGCGGCTGCTCCAATGATTTGTACGGAGACGTTGATGCGGAACAAACAGAGTTTATTAGTGGTAAATGCACCGATGAGGTAATGCTTGAGAGCGAGCGGGCGCTGAGCGGGAGGAGCGCCGGCTGTGAGAGAGGGTCTGTGCAGGAGCTAGGAGTCAGGCACGGATGGGTGACCTGGCAACGAGATGGAGCAGAGACACACCGAGCGAACAGACAAACAAACAGACAAAGATACAAAAAGCAATATATACGCTGTTGTAAGGGAGCCCTACACTGGCTATGCGTGCAAAGAAAAGGGAAGCCACACAGGTGAGGTGTGTCTAAAGGAGACACG
>JAYDZF010000014.1:8677866-8689697 GCA_034509105.1 Microcambeva barbata
CAACTCCTGTGTCTTTGTGCATGTACAATAATTTGGGTTCCCACCATCTTTGCTGTCACCCCTAACAGTAGTAATGCAAACAATAAAAAAATTCTTGGTCACAATATGATAGCACTATCTTTTAAAAATCAGCTGTCTTGTGTGTAATTAAGTAACTAATTATTAAAGTACGGAAGTGATTCATTATTGATTAAGGTACTGGGCTGGTACTCCGAAGGTCACTGGGTAAACCTCAGCACCACCAAGTTGCCACTGTTGGGCCGCTAAGCAAGGTCCTTAAACCGTAATTGCTCAAAATTGTTTTTAGCCATAAATGTAAGTCACTTTGGATAAAATAATCTGCAAAATGTAATAAAGTAGATTTATTAAACAAAAGCCACTTTATTAAGCATTAGCACTAAAATGTTTTAGATCAGTACTTTTTAGAGCCACCTTTTGTAGAAAAACTTATTCCTGAATTAATTTAAAAACACAAAAATGCAGCAACTTCACCAGGCCGACAAACCTGGGCTGAGTAACAAAAATATGAACACCACACCAGGCCAACATCAGAGACCCCTCTGTTAGACAACTGTTATACAGAGATGTAAAAGCTTTTTTTTTAAGTTTACTGTGACACTGTGCTTTAAAATAAATAAATAACTATCAAACAGATCAGCTGTAATTTGGTTAGATCAAACAACTCCATTGAGCCTTAGAAAAAAAATATGCGATATGTCATGTTACCTTTTAAAATGCTTTATTGACTGTAAAATATGCATAAACAGATAGCACATTCAATGGTGCTTGGTCGTGCTTGCTAATAATCAAATTTCTATAAAACTGTAATGTCTTGTTGCATATCAGGTAGGGTCTTTTCTACTAGATATATTCTTCTAATCGAGTGTCACTTGTTTCAGTTAATGCCTTTAGGTGTGGCAGAAGTGTCATTCTTTCACCTATAACCTCCCAATTGCCTTCACAGTTTTTGAATTCTGAAATAAAATCCAACATGGAAATCATAATTAGTGCAATAGTATAATCATTGTAAATAGTGTTAAATTAGGAGCAAACAAATTCTTTATAATGGCAGTTAATGAGTAGCATTGCAACAATTACTAAAGCAAGTAGAAATGTCAAACAACCTCAAGAAATAAATTTATTGTTAACAATGCTATATCACTGCATTGTTTAGCTGCTGAGCAAGCCCCTTAACCCTTAATAGCTCAAAAGTGTGGTAAGTGTAAGTCACTTTGGATAAAATTGTCTGCAAAATGTAAATGTAATAAAGTAGTTTTATTAAACAAAAGCAATAGTACTTTGTTTAAATGTTTGTATAGATTTGCAACTTAGGTCATGGTTCTAAAACTGTGAGTTACAGTGCCTTGCAAAAGAATTCACACACCCTTGATATACTGAATTTGGGATATTCATTAGTTTTCAGCTATGATCATCAAAATTAAAAGAAAAAACATTTAAAATAAATTAGTCTTTGTGTAATGAATGAATATAATGTAATCTCATTCCACTTCATTACCTTAAACTAGCATCACCTACAATTCAGATAAAAACATTTAAACACATTTAAATACAGTTTAATGCAACAAAATAGGTTAAAAAGGGTTGAATGCTTTTGCAAGACTGGCAGATTGTTGATTGATGCACTGCTTGATGCATAACACTATTTAAGTTTCTACACTTACATTCACATTTGACAGTTCCCTTCCATCTTCCGTTTTCACAGATCTTTTTTGAGTCCTTACCCACATGTCTGTATTGATGGGTACAGGTATAATAAACTTCATCACCATAATTGTACTGATCCTTATTTTTACTTATATCTGCATTTTCAACTGATGGTGGCTGTGAACACCTATGTGATGCTATTTTGGAAAGAAAGCACAGCATCAAAATAATGTGAAGAGAACTGAGATTAATACATATCATCTTGCTTAAAAATACACACTACTACTAAGCAGTATTTAAATCTGTTATGCAACTTCCAACACAAAATCGAAATAATAAAGGGGGAGGCGCATCTGCAGAATCAGGCATGAGCTTATTTAAAAAAATAAAAACAGTGATTATGAAATGTTTAAATTAATAAAAAGGAATAACTAAGATCAGTTCTCGTGAAAAATGAACCACTGAAGGAGACGAGTGGGACCCAGGACTCGAACCGCAAACTCCTGGGGCAGCGTCATGCACATTCGAGGTGCGCCTTGAAGGTTACGATTCAGGATCCTGGCATATTGCCCTTTTTCATAAATTTATAAATTGGAGGTTAAACATGGTTATAGGGGTGAGGGGATGAAGTACTTGGACCTGTGAAAAGGGGATAACAACTATTCAGCAAACACTTAAACATCTTGATTGCCAGGAGTACCGTGACTTCTCACAGCAGGGCTAATGGAATAAAAAGCAGTCCCCCACACGATAAAGATGTTTTGTGGACAATAACCCAGCTGCAATAAACTTAACCAAGGCAAGACAATATTATAATTATTTAAAAAAACAATGAAACGGAAGAACCATTAACCTACATCTAAAGCAGTTTAAGAGCACATCATAACCACATGACTCTGCTTATTTAATTATTACTATTGCCCAGTACCCCAAAGAAAATATTATTGACACTGAAACAGAAATAAAGATGTGAATTTGATTGCAGGTTCTCTGCCTTCTTGATTCAACAATGAGGTAGAACCCCTGTACTCAAAAAATAGCTAAGACGATAAACTCAACAACCTGGCAGTTCTATAAACCCCAACTACTTTCATGTCCTGTACTAAACAGAGCTGAATAAATCCATGTAGAACTGTTTGAACAAAATTGAAATTCATGTTAATTTGTGAAATCTATATATATATATTTATTATACTACAGATAAAGCATCCCATTTCATGACTGCACACATACTCACATATGCATTTGGGGTATGTCCACTGTCCTCCTTTACATTCTGCACTGGACTTACTCTGAAAGCGGAAGCCTGGATTGCATTTGTAATTTATAGTTTCATCTTCTTGGTAGAAGTCCTTTACTTCATTTTTATTAAGTAAAATGCCATTTTGTATTTGCAAAGGTGTTGAGCATGATGAATGTGATTCAACTACTGAAATAAACAACACATCAGGATATCATAAACAAGAAAAGCTTATAAAGATTTTGCTTACATTGTGTAAAACCAGAAAATACTTCTACAAATACTAAGTTTACTACTGTCCTAAGAAATTACATGATTTATACCTAATATACATTAGTGAAATATACATATGATATGGTTGATTTTAAGGATTTTTTTAAAATTCATTATTTTAAGAGATTAAACAAGCGATTGACTGAAGAACCTTTGTGCTTTCTGCCATGTTTCATTTGGACAAATAGAGAAGAGAAATTTGACTGCTGCATTAATTTCTTAATTTTTTTATTTAGTTTTTGCAAGTATTTCATTGTATCTTTTTTAATCCTAGGTCTGTTGTATCGCATTATTGTACACTTTTATTTTCCCTTAGTACAAGGACACTTTTGGTCAAAAGCAGGATCTTTTTTTGCTGTCGAGTAGGTGAAAGCATGGTAACTTGTACAGAGTTAGAGGCCCCCTGAACCAAAACGGCTACCACAGCATTCTGCAGAGCCATGCAATACCCTCTGGTATGTACCTAGTTGGTGAGGGGGTTATCCTACAACAAGATAATGACCCTAAACATAAGTTCAAGCTATGTCATGACTACCTCAGGAAAAAAGAACAAGACTTCTCCAGACTTAAATTCCATCAAGCTGGTTTGGAGTGAACTGGACAAAAGAGTGGACAGAAGAGAAAAATCACAGCAACCTACATGTGGCACACATTAATGTGAACAAATTAGTGAAAAACATTCAGAAGAATATTCAGAAGAATATTTCTTTTGCAGAAAGAATGCCACAAGTGTGTTCAGCTGTTATATGGCTACTTTGATGAGTCAAAAGTTTAGAATAAATTTTACATTTAGACTACAACTCCAATTGCTTATTTGTACTATGCTTTCATTTTAGAGTGCAATGAGACATTAAACTGTTTTTTTTTTTTTGTTATAACTGGTGGGGTTCTAAAACCAGTATTGTACATCTACATAAATTAGAATATTGTGGAAAAGTTAATTTATTTCAGTAATTCAATTTCAAAAGTGAAACTACTGTCAACTATTTCAAGCTTTTATTTCTTTACATGTTGATGGTTATGGCATACAGCCAATAAAAACTCAAAAGTCATTATTTCAGAATGAAAATATTGTGAAAGTTAAATATTTTAGACTAACTGTTGATAAGTTTCCTGGATCCTCACACACACAAGGCTCTGGTGCAAGCCGCCATTAAAGTTACAGAGACTTATTGTAGTGGCTTTTAATTTCTAATCAATTCAGCGACAGCTACCTTATTTAAGGAGCTGCTTTGTAGCTCATGGTTCGGTAGCCTTGACTAGGCTAGGAATGCTGACTCATGCAACCTTGCCGTCTTCTGCAGACATCCATCAGGGCAGCAGGTATGCTAATTTAGCTAATTTAGCCTTTGGCTAAGCCTGGTGAGTCTGTTAGCCTAGATCACACTCAGACCGTTGCTACAGTGTCGCCTCAGTGGCGAACTTGGCTTAATAGTTGCCTGTGAACTCAAAGACTCAGGTTCAAGACCATGCTCTGGTGCTTCCTTTTCTAGATGCCTGTTTTATTTTTACAGTGGATGAGAGGGCAGTTTCCAGTGGCCCAGTTACTCACCAGCCACCTCCATACTGACTGCTTCTACCATTCCAGTGGTGGACCTATCACAGGTTCCAGTGGTCCAACCTTGGGGGCATCTTTTTTTTCTCTCGGTCCAGAGAAAGAGGCCATGCAGTCTTTCTACCTTACCAGTCTGGCTCCCTTAGATGCTGCATAGACTATTGCAGCCTTAATGCGATCACAGTAAAGGGTCACTATCCATTAATACTGATTTTTAACTGCCTTTGAGGTGCTTCAGAAGGCAACCATTTTTTTTACAAAGCTAGATCTTTGAAGCGCCTTCAACCTGATTAGAATCAGGGAAGATAAGTGAAAAACTGCTTTTATAATGCCAAAAGGGTCACTATGAGTACTTGGTTATACCTTTTGGGTCAGCTAACACCCCAGCAGTTTTTCCACATTTTATTAATGAGGCTCCTCTGGGAGATCTTGGACCGATATGCTTTTGTCTATTTGGATGATATCTTGGTCTATAGCTCTTGTCCTGAGGAAAATGCCTGGAAGAATGGTTCTCCAGCTCCAACTTTTCATGTAGATTCACTGTCCTTTCTGGGGTTCATTGTTTCAAGAGGTAAGATTAGCATGGACCCCGCTAAGACTAGTGTTGTGGAGGACTGGCCTACTCCTGGTTCAGTGCACCAGGTGCAACAGTTTCCCTTCCTGGTTTGGACAGACTACAAAAACCTCTCCTGCATCAAGCAGGCCAAGGGAATGAATGCTTTTTTGAGAAGTTTGATCAGAAAGGAGGAGGTGGTCAGAAACATAATTTGGGCATGCGACATGTGTGCCAAAAATAACACACCTGGGAGCACTTTAAGGGACTGTTACACCCCTTGCTAGTCCCTTCCAGACATTGGCCCCATCTGGCAATTGATTTTGTTACTGGTCTCCCACGGTCCAGAGACTTCACCAGAATACTAGTGGTTGTCGCTTCTCTAAAGCTTTAGTTCCCATGGCTAAACTACCAACAGCCAAGGGCACAGCCCAAGCCATCCAGGACCAAGTGGGGGCAATTCACGGGGTACTGGTAGAGATAGTTTCCGACCAGGGCCCATAGTTTTCAAGCCAGGTCTGGAGGTCATTTTGTCAACTCTTGGGCACAATGGCAAGTCTCTCATCTGGGTATCACCCGGTGTCCAATTGATCCTCAGAGAGGCTCATTCAGGACATTACCACTTTGGTATATAAGCTGTTTTAGGTGGAGTTTGCTCAACACACTGCACCACTCGTTCCTGGGCATGTTGCCATTCGAGGCCAAGTTTGGCTATGCACCTCCCCCTTTCCCCTAGCAGGAGGTAGAGATTGTGGTTCTGTTCGTTGCCCAACAGGTCCAGCATTATCATATGGCCTGGCGTAAAGCAAGGCAATCACTCATTAGATCCCAGAGAGTGAGGAAATGCACAGCAAATAGGAAACAGCAGGCCACACCCAATTCTCAACCTAGGGAAAGTATCTTAGTCCATGGAGCTAGGAGGAAGCCTGCACCCTATTACCTAGGTCTAGTCAAAATCATCAGGAAAAATCAACCTGTTCTCATACGGACTGGAACTACGGGATCGGATGCAAATATACACAGGTTTTCTCAATTCTCCTGGAACCTCAGGGGCTGTCCCTAGAAGGAGGGGTCCTGTTAGGGTTCTGGGATCAACACGCACACAAGACTCTGGTGCAAGCAGCCAGTAGAGTTACAGAGACTTGGTGTCTTTTTTATCTAGGAGACCTTATTTAAGGCAATGCAATTCAGCTGCCTTATTTAAGGAGATGCTTTGTAGCTGATGGCACAGTAGCATTAACTTTGCTAGAAATGTGGACTCATGCAACCTTGCCTTCTGGGACAGCAGGTATGACTGGGCCCGTCAAGAGGAGTCAGCCGTGTACCGTTTGGAGACATGAGGTAATCTTATCTTTTAAATTGGGAAAGATCTCAGGTAACATGGCAAATAGCTAATTGACTCTTTATCTTAGTCTAGCAATGGTGTGTTAGCCTAGGTCACACTCAGGCTATTGATACAGTGTCACCTCGGTGTTGATCTTGCCTAATAGCCTGTGAACCTGAAGAACCGAGTTCAGGACCATCCTCTGGTGCTTCCATTTCTAGATGCCTGTTCCTAACTCCGTTGTGTTCTATGTCTCCACCCACAGCCTAACTTTGACTCTCGACAGGCGTTAAGTGTAGGGAGGAGAAGTATTGCCGAGTTGAACAACAGGCAGCAGCATTTGGCGGCATTTTTTCTAATGGCACTTTCCCAGTGCCTTCGCAGTACATTGTCAGCGCTCTGGGTAAGAGACCTGGCCACCAGGTTTTTAATCTCCTCACTGACCTGCGTTGACATTTGGTTATTTTATACGCAGTCCCGCGCTGAGTCCGCATTCACTGGACTTTTTAAGTTCTCATTTTCCCTGTGGCCTTTTTTTTGTTAAATAAAGATTATACTTTTTTCTCCTCTGTTACCAAATCATAACAATTGTGTCACACACTAATCAGTTAATCAACACAAAACACTTGCAAAGGTTTCCTAAGGTTTCCCTCTAGATACATTAACAAAATGTAAAGTATCTTGTAGGATTATATGCTGGTGTATGATTCACCAAATTTTACGAAGCACACTTATGAGAATGTTTGAAATCTTGAACAGTTACTTACGCATACATTGTGGGTACAACCAATCAGTTCCATTGCAAGTTGCTTCTTTAAAATTTGAATCTTCACCACAATTATATTTTACAGTATCATTTTTTCTATATTCTTTCTTTTTTTCATTAGAATAAATTAGAAAGCCATTGTTAATTTTCTCAACAGGATCTGGACATGAAGACACTACAATGAAAAAATAAATGAAAACAATTCACCAATAAGATATGAAACAGACAAAAGAAAATACACAGAACCTGTCTTCTTCTACTTCTTCTTCTTCTTATTATTATTATTATTATTATTATCATTAATATTATTAGTAGTAGTAGTAAATTTTATTATTATGACCCACAAAAACTCCACATCATAGGAATTTATAGAACACAATCGATTTTCTTCCTTTTGCCAAATCATAATAATCTGTTGGCATTTCCAGTGGACAGGAAGATAGCTTCCTTACGCCTTCGGGTGGGTGAAGAGGCTCTGACTGTTGTCTGTGCTTAAACAGAGTACCCAGTCTTTTTAGAGTCCATGGGGAGGGTGCTTGAAAAGGCTCCTCCTGGAGACTCTATTATCCTACTGGGGGACTTCAGCGCTTACATGGGCAATGACCGTGAAACATGGAGGGGTGTGATTGGACTGACTAATGTATTTCTCCTCCTTTCATCTTTTATTTATAATATCAACTCTAATTCATTACAAACCCACCTTTACACATGAGAAGTATTTATGCCAAGCATATATGCTTGCAGAAACATTATCCCCTGTTTTCATGCCCCACCAAGTACATGCATGTGCACAAAAAGTTACAACCCTGAGCACAATTATCTCAGAGCACAAATATCCTACTACCAACCTAGTAACACCTTAGCAACCTTGTGATATACCTTAGTGATATCTTAGCAAACCCTTTAAGAATGACTCTGTTAACATAGCAAATGTTTGGTCTATGTTGCACTGTGGTCCCAGAGGAACGTTGTTCTATTTAATTATCTACTTTTTATGTGGCTGAAATGACAAGGAAACTAAGGACAGAAAAACTGTGGACAGATTTTTTTTCTGAACAGAAAAAATGATTTTGCAGAAGCTTGTGGAAACAATGTCACAGCGGATGTATGCCATAATCAAAGCTAGATGCGGTCCAATAATATTAATGTGTGACCTTTTTTTTACCCAGGCAGTGTATATACCTTGATAACAATATAGCAGCACATTTGCTTTTGCAGAGATACACCCTTTCAGCCATTTTGCACAAGCCCAATCCACTATCTGAACAAAATGATTTACCCAACCCCCTTGCATATATTCACATCTCTCATTAAAAATAATAAACTCAATACATACTGTAATACTGTATAATATTTACATTTTTTAAATATAAAATACACATATGTAGTTATTATATACTTATTATCGATAGACACTAACATATGCAAACATGAATCTAAACATTTTTTTAAAATAATTCTTTGCATAATCTTATTATTTCGTTAATAGCTATAAAGTAAAAAATTGGCTCCAAAACCCTGTAAATTAATTTTAAAATGTTTAAGTTTACTTGCCTATTTTAACTTACATAAACATATAGGATATGTCCAGTTCTTTCCAATGCAAGTGGCACTGGTTACATTCTTAAATGCATACCCATCAGAGCATTTATACCTCACAGTATCTCCTTCTTTGTAGTACTGTGTGTCTGTCTTCTCCATAGAACCATTGCTTATGTTTGTTTTAGGTTTCTCACATGCAGAGGATGACACTATTATTTAAATAAATGATTTAAAAAGTTAAATTTGCTTACAATAACTTAATATTGATAACTGTAATTTAGCAATGTGATTGTTTTCACAATATCAACTTACAATGACATGTTGGTGGCTTTTCCCAGAATGAGCGGTTGCAGACAATTGTGTTATTTCCATCCATTTCAAAAAGGTCTTGACATTGATATTTTGCAGCTCTTTGAGTGTAAGAAGTGATGACTGCATTTTTAGTGTATGGGGGGGGACCACATGTATTTGCTTTACATAGGAGAAAAAAAAATCTTTTAGGTTTGCCAAAAGTAATGTCTTTTTTTTTTTTTTTTTTTTTTTACAAATGCACAAAGAATTTCACAAAGAATTCAATAAATATGGCTTACATTCACATACAGGGTTCGACCACGATCCATTAATACATCTGATGCTAGACACATATCCTAGGTCACATTTATATTGTACCTGTGACCCATTTGGATATTCTTTCTGTTTGTTTGTATGTTTAAAATTGGGAGGGGCACACTTATTTATTTCTGAAAAGTCAGGACAAATATGTATAAGTTAGCCAGAGATGATGACAGATACAATGAACTATTTAAACAATAATACCACTTACCTATACACAATGGTTTGTTATTCCATTTACCCTCAACACAGGTAATAACTCCCCACCACATATTGTCAGATGATTTATATTCTGTTTCACATGAGTAGGAAAAATGCTGGGGTATATGATTTTTAGGGTCTCCAGCAAAGAAATTATTAATAAATCCATTTTCCAAAGACATTTCAAGACATGCTCCTTTTTTTCCTATAAAATAAAATATTGCTTTGGCTTGTTGTTCTGGATTTTATCATGTTATTGTTTAAGAATGATAATATTTAAAACAAGCCTGAAAACAAATTGTTTAATCAATGACAAGACTAAATATACAGTGGCTTGCAACAGTATAACTTTTCCATATTTTGTCACATTACAACCACAAACATAAATATATTTCATTGGAATTTAATTTGAAAGACCAACCCAAAGTGGTATATAATTATGAAGTGGAAAGAAAATTATGCATGCTTCAAAACTCTTTTTACAAATTAAAAACTGAAAAGTGCAGTGTGCAAAACTATTTTCTCTGAGTGCAAACAATTGCATTCAGAAGTTGCCTGACAGGGTCCACCTGTGTGTAATCTGTTCTCAGTACAAATACAGCTGCTTTGTGATGGCATCAGAGGTTGGTTAAGAGAATTTTGGGGAGTTTCATGAAGTCCAAAAACACACACTAGACAGGTCAGAAATAAAGTTGTGGAGACGTTTAAAGCAGGCTTAGGCTATAAAAAGATTTCCCAAGCTTTGCACATCTCACGGAGCAATGTTCAATAGATTATCCGGAAATGGAAAGAGTATGGCACAACTGTAACCCTACCAAGACAAGGCAGTCCACCTAAACTTACAGACCAAACAAGGAGAGCACTGATCAGAGATGCAGTCAAGAGGCCCATGGTGACTATGGATGAAATGCAGAGATCCACAGCTCAGGTAGGGGAATCTGTCCACAAATGTGGTCTTAATGGAAGAGTGGCAAGATGAAAGCCATTGTTAAAAGATGCAGCTAACGACCTCAAACAGGTGCTTCTAATTTAGAATAATAAGTGGAGTGGAGGTGGACTTTTTAGAGGCGGACTAACAGGTCTTTGAGGGCCAGATTTTTTGCTGATTGGCAGGTGTTCAAATACTTATTTGTAGCAGTAACACACAAATAAATTATTACAAAATCATACATTGTGATTTTCAGATTTTTTTTTATAATGTCTCTCACGGTGGACATGCACCTAAGATGAAAATTACAGACCCCTCCATGATTTCTAAGTTGGAGAACTTGCAAAGTCGCAGGGTAATCAAATACTTATTTCCCTCACTGTAGCTCCTGCCAGTCAAGCAAGCATGTCACATTAATAAGGCAGTTTAAGACTGTTTCATTATTTTTTCCCATTTGAATGAGGGCACCGTCATTAGTTGCATGTTCAACTCTGACCCTGCTGAGGCAACCTAATCTTGCACATGCACTCATATGGTCATTGCTCTCTTTGAGCCTTTTATATGCCCGGTCAAACCCATTTTTTTTACCAGATAAGACATGAGATCCTTGCAATGATTTTGTCAAGGGCATAGCCAACAGTGTATTACGTTTTCACAGCATTTATAGTCAGCCAGTTATCGTTATCATACCAGGAAAGGTGAAAAGACCTGTTACTGTTCAATCATCTTGTAGAAGCTCCACATTTCAAATTTTGCCAACTGAAAAACATCCAAGCTGGCCAAGGAGGACTGCAGTCTTGCACATTTCCCTCAAAACCTTTTTTTTTACTAGCCAAAGGTATTCTGTCTGACTGGGCCAGTGGCCAAAGTAAAATTAAGCAAAACTAAGATGCTATCAAAATACTCTGACAGGGCTTGACTTGTCTGTGCCATAAGTAGTAAAGAAATGTATAAAAAAGTTTTAGTTTTAATAATGTAAGTAAGGTTCTGGCAAATAGATAACAAGTGGTCTAAGCCACTAAGGTGCTCCTCACATTTCGAAGGAATTAATATTTTACAACATTGTATGAACTTTGTTGACACACATTTACGTTTCCTGTATTTAGCATGTAACACTAAAAATAAATAATAATAATTATTATGATTATGGTTATTATTATTATTATTATTAT
>JAYDZF010000014.1:8723849-8736229 GCA_034509105.1 Microcambeva barbata
TATCGCTCAAGTAACACAATCGGTCCGGCTGCAGTCAATTTCTCCATTTCAGTAATAAAATTAAAGTTATACAATCGCACTTATCCCCAAGAAGTTTTCAATATGCTCAATTCTTATTGCATTTATCGCTCAAGTAACACAATCGGTCCCGCTGCGCCGGCAACAACGAGAAACTACAAAACTCGCAACAAACAAAAAATCTTCAGAAAGTTCAACAAAAGCAACACTGTTTTACCTATCCTTTTAGATCCAACACACAAACAATTTTTCACCAAGCACCACAGATCAGTTTGGACACTCGTATTTACTACTCAGTGACCCAAAGACAAACAATTTTTCACCAACCACCACAGATCAGTTGGGCTTTCATACTCAGTGACACAAAGACAAAAGAATTTTCACCAACCACCACAGATCGGTTTGGACACTAGTATTTCATACTCAGTAACCCAAAGACAAACAAACTTTTACCAACCACCACAGATCATTTCAGACACTAGTATTTACTACTCAGTGACCCAATGAGACAAACGAATTTACACCAACCCCCACAGATCGGTACGGACACTGATATTAACTACGCAATGACCCAAAGACAAACAGAATTTTACTGATTTTCACAAATCAGATGGAACACTGGCATTATCCCTCAGTGACCAAGACACACTGGCATCATTCTTCAGTTGTCTTTAAGGATTTGGAAGACGACAACAAATATATATTAAACTTACAGCATAAAATTTATAAGCATACTTACATGAGCCAGACACACTCATCACTAACTCAACTGTGCAGCTAAATATTAGAACTCAAAAAAATTCTTTAGAATAAGTTGGTGTCTCTTCCAGAGAAATGTAGAAAGATGATCCAATCATAACTACTGCGTATTTGGAAAGGTGGGACAAGCAAGGTAGCATCCAATCATTCTGATCTCTTTTACAGTAACACGGTAAATCAACGCTTGCACACATTTGATCTAAACCCGGGAAGACCAGACTAATCCGTGAACTGCCTTTACTCACAGAACTAGATGAACTCAACAATGTAAACAGTGTTAGAGAGAAGAGCCGACATATTTCTTATTGAACATTGTTATAAACCAGATGCTGTGCAAAGAGAAACATTAGAGCGATTTGCTTTCATTAAAATGAACAGAACCAAATACGTAAATCACATACTCTGTGGTCACAATGATAGCTCAGAGAGAGCAGCCTGATGCAGCACCTGAACTTTATTATTGAATGTTTTGAGCATTTCAGCTGTTAAAATAATTAACCTGTTAATTACTAAATGCTTATTAGATTAGCTGTTGTGTTAAATGTTTGTTTTGCACTAATGACACAGCTGATTTAACAGTACCCAGTTTATTAAAGAACATAATCATAATATGCAGTTTGATCTGAACAGTGCAGATATTTTTCAGACAGCAGGCCTACTGCTCATTAATATATTATTATTATGCTCAATGAACAAGTCAGGTAAATAAAGATGTTTAAAATAAGTTAATAAGTTAACTCTTTTGTGTGTATTGCATGTTCTAGTATTATTAATATTCCACAACTGGTTATTTTATGTAACAACATAATGACAAATGATTTAAATGAACTGTTGAAAACGCATTTACGTTTTACTTTATATTTTAGTCGACTAAATCGACTGTAGAATATTCTTTGATAATTGCAAAAAGGACCTGCTGTAAAAATTAACCTGCTGACCCTAAAAAGGTGATATGCAAATGTCAGCTACTCGAAAAAACAAACCAAATGTGCAACAACCTGCATTTGCTCCCAGCTTATTAAGTGTGACTTCACTGCTTAGACTGCCTTGTATTTAAGGCTGTGTTTCAATATTCTCTGTAAATGGGAACCAGAACATTCATATATTTTCTGGATTATTTTGATGTCACTTTTTGTATGGATGCTCTGTTAAATACACAAAAATGGTGATTACAAAACAGTTCTAATTTGACTATACTTCTTATATATTACAGTATCTTTTGTCACTATATCTGGAAATAAATGTTCAAACTTAACAGTCGGTTATTTAATTGCTATAAGGGCATGGTATTAAACAAATTGCTGTCATAAGATACCTTTATAAATGAACAGTTTAAGCTAGGTTGTTGTCACTTAAAATACTCTCATAAACATTAAACACAGATATTCAAATTCCAAAACAAAAACAGTTTCTCCTGTGTATAATTTTAAAAACTGCTTCTAAAAATGCTTCTTCTCTAAGTGCATATATTTACATTTTCACTTGATCATATAGTATAACCATCCACAGCAAGAGAATTCAGAATAGGCCTGTACATCTCTGATCTGAGAAACCCTGGATAGGAGTCACGCTCCATGAGTCCAAACACAATATTTTGGGCCTCGTCAAAACAGTGAGGTGTTGGACTCCTAATGTTGCTTTTCATTTCTTCCTTTGTGTGGTAGTCAATGTTTATCTACAATGCAAATATGAAAAGTGCAAAATGTAGCTAAACCATCTAAAAGGCAAGAAATTAGTCACTTTTAAATTACTTTAATCATTATGGTAGTGAACAATTGTAAATAAATAATAAAAAACACTTGCATTTTGACTTGAGAAGGTGATCCAGAGACTGGGACCATTTCAAGGTGTCTTCAAACGTTAGACTGCTGAGAGGGAAAAAACTTTACTCAACAATAAAAAATACATAATAAATGAGAAATCTGTCTTGCAATTATAAAGCAACAAATGATTAATATTACGATATAAAACAGATTATTTGAAGGAAAAACTGAAAAAATAAAGCAAAATTAAAGAAGTGTTTAATTAATTCATTTTTAATCACTATATGGCCAAAAGTCTCTTTACACCTAACCACGAGCTTGTGGGACATACCATTTTTGTCAAACATATAGTAAAATTAAAAACCTAGAGTGGCCACTATGCAAATTTTCTTTTTTTAACAACAGCAATACTCTTATGTCTGTGGGTATGTGTGCCTTACATCACCAAACAAAATGACAAGTGACCAATGGTGTGGTGTAAAGTATAAACACCCACTTACACACACAAAGGGTTTATGGGCACGATTTTCCATAAAGTTATTAGGGGATGTAATTAAAACTTTCAATAATTTAGTCCTTACAGTGTTTTAATGCAGCAAATAAAAGGTTGTTGCATTAATGTGTTAATTCTTGTTATAATAGTTTTGTTGTTTAAAAATTTGCAACATAGCAATGGCAGTACTGCTGAACTTGAATGAGTTTTCTTGAAGTCTTAGGGACAGAATGATTAAGAACATTGAATAAAAGGTCAGAAAGTGGTATGAAAAGTAAGAGAAACTTATTTGGTAAGTTGCAGAACAACCTAAAAAACAACAGTTAAAAAGCGAATAATTAGCAATAAAGCCAAAGTTCATCACAGTGCAGCCATCTCCTTAGTGCCTTTTCGTCACGGCAAAAACGCACATGAATCAGAAACATCTAGGTGAATGCATACCTGTTTGTGTCAGATGAATGGGAAAAAATGTTGTAGACAGTCCATGAAGACTTTTAGGATCTATACAGATTCACATAATTTTGGTACTTCTCTATTGACACATGCATAGCTACAGCATAATCTGTTGTACTATACACATCTGACATATTCCATTGTACAGAAAAAAAAAGATATCCCAAAAGAGCAAACAGAATAAATGTTGCAATCTTCATTTACCCCTTTTAGCAAGTTCCATTTGTGTTAAAATGCTTTAAACTCAGAAAAAGGGATTCCTGTTGTTTTTGTAATTATGATTCATTTGGTGCAAGTGCAATTATGGTCATTGACATATTTTTTTTTCCGATGAAGTTACTAAAGGAAGATTATAATTTTGAGAATGTATGAGCCATGACATAGAGGAAGCATTTTAACACTCCAGCCTTTACCCCACCCAACCATACTGAAGTCTATTGTCTCTTTCACACAAAGCATGGACTGTTTCCTGTATTTCTAGCCATGTAAATAAGTGTGTGCCAGTAAAATAAAAGATAAGCAAATCTTGCTTTGTTTGACATGCCCTTTTAATGTGCATTGTGATAAACTGTCTTGGATGTCATTCTTTTTTTCTTATTTTAGAAGCCACATCCTGACATTATGATCTCATAAAGAATTTTTGCCAGAAGAAAACACAGTGAATATGTTTTGTCATTTAACTCATTCATTTTTATTTAATTATTTTTGTAAGAACTGGCCATCCTAATATGGTAAGCCTCATTTCTAATTCCACTGAAATATCACTTTCAAGATTGTGTGTTGGGTTAATGATATTCAAAATGTGCTATGACTTTGGCTAAGGACTTGTTCCAGGTTTATTTGGTCAATCCAGAAGCCTGTTACTGACTGTAAGCGACTCAGAAGGGTTCCAGCTCCTGGTTCCATGTTAAAGATCTGTCCAGGATTAAAGCAGGTGAAGAGGGTGCTCCTGGCCACAAGTCATCACCACTAGTGGGCGCTCTAGTCCTTAAGTCAGCACCAGCTTCTGTCCTTAAGTTGGCACCCCTGGAAGTCTGCGTTACCAGCCAGCGATCCAGGTCTCAAATCAATGACTCCAGCAGGTGCTTCTGTCGTCTCGTCTGCGCCTCCCAAAGTGCCCTTGAGTTCTCTTGTCAATTCAGATACCCATGAGAGCATGGGATGTGCAGAGAGAACTATCCTCATCTGATTAGTTCCCCTCTGCTACATTAGCTATTAACTCCAGCAGTCCCTATTTAAAAACAGGTCTATAAAATGTTCCCTGGGGATTATTAAAGTAACTATTTGGCTTCGCAGCAACTGGGTTAGTTTGTTTATTTTGTTTGGCCTGATCTCTGTTTATTTGTTTTGCTAGTTTGATTTTTAACAATATACTCTCATTGTTTAGTTCTGTTTGCTTTGTTCTTGTTTGTTAAGTGCTAGCTTACAGTGAGTACAGAAAGTATTCAGATCCCTTTAAATTTTTCATTCTTTGTTTTATTGCAGCCATTTACTAAAGTGGCTGGGCCAGTCAAGAATGGTCACATATTTGTTCCGAATCACTCCTTTATTATTTTAGCGTGTGCTTAGGGTCATTGTCTTGTTGGAAGTTGAACCTTCAGCCAAGGTCCAGAGCACTCTGGAATAGATTTTATTCATTCATCTTTCCTTCAATTGCAACCAGTTGTCCTGTCCCTGAAAAACACCACCATGCTGCCATCCCCATGTTTCACTGTTGGGATTGTATTGGGCAGGTGATTAGCAGTGCCTGGTTTTCTCCACACATACCACTTAGAATTAACGCCAAAAGTTCAATCTTTGTCTCATCAGACCAGAGAATCTTATTTATTCTATTCTTATCTTATTTATTTTTCTATGCGAGCTTTCATATGTCTTGCACTGAGGAGAGGCTTCCGTGTGGACACTGCCATAAAGACCTGACTGGTGGAGGGCTGCAGCGATAATTGACTTTGTGGAAATTTCTCCCATCTCCCTACTGCATCGCTGGAGCTGAGCCACAGTGATCTTTGGAAATTGTCACCAAGGCATTGTCTCCCACAATTGCTCAGTTTGGCTGGACGGCCAGTTCTAGTAAGAGTTCTGGTCGTCCCAAAGTTCTCCCATTTAAGAATTATGGAGGTCACTGTGCTCTTAGGAACCTTGAGTGCTGCAGAAATTACTTTGTAACCTTAGCTAGATTTGTGCCTTGCCACAATCCTGTCTCTGAACTCCTTGGGCTCTCTCTTGAACTGATTTGCTTTGATATGCACTGGGAGCTGTGAGGTCTTATGTAGACAGGTGGGTGCCTTTCCTAATAAAGTCCAATCAGTTTAATTAAACACAGCTGGACTCCATTGAAGGAGTAGAACCATCTCAAGGAGGATCATAAAGAAATGGAGAGCAAGTGACTTAAATGAGTGTCACAGCAAACGATCTGAATACTTATGACCATGTGATATTTCAGTTGGTTTTTTTTGTAATAAATTTGCAAACATTTCTACATTTCTGTTTTTATGTAAACGGGGTGCTGAGTGTACATTAATGAGAAATAAAATGAAATTGTTTGAGTTTAGATAATGGCTGCCATTAAATAAAAAGTGAAAAATTTGAAGGGGTCTGAATACATTTCATACCCACTGCAGTTATTAGCATTTAACCTATTTATATTGTTTAGGCTTTGTTTGTTAGCTTTATTTTTACCATTACTTTTTTATTCTCTTTAGCCTGTTAGTCAGTTTAGCCTTTCCAGTTTATCCTTAGTTAGCATTATTTTAGCTATTATGTGTTAGGTTAGCATAGATTTCATATGTTCATATGTTTTATCTTGTTTGCTTTGATTTAAAAAAAAAAGCCAGAAAAAAACTATGATTCCCTATTTAGTGGTTTTGGTTCAACCTTATTTTAAGTATACCTGTTGTTCATGGTGTAACGGCATTACAAAACAGCTTACAAAAATGCTTCAAATTTCACAAAACAAATTAGTTGGGGTTGTTTTAAATTTTTCTGCAAAACCACTTGGAATGACATCATTTCCAAATGACTTAATGGTTGAAAATTCACTCTAGGGTCGCTCAGATGGGGTTGTGTACTGTTTACAAGATGGTACATTGACCTCATGATACTCATTTGCTCTGACATGCACTGGAAGCTGTGAGGTCTTATAAAGACAGGTGTGTGCCTTTCCTAATCAAGTCCAACCAGTTTAATTAAAAAAACACCTGTACTCAAAGGATTGGAACCATCTCAAGTAGGATCATAAGGAAATGGACAGCATGTGAATTAAATGAGTGTCATAGCGAAGGGTCTGAATACTTATGACCATGTGATATTTCAGGAGGTTTTTTTTAATTACATTTTTAAGATTTCTACATTTCTGTTTTTTATGTCAAGATGGGCTGCTGAGTGTAAATTAATGAGAAATAAAATTATAAAAAGATAATGTTTTATTACTTACGCATTTTAGACAGAAAAAACTATGATTCCCTGAGTATCCCTGTTCACTGTGTCCGATGAAGTTGTGTAATGTTTACAAGATGGTAGATTGTTATTTAACAAGAAGAGCCTCCACAGATCTAAAGTGGCTAGGGATTGTTGTAGGTTTGTAACAGTCCCTTTGCGAAACAGTTTAAAATGTTATACAGATTGTGAGGGTTTAAACAGGCTGTTAAGGAATTGATATGAGAAAAGGGAATTTCTTTACAAATTTAAATAGTTTTATTCATGGTTATAAATGTAAAAGTATTGTGCTGTTATATTTTAGTGATTTGTATTATTATGTCACATTTGATATTCTGCTTATGATTAGATTGTTTATGTGTCTGGAGCAAAATTTAAATAAGTTATCTGACTTTGTTATCCCTGGTTTTAATATTACAAGCACTGTAGTTGGAGTGGGTAGTGCTTTTTATATGTAATTCAAAAAATATGGTTCAATACAAAAAGTCAATGGTTTAAGGTGTTCAATTGTTTATGTAAACCACTGGCAATCAATAAACTGCCACTAAAAATGATTTGCCAACTTACAGATTTCTTATGTTTTTGCACATTAATAATTAATAATTGATTAATAACATTAATAAAGATAACCTGAGTAAATTCAAATACCAGTTTTAAATAGAGATTGTATTAATTAAGGGTGAAAAGCTAACCAAACCACCTGGCCCTATGTAAAAAAGTAATTTCACCGGACATTAATTAACTGTGATTAACCATAATTCTGGGAAAGCTTGGTTCATTTTTCCCAGCCACACCGCGGCCTGACTACTGTCAGACCTGTAGAATCAAGAAATCTAAACAGGCTATTTGGTTTGTATAGCTTTTTTCCCTCAAAAAATGAAATCATTATTGAAAAACATATGAAATCTGTAAGGGGGGAAATACTTTTCACAGCACTGTAGGTGGAGCATGGTCTATCCATTAAACTAATTACTACAGATTCTACACATTTCTTACAAGCAAAACCTTCAAAAGCATTTGTTTTAGACAACCTAAAATATAACACACACTGAGTTACAAAATCAGTTTAATTGTACAACAACTAGAAAACCAAAAGTACTGCATTGTATTGCCAAAGTATGTGATATAAGCATTAAATCAATTATATTAAACAAATAGCATGTTTTAAGGTAGCCATTTATGTAAAACCCTTTCCGTATGACTTTACCTGAAGTTCATCCCCAGTTAACATCACTGTAGTAAACTGGAAGGTCAAATTTACATTATTCACAAACATGGAAAATAATATTACGTAGACAAAACCTAACCCCAATAAAACCTCAAATCCCAAACAACAAAATCCCAAACAACACAGTCCATTATTACAAAATGTTGAGCATAAATACACTTAAACATAAAAAAAAAATATTTGTATATAGCTTACCTAAGTATTTGATATATCTATGGTTGTTACATCAGCTATGATTGTTACACCCAGTAACAGCTGTCCCATATCACCCTGTTAAGACAATGTAATGCATAAACACTGGTTGTGATCAGAAAAACTCCAATAAACAACATAACAATATGTAAAACCATAATGAATCCACTATACAGTTCTGTAGTTGGAGCTATCCAAAGATAAACCCAGCTCTTATGTCGATTATGGTGAACAATATAAGCATTGTTATTAAGAATAACAGTGTTATCAAACGTATATAAAATGTTTGCATCAGTAGAGGTGGTGAAGTTTAAGCTGTCGAGTGCAAAACTTGAGGTTGATGGTTTAGTGGTGGGTATCTTGCTAGTGGTTGTTTGTCCAGTTGTGACTGTATAAGTCAAAGTTTGTGGCTTTTGTGTTTTTGGAGTAGTCTGAGGAATATACACAGTCTGGTATAAAGTGGTAATGTCACATCGGAGACTGTTGTAGCTTAATGACATCAATGGATAGTTTTGTAAGAAATAAGGTTCATAACATAACACCTCATTTAAATCATCAAATATATTTAGATTTTTATTGATCCATTTTGTGAAGTCAAATAAACTGCATATACAGCTCCATTGGTTGTCTTTAAGAGTAATTGACTGAAGCACAGTTGTACCCACAAAAATATCCCCTGGTAGGTAACGTAATTTGTTGCTTCTCAGCTCAAGTTTAGTAAGACTTTTAAGGTTTTCAAAGATCTTTGGTGAAAGGGAACTAAGCATGTTACCATTGAGCAGCAGGATCTTTAGGTTGGTTAGAGCTGAAAATTGGTCCTGGTGCAGCTGCTGAAGATTGTTGTTTTTTAAAGAAAGCTTTTGAAGATAGTGTAGATTGGAAAACAGGCTCTTTGGTAATGAACTAAGCCATTCATTCATGTGTAAATTCAGAGACTTGAGTCCAGTCATGTTAACAAAAAGGTTCCATGGCACAGTCTTAAGGTTAGTATAATACAAATAGAGCTCCTGAAGTCTTGGCATATGACCCACTAGTTGATCTGGCAATGATATCAGGGGATTGTTATAAAGTGTAAGCTTAGTGAGGTTGGGTAGATAGTAAAAGCTTTCTGCTGGAATGTACTGGAGCTGGTTGCCAGACAGTGTCAGGGTCAGTAAAGAGGGCATGTGCCAAAATAGCCGTGCAGGGATTTTTCGAATTCGGTTTGTATGCAGCATGAGAACCAAGAGATTATTTAGTCCATCGAAGGAACTTTCCTCCAGAATCTCCAATCGGTTGGAGTAGAGAATCAAAGATTTTAGGCGTGTCAAGTTGTGGAAAACCATTGGGGGAAGTGTTTTAAGTAAGTTCCCACACATATTTAAATGATTTAAGTTTATCAAATCCTGAAAGACTTTTTCATCCAATCGGGTAATTTGGTTTTTGCTGATGTCCAGATCTGTGAGATTGCCAAGTATTTGAAACATGTCAGCACTAAGAAAAAACAACTTATTCCTATCCATATGAAGCTGTTCAAGATTTTCCAGACTACTGAACACTTTTGGGGGAATGACAGATATGTTGTTTGATGACAAAACCACTGATCGGAGCTGAGAAGCTCCATAAAAGGCCTCTGGGTGAATGGTGGTAAGAAAGCTGTGGCTAATTTTAAGTCTCTGTAGGAGAAGAAGAGGTTCAAATCTTCTGGCATTAAGAACTGTAATATGGGTGTTGTTGAGATGAAGGCGGTAAGTTTGGGTGGTGTCCACGGTTGGTATATCAGTTATATCCCCACTGCACGCAACATCTCCATTTTGAAAGCAATCACAGCTACTTGGGCAAGAAAAACATATGGGAAACTCTGATGACAGTTTCAGTAGAAGGAGGATGAACCACATGTTATCAGGCTGTGGAAAAGCACAGAAATCAGGAGGGTGGATAGACATCAGAAAAGTGTTTAGAATATCACAATCATAACTCAATTAAATAATGTTTTGTGGCATGATGGTTTTTATATTGTAAGTTTATTTTTTAGGTTTTACAACTCCCACGTCTGACGTGATTTGCCTATTCTTTTGAATCTGTCTTTAACTCATACAAAGAAAACAATTACAGCACTGATCAAATTACTTGTATTTTGTAAATATAAATGAATTCAAAATTAAATGTCTGCAACACTAGTATTTACGTTTTATATTTGTATTTATATTTATCAGCAAATGTATTTTTGCTTGATATGAGACTAGCTGCGATAAATGTTGCATGCTTTTTCTGTTTATGCCACATTATATAATTTTAAGAATAGGCAGATTTCGACTGCAAGTACCTACAAACTGGCATTATGTTGATGAAATAACCTAGTAATTTCTGGTGAAAAGATTCCACCTTGATTGATCATGTTTCTTCAAAACAAGGACTTTGGGGGGTACCAATTTGTCCTGCTATTCTAAAATAGTTATATCTTATCTTTAATAGTAAATTGTGGATTCTAAATGAAGAAATAAATGATTAATTATATTGTTGTATTTTTAATGCCCTCTTAGCATCCTACTTTTCCCAAATTCAGAACATGAAAGAAGCAAAATGTATCTTTATCCATTTGTGACTTACATTACAGTAACAGTCTACAGTATGAGGAATTGAGTTGAGGACCTGAAATATATATTGAAATATATTGTTTCAACTTTATAAAAGCACACTTTTATAAATCAAAAGCAGAATCTTATTTTTTATAAATACTGATCAGCAGAATGTTATTCTTTTTAATTACTATTTTAGCACAACATTACATTAATGTTAGAACAATTAAAATTTAAAAATAAAACTTATTTGAAAACTCTTAACTTTCGGGAAAGTCATCTCTCTGGAATTATATAACATTTTATTACAACAAAAAATGTAATAAATGAAAATTTTTAAAATGTTTTGCCTACCTTGTGCATCACAGAATGCCTCACTGGAATGACACAAATGCCTGTCATTGTGTTGTTTATATATACTGGATCCTTGTTTCTACAGAAGGAAGCCTGAATTCACCCTGACAAGAATAATTTCCTTTTCTGTCAATCACATTGTTATTGTATTTCACATTTCATTTTACACTGAAAAAATGTTGCAGTATCCTATTTTTGTGCACTTATGAAACTTTTTGCTGTTTAATGCATTTAAGACAAATATAATCTGGGCACGCTAAATAAAATAAAAAAAACATTTAAAGAATTGTTTTATTTAGTTGAGAAAGTTAACTAACACAAAATTGTAATGACTCCTGATTTACTAAATAAAAAATAGGCAGATGCTATTTGTACTCTGGTGTAACAAGCAAAGCGTAAAATCTGCACCCTTGTGTATACATAAATGTATTCTATTTACACCTTGTGGTGATTAATCCGGTTCAGTTTATGGTTCACTTGAGTTACTGATCTCCGTTGTAAGCCACAGACACATTACTTCATTACAGAGGTTTACTTTAATTTAAAATTCCAACTTAAATTAACACACACACATACATAAATAACAATAACTGGAGCAAAAAACATGCAATAAGTTAACAAAAATTTAAATGCATTAAATGTAGAATTGAAAAAAGAGCGTCAGAGAAAACCCAGGAGAGTTTATTGAAAAAAAGCAGATGAGGATATGGTACGAGAGTCCGTTAGTGAGGCAAGAATATTGGCTGAATGTTAGTAATGGGGAGAGCACGAAGACTGGATGGACAGCGGCACGTCCAGGAATGACCAGGCAGGGTACTGACCAGTAGATGCAGTAAGTTGAGGAGGAGTTTGTGGGTGCGAAAGAGTCCAGGAGCTGAATGAATCGAGCTCAGGGCCGAGGGTATAGATCTGGAGGACTGATGGGAATCAAAGAGAACTAGTCTGTGGAGAACTGATCCGGGAAGCCGATCAGCAAACAGGTGGAAAACAGAGCGGGTCTCTTCTTAATGCTTGGAAGCATGGGATAAAGGCACAGTGGAGCGGTTACGCAAATAATAATAATAATACATTTTATTTCATAGGCGCCTTTCAGACACTCAAGGACACCTTACAATCAGGACAAGAAT
>JAYDZF010000014.1:8736329-8761634 GCA_034509105.1 Microcambeva barbata
AATATTTAAACATAATACTTTAATACAACAAAAAATTTAACAAATAGGTAAATGCTAGAAAACGTATTCAACACTTAGTATTTACATTTATTATACACATCCTTGACTGAACATATTACAGATTTATGAAAAACACATCTAAAATCAGCAAACACATGTATAAACATAGTTAATTTAAACGCTAATACAAATCATTAGATAAACAAGTATCCAAATTCTGTCAAGTATAGTTATTTTGAGCACATATATGCTCACTGTGACATTTTATAGCTTTATAGTGACATTTATTTTTTTATTCTTATGTAATTTTGTGTCTCCTTTGGACTCCTGTGCAGGCTGATCTTTACACGATTACTACAGTGTTTTGGTGTGCTTTCGATTAAAAGCCAGATCACAATATTCAGGTAATAAACCGCAGTAACACAATGACTGTCTGGTTTAGTAGTTAGTCATAAAAAATACATATCTTACCTGTCCAGTATAAAAGCCAATTTTTTTTTAAAGCTACCTTAAAAAAGTTGAGCCCCTTTTTTTTATCCGAGGACTATCGGCTCTCGTTTAGCTTGCAATTATTCGGATCTTCTTTCCAAGGTTGTGCATGGGTTTTGCACGGAAACCTAACTAAACACAGTTTAAAATTATGTTAGTCTGTGCAAGGATAGTTGCACCAGTAGATACAATAGATTAGAAACATTTTATTTTTTTGTTTATTTCCTCACTCAGGAATACAATTTTTTTTTACATGATTAGAAATCTAGATTAATTTTTGTTGTACTAAAATAAAATAAAAAAGTCATCAAAGTAATATAACTTTTACTTTTAATATAATATAACTTCTAATCTTTTGTTACTATTTCCACCTCTGATTAAAACAAAATTAATGTCCTCTTGCAGTGCAGGCCTTCAAGCTCTAATCAACAAACATATTTACCCACTTCTTCCATTTCTCTATTTATCCACCTATCACTCCACCCACTGCTTTATTACAGTAACATTAGCATATGCAGATCATGTTTATGTGCTTGCTTACATATTAAATTGTATGAAGTATTATTTTACAAGCATGCTTTTGACCACACTCAGCCCAAGTATTTATATGTGCACTCAATTCATGCTTGCACATACAGTCAGGGAGAACTGCTGCAACCCACTTCATAAAAATGGGTTGATTTTGAGGCTTTAGAGAGATCCCCACTAATTTAAATGAGTACATTTATGCAAGTATAACTACTAAGAGTTTACCCTTCAAATGTGTAATTTGAGTGTGGTAATATCTCTCTAGTGGCTCTTAATTACTGGGCAAGGTTTTACTTTTGACTCTGTGTATGCATGCTTTGGGCTTGCTAATCTTAAACCTGTCTGATGTCATTCCTGCACTGGGAAGAGAGCCTAAGGCACAACGGCCTGCCTATTTTTACACTGCATTATATGAAAGAGCTGTGTGCCAATAATCATACATACCTTTACTGATGTTATGTTTTAAAGTTTGTTTTGAATTAAATAAATGAAACAATTGAAAACTAGCTTTTAGAGCAGGTTTTTTTCTTTTAATATAAACACTAATGACGGAGAACTGCTGTGAATAAAAGCTAAACAGCACATATTTAGTAATGACAGTAACATGGCCAAAAGAAATGCAGTGCACCCAACAAACCAGTGTATTTCAATGGATTCAATGTACTAAAGATACATTAAATTTTTTTATAGTGTAGTCTGTTATTCAGTACCAAGGATACGTTTTTACATGTACTTTCCAACCTTTCTAAAGCTTTATGCACTTAATCGACACACCCTGGTGAGCACCTTTACCGGTTTTTCCTGAAGATGTGCCCAAGGCGGATTGAGGTAAGAAAAGGTACCTGAACTAAAGTAAATCTTAGAGCACAAGCAGGCAGCAGGTGTGTTCTGACTGTTCATTATTGTACATAGGCATGTGCAGTACACATTTACTAAATATACAGATAAATAGTCTTATTAAGTTTGGTTTTCACAGGTAACAGACTGGGACTGCTCGCCTGCTTCCAAGAAAATCCTTTCTTTCAGGTAAGCCTAGTTAGGAATTGAAGGGGTGGTTTTAACATGCATTACAACTTTTAAGTGTGCTGTCTTGTGTTTATAATTTAGCCACACATGTCTAACAAAACAAGTATAAAATCTTTCTAAGTAGGAGAACTTGCACACTGTAAACTTTTTGCCCCACTGTAAATGCCATGAATGTGGATCAAGTAATCGATCATGGCCTTTCAATGGCTGGTTGAAGGGTGCTGTTTGAAAATTGGCAGAACCAGTGTCTGTAGTCATTCAAGCATTTCCTATACTGTGTAATCCTATACTCTACTTCTGTAATACTGTACAATTTTAGAACAGTAATCCTCCATATTTGCAGGGGTTTCGTTCCTAGAGGAGCAAATATTGGACACAGTCCAATTTAAAAAAAAAATTTAAACCTTAAACATGCAGCCAAAACACATTCGCGACAGCAGTGTTCCAAGAAAATCCTTTCTTTCAAGTAAGCCCAGTTAGGAATTTAAGGTTTTTTTTTAACATGCATTACAACTTTTAAGTGTGCTGTCTTGTGTTTATAATTTAGCCACATATGTCTAACAAAACAAGTCTAAAATATTACCAGCTCATTCCCATTTACTTGATAACTTGGCCTCAACTACACAGACCCTGTTATCTAAACCGGTCAGAGAAAAAAAGTTAAATACATTTACCTCTTAATGAGATTTTAAAACACAAAAATACAAAATCAAAGCAATACAAAGTCTTATTGTGCTTTCAGGTGGTGCAACAGTCGTGTTTCCCTTCACAAACACACTGCTACACACTCCGCTGGGAACCTTGGCTGAAATGGACGATAAAAAATTCAGTCATTGTTTCTGGTAGTGGGTGCAGTAGTCAATCGGCTCAACTGTGACTCATTTTTGGGAAGGAAATGACACATCATCAACCTGGAAAAAGTATCGTCTTGTAGAAATTTTTTAATTATTGTTGATCTGCTTCACAACTGATGAAAATATTAAGTGATTGACAAAAATCAGCAGTATTGTTTAATTTTTTAACCTAGAAAAACAACCCTGCTCATTTTGGTAAATTGTAAAAGAAAAATGATAATTTAAAAGTGATCTCTTTTTAGATGTAATAATTATAACGGTAATGGGACATCAGGTAACATAAAAAAATAAAATGTGGGATTTGTGTGTTTTTGTTTAGTCAAAATATGCATGCTGCACAGACTGATAAGCTAATGCATAATAAGTCATACTTCAATTCACAAAACCCAGAGTTAAGCATCTGTCTTAAAGTTGTTTAAGTTTCACAATAGTAATATTGTGAAAGTCTATGTTAATTCATTAGAGCTATCAAATACAATTAAACAATATTTTTAATATACCATTTTGTCGTTGTCCTATTATACCTGAACATATTAGATTTATTGAGACTTGAAATTAAGAACAGTGTTTGAAATTTTCAGATGGGTTGGTGAATTATGGCCAATTTCAGTGTTATGTATTGCTGTTAGTGTTAACATAATGTTTAAAGGCATGTTGGTAAACCATCTAGTGGTGTTTCAGATCTTTTAAACTTACTCATTAATTAATCCATCATGCATGTGAAGCAGTCTGTCATTTCTTTTATGCTTCTTCTCTGTTGTATTTTAATATCCTCCACAACTTCTTAGTACTAGTTTCATTACAAGTATAGTTTATACTTTTCTGTTTTACTTTTTATGGTAAAGGTCTCATGAACTAATAATTATCTTTCACTGATGAAAGATTCAAGGAAGAGGCAGAAATTGCATTTCTGATAAAATATAATGGGACAAAAAGGTATTTAGTTGAGCATTGATTATACAAGCTCCCCTACATAGAAAGATGAGAGAGGTCTGCAATTTTCATTATAGGTACACTTCAACTATGAGAGCCATATTGTTACTGATGGTAGCCTTGGTTCCTTTGGACCCAGCTCTCTGCAGGTCATTCTTCAGGTCCCTCCATTCTTATGATAATTTTGACCCCATGGGATGACATCTTGCATGGTGCCCCAGATCAAGGAAGATTACCAATTGACTTTTATGTTCCATTTTCTTGCTCCCAGTTTATCCACACCAACCTGATTGCCAATTGTAGATTCACTCTTCCCAGCCTGGTGCAGGTCTACCATTCTTTCCCTGGTGTCCTTCGACAGCTCTTTGGTCTTGGCCATGGTTTAGTTTGGAATCTGACTGTTTGAGGCTGTGGACAGATGGTTTAATAAAGATAACAAGGTCAAACAGGTGTCATTAATACAGGTACTAAGTGAAGGACAGAAGAGCTTCTTAAGGAAGAAGTTACAAGTTTGTGAGAGACCAAATTCTTTTTTCAAGCATAATTTACAATTAAATTCTTTTAAAATACTATAGTGATTTCCTTTATTTTTTTCCTATATTGTACCTATGATGAAAATTAGACCTCTCTCATCTTTCTAAGTAGGGGAACTTGCACAATCAGTGGCTGACTAAATACCTTTTTGCCATACTGTAAAGGCCATGAATGTGGACCAAGTAATAAAATCATGGCCTTACAATGGCTAGTCGAAGGGTGTTGTCTGAAAATTGGCAGAACCAGTGTCCGCAATCATTCAAACATTTCCTATACTGTGCAATCCTATACTGTACAATTTCAGAACAGTAATTCCCCAAACTTGCAGAGGTTATGTTCCTAGAGAATAGCGAATAATGGACATGGTCCAATTTAAAAAAATCATTTAAACCGTAAACATGCAGCCAAAACACTTTGGCAGTCGTGACAGCAGTGTTTTGTGCCTATCCACTATCACTCTGTCCAGTAAAATCAATTATGGAGTGGCTAGCTGTCTTGTAATCAGTGGTAGATCCTATAGCAGAGGTGAGTTACATATTAGAAACTGCAGAATAACTGCATAGGTTACCTTTCTAGAGATGCTAAAAAATGATTTTGTTTAATATTAAGTGTCAACCTTCTGTTTGTTTTGACAACTTTGTACTGTTCCATATATTTTCCCCGCATTAATCTAAACGTAACTAGTACCTACAAAGTTACAGCACTAGGCAAGGTTTCCTTTTCAGCAAAAAATAAAATAAATAAATAAATAAATAACACCAGACAACATACCTGCTTGTTGCAATGATAACCATATATGTTAGAACTGCGATTTTCTGTACATTTCCTTTCATTTTCTGGTATAGGTAGGGTATATTTAGCTGAATTAACATTAATATTTATGTTACAAATACACACATTAAAATGCATGAAAAAAAATATATTGCCACGAAAAAATGAGGATATTAGTGAACTCTGCAAATGTGCGGCAGCTAATAAATTAATAAATACATGAATTAATGTAGATAGGTTTCAAAGGATAAACTCATGATAATGTTAGTCTATAAATCCTGTATTGTGAATATGCAGGAGTTCACCATATTCAATATACATTAATTTTTTTTTTTTACAGTGCAGCCGAAAAGTGCTTCACCTTTTCCATATTTTATGTTACAGTCTAATTCAAAAAGGGATTGCATTCATTTTTTTCTTAAACTTGTACACACAATACCCCATAATGACTAGTGAATTTTTTTTTGCAAATTTATTATTAAAAAATTAAAATACATAGGTCATAAGTATAAACAGCATTTGTCATGACACTCAACAGGTGCATCCTGTTTCCACTGATAATTGTTTTGAAAACTTTATTTGACCTGTTGTAAATCCATTGATTGTCTATGATTCATCACAGAGCCGTCTCGATCTCCTGATCACCTCTCCTGTCCAAGGTGAGGGTGGGACACCATAAAGGTCATCGCAATAGGGCCTCGGTGCAGGCTTGACCCGGGTGGCAGGTGAGCCGGGAGTTGTGAGCCCACTGAGGGATGGTGGATCGTACTGAGGCCAAGATATAGGTCTGGTTGGATTGTCGGGTTCTAGGGTTCTAAAAAGAGTGCCAAATAAGCCTGTCAACAGTTCAGCTGTTTCGCCATCTGGACATATGATAGGTCCTTATGGTCGGTCCACAAAAAGCTGTTTGGCGCCTTCCAGTGAATTTCTCTACTCCACGAGCACCAACTTGTGGTTCTCTACGTCATAGTTAGGCTCTGCCATGGTGTCCTTATGGGGAAAGAATGTGCATGTATGAGATTGTTTTCTGGGCTGGTCAGCTGCAACAGCATGGCTCCCACCCTGAAGTCAGACGCATCCACCTCGACAATGAATTGCCATTCCGACAAGGTTGGATCAATACGGGGGGCGAGGTATAGCGCTCCTTGAAAGTGTCCATGGCGTTCCAAGGCCTCCTGGGACACAGCCAGGTGACTGTAGTCCTTGATAAAATGCTGGTAGAAGTTTGCAAAACAAAACAACAAAAAACAACAAAGTTCCATACGGTTCGATGGAGAAAAATACGGCCCCCAAATGAAGAAGAGGATGGACAAATACATCTTGGAACTCATGGTAATGTTCTGGGTGTACCTCAGCCTTTGGGGGTGCCTTGGGACAAGGAACGGACTTGGTCTGGACCGCAGATCGGAGACATTGGGCAAGACAATAATCGATTCACAAACACATCTTCTGATGCTTCCAGTCGAGTAGGGGATTATGGAATGCCAGCCACGGGAAGCCCAATACGATGAGTGACTGTAGGTAATTTCCGGGCAGCACCAGGGTAAGAGGAGAGGAGTGGAATTATTTGTGGGACAGACATCGGCTGTCCAGAGCTAGGGGGTTAAATGCCAATATGACTGGCAAGGGAGCAGTCGTAATATTTGATTCAGAATTGGAGTCAATGAGACCACTGCCTTCTGCCTAACTGAGGCATTGAACACGGTTGTGACCCAGTTCTCCGCAGTACTAGCAGGTGTCAGTCCATATTCTACAAGAATGCTCTGTGGGGGTGATATGCATATGACCCAGCTGCATGGGCTCCTTGCTGTGGGCTTTGGAGACTGGGGGGTGGAGCGAGAGGCCCTGAGGTGGAAAACGGATCGAGATGTGAAATCGGGTTTGACTTTACGGGGACGCAACCAATTATTTTCGTCGCTCTTGGAAGCACCCATCAATTGGCATGGCTAGGTCCAAGAATTCCTGAACTTGCCTGGGTTCGACTCGCATCACCTATTCGTCCCATAGGTAATCACGCAGTCCCTGATGGAAAATGGCTCTAAAGGCGGCTTGATCCCACCCCGGGTTCACCGGCCGGGGTATTGAAGTTACGACACAGGAGAACAGAATGACAGTAAAATGGAATTTATTGAACTAGATAAATAAGGCAGGTGGGCTGGTTGGATGCATACTGGCAGTAGGAGAATGGACTGCGGTAGGTTGATGTGTCGGAGTGCTGAGCGATTGCTGGAGGGGAGTGAACCGGTACTACAAAAAATGAGAAAAACTGCTCAATGCTGTAAATGTCAAGTTTTCAGTAAGACGCAGCAAGCTTGGCACACCTATTTTGGGGCAGAGGACTTTATCCAAAGCCACTTACAGTTTACAATCCACGCAATGAGGTTTAAGAACCTTGCTCAAGGGCCCAACATTGACAACCTAGAGTTTTGGGTTATTAGTCCTGTACCTTAATCCCCAAGCTACAACTTGAGGCTCCAATTGATGCCAATGGTACTTCAACAAAGTATGGAGAAAACAAGGCGAATAGGTACGTGCATGATTTTTCTAAATCAATTGTAATCGATTTTTTAATAAGGCTGTAACATAAAATGTGCAAAAAGTGAAGCACTGTGAACCTTCCAGAATACTGAATTTGTGCACTTTTACTATAATGTTCCATAACTGTAGCTTGTCCATAATGAATACATGTAATTCACAAAACTTGGAATTGGAGACATGTGAACCACCTCACAAATTAATGTTCTTGGACAAGGCTAGCTTCAACCAGAAAAAGTCACAAAATTGCCCCAAAATCAACCAGAGCTACTACTGATGTGCCGGACAAAAATCAATGCATGCACCTTGCACCTATTCATCGGATTATTATAGGGCCATACAACCCACAGCATCTCCTTACCTTTTCCTTCCTTACATCAAGCTATGACAAGTACCCACATTGCGTTACAACTTTTGCAAGCCTATTGTTGAAAATTAGGGTCTAAAAACGTTTCCTGGAAAATGATTTATTTGTTGACAAAATTATACTTGGTCTGTGGAAACTAAGATAAAATGTGCAAGATACAAACATACAATATTGGTCACAATACCTACAGCTGTCTATTGTTAACCAATCTGAAACAAAGAGAGAATGAATCTTAATCTCACACATAAAGATAATCACTCTTTATTACAGAATTGTTTACATTTACCAAAAACAGTGCAAAATATGAATGCATGATTTATTCCTGAAAGAAAACGTACATTTCATTAATCACAGCTAGTCATTTGTTGACTAAAATGATCAAAATTATCAATAAAAGGTACATGCTACTAAAATGACTAAATCTTTAACAAGACGCTCTATTGAATTATACTCAAACTGTGTCAGCACAGTGGCATAGCAGATGTTCATTTAACTTTTCGTCCGATTCATTCACAACGTGTATATAAATGCATGATGACAGCATATAGTACTAACTATAGAACATTAACTTAATATAGGCTATGATGCTCCAAATCACCCTGGTGCTTATCAGGAAGTTAAATATAGTGTGGAAAAATTGTGCTGCACTTTAACCCATACTATGTCTCAGGTGGTCATAGAATAGGTATTGATAAAAAATGTCACAAAAACATGATGAGCAGTAAACACAACTTTGTTTTAGCAGATGTTTAGTTAAATTTCCTTTGCAAGGATATATTTGATGTCATTCTAATGGTCCGATAATAAAGGTTTAGGAATTGGCACATCGAATCTGACAGAAAGCTGGAATTTAATTTAAAACGTTTATACATGTAATGCAAAAAAATAAAAATAAAATATGCCTAGAAAGTCCTGATTCTTTAAACATATACAAAATAAATAAATAGAAAAAAAGGCTATTTCTAAGATCATTTAAAAATGTACACATCAAACATATTGTGCACTGGTAAGGGGGGTGCACCATATACTTGCTTAATATCCATGTAATAGATAGATACTGTTACAAAAACGGTTGCAGCACAACCATTATAACTGGGTTTAAGGAATACTGGGAATACTCTGTGGTTATTGCAGAGGATCTATAAAAATGACTTGTGTCTCAGTTATACTTATACAGCAAAACATCTAATAAACATGAATTTCGCTCCAACTGCACTATCAGCCATGATGCACAATAGGAAGCACAAACAATTTATGATTAGTCAGTGATTAAAAATACTAGAAAGGAATGAATATATAAATAAAACATATAATGGTTCCATCATAGAAAAATGTTATTTGATAAGACATGGCACTTTTTTGTAAAATAACAGTAGCTGACAGTAGTTTGCCAAGGACCCAACTAGTGTTGGTAAGTCTTTAAGGTGGCCTCACCCCTTTTTATCAGCAGGATATGGCATTCTTCACAATAAATACAGAAGTACAGCACAAATCATAAAAGGACAGCTACATTAGCCTGAGTCACTGCCTGTAGTAGGCACCTATGAGTCAAAGACAAAACACATGGTAAGACATGTTTAACTGGCTGATATACATTAATAAAAAATGAAATTTTTATCTAACCACTGACACTTGCATTTATTATAATTTTTAAATAACAGTTATTTAAATGACATTACTTACAAGTAAAAACAAGTACAAACCTTTGTAAGCAGCCTCAGGTCTAGGAGGCCGGCGAGGAGAGTAATTATCTGAATATGCATAACTGGAGTCTACATTCTCATAGTTATTGGAATGTGGAGGAGGTCTGAAAGGTCAGAAGAAATAAACATGAGTAACAATATTACATATGCCATATGAGCAAAAGTATTTGGACACTTTAGCTCATAAGGCAGCCAATTAAAAAAAATAACAGCATTAAATGTGGAGTTGCAGTGAGTCCCATGTAATGGAAAGAACTCAAGTGGCATATAGGTGAAACATGCTATCCCACAAGTTGATCAGAACTCTTTAGTTTCCAAACTGAATTACAGCTCTGCTATCAGGCCACAGAAAGAGTTAATGGCTGAAAGCTGGGCAGTTATGACTAGACTAGTTGCCTGATTGGGTGCCTGATGAGTGCATTTATGCTCAAAATTGTACACACAATACCGCACAATGAAGTGAAAAAAGATGGTTTGGAATTTTTGCAACTCTATTAAAAATAAATAAAGCATAAAGAATCACATGTACATACACTCCTCTACAAAAGTATTGAAACAGGTGGAGATGGCTGTACTCGTTGAATAATTGTGATTTTTTATCATTGAAGGGTAGGCTTGACTTGGTCAGTTTTGTTTAATTAATTGAAAACACCTAATTTAGAATGCTGAGAAAGGACATATCACTATAGGCCCACCTCCCCTAGAGAAACTGCAATCTAATTGGTCAGATTTCCAGTCAAATTGCTAGTAGACTTATAAGACCCCTTCATGATGATCTCGGGAAGAACATAGCATGACCCATTCCAATGAGCAGTTCTGATTGGTTATACCACTTTTGGACAAATAATGTAGACCCACCCTTTGCGGCAATTACAGCTCAAGTCACTTTGTATAGGTCTCTATAAGCTTGCCAAATCGTCTCAAATCTTAAATCACTCACAGAGCGAAACAAGTTTTCCTCAAGAAAATCCCTGTATTTAGCACCATCCATCTTGCGAAGTGTTGGTTTTGCCCTAGAAATAGTGTTTACCGTAGTTGCCGAAATGTTAAGTTTTTGTCTCATCTGACCAGAGCACCTTACTCCATACATTTGGGGAGTCTCCCAAATGCCTTTTGGCAAACTCAAAAGGTGCCTTTCTATTTTTGTAAGTAAAGGCTTTTTTCTGGCCACTCTTCCATAAAGCCCAGCTCCATGGAGTGTACAGATTATTGTGGTCATATTGACAGATACTCCAGCTCTGCAGCTCCTTCAGGGTTACATTTGGTCTCTGTGCTGCCTCTGATTAATGCCCTCCTTTCCCAGTCAGAAAGTTTTGGTGGGTGGCCCTCTCTTGGCAGGTTTGTAGTGGTACCATTTTCTTTCAATTTGATGATGATGGATTTGATGGTGCTCTGGGGCATTATCAGAGATTTGGATATTTTTTATAACTAAACGCTGACTTGTACTTGTCTACAACTTTGGCCCTGATTTGTTAGGGTCTTCCTGGGACTTCATGGTGTTGTTTGGTTAGTGATTCATCTTGCTTAATGATGTTGCAGCCTCTTGGGCCTTTCAGAAAAGGGCTTCAGCGGATTATCAAAAAGAGAAGATTCAAGAATCTGGCAAGATCCAGAAAGAGGCAGGAGTCACAGCTTCAAAAACCACCACATTCAGATGCATCCGGGAGATTGGCTACAAGTGTCGGGTTCCTCGGGTCAAGCCACTTCTGAACCTGAGCCAACGTAGGAAGTGTCTCAACTGGGCAAAGGAGAAGAAGGGCTAAACCGTTTGCCAGTGGTCCAAGGTCCTCTTTTTCGATGAAAGTAAAGTGTGCCTTTCATTCGGGAATCAAGTTTCAAGGGTTTGGAGGAAGACGGGGGAGGAAATATCCAGAGTCAGTCATGATCTGGGGTGCAGGTGTTGGTCAACTCTGCTTTCTTAAATGCAAGGTCATCGCAACAGTCTATCAGAATGTTTTAGAACCCGTCATGATTCCTTCTGCTGAGGATCTGTATGGAGATCCCGATTTCAGATTCCAGCAGGACCTGCCCCCTGCCCATGCCGCCTTAAGCACCAAAGCCTGGTTTGATGCCAATGCCATCACATTGCTTGACCTTTCCAACCAACTCACTGGACTATCTATGGAGAATCTATGGGGTATTCTCAAGAGGAAAATGAGGGCCACCAGACCCAACAACAAAGAGCTGACAGCAAACATCAATGAAATCTGGGCTTCCATAACTCCAAGGCAATGCCAAAGGTTGATTGCCTCAATGTCATGTAGCATCAAGGCAGTGATTAATGCAAAGGGATTCCCAACCAAGTATTGAAGATTGACATATTATTTTGAATGTACCATATTTTGATTGACTTGATGTGATCCTAATTTATTTTCTGTAGTTTGGCCCTGATTCTATAATCTATGAAAGTTTAACTTTTTGAATGGAATATTGGAAAAAGTTAAACTTTTCCATGATATTCTAATTTGCAAGGTACTGTATATATGTAAAGAAATTTTGTAAAACATTTGTATTTTCACCTGCACTTTGACAAAAGTGAATGTGAATTAGCACTGTGTATTTGTCATGCATATAGTTGAGGAAATAAATTTGATCCATTGCCAATTTTGAAAGTTTGCCCACTGACAAAGATATGAACAGTCTATCATTTTAAGGGTACGATTATTTTAACAGTGAGATACATATAATCAAAAAGAAAATACAGAAAATTACATTGTATAAAATATATACATTAAATTGCATTTTGCAGAGAGAAATAAGTATTTGGTCCCTGATGAGGTGTGTGCACATGTAAGGAGGAATTTTGGTTCACTCCTCTTTGCAGATCATCTCTAAATCATAAAGATTTTGAGGCTGTCTCTTGTCAACTCGGACCTTCAGCTCCCTCCATAAGTTCTCTATGGAATTAAGGTCTAAAAACTGACTAGGCCACTCCATGACCTTAATGTGATTCTTTTTGAGCTATTCCTTTGTTGCCTTGGCTGTACGCTTTGAGCCATTGTCATGCTAAAAGACCCAGCCATGACTCATGTCCTGGTGGAGGGAAAGAGATTGTCACTCAGGATTTTACAGGACATGGCTCCATCCATTCTCTCATTGATGCAGTAAAGTAGACCTTTGCCCTTGAAGCATGGAGCATCTAACTGGTCTGTAGGAGCCACAACTCTTAATGTTTGGTAGGGGATCAAATACTTCTTTCTCGCTGCAAAATACAGTTAAATGTTTATATTTTATACAATGTAATTTTCTGGATTATAGACTGTTCATATCTTTGTCAGTGGGCAAACTTACACAATCAGCAAGGGATCAAATATACTGTATATTTCTTCCACTATATGCAGTAAAGAAAGATGAAGTTACAAAATGCATGTATTCAGATGAATCAGAGCACATAAGCTATCTGAGACAGTACAATAACGCAACGTTACAAGCATAACGTAAACTATTGTCTTATTGTACTAAAACGCAAACAATTTAGTACTACAGAGCGATAATAAATAGTAACAGACATAAATGTCATGATTGTCTCAATTTTTGTACAATAATCCAGGTTATGCTTTTATTTCACGTTACGCTTTTTCCCCTCACAAGACACATATTTCACTAAAATAGATGTTTGAGTTCTGTAACTTAAGTGCGTCACCGAGCCCTGAGTAAAATGGTTATTTGCATGGAGGGTTGTGGTGAGAGCAAAGTGCAAAATTATTCTCATACGTGAATGAACTAAAGAATACAGTAATGCCGATGAACATGTATAAGTCTTACCACTAATAGTTGTGCAATGCTTTTTGCATAAAAATTCACATGTTACAATAGCACAAATGCACACACATCAATTACATGCTCCATCACATCACTACTCTTTAGTGTCAGTGTGTAATGCCCACCAGTAATGGCGTGGCCTGGTTCTGAAAAACTGGTGGAAACATGCCTTTAGACAAATAGCATGGGACCTCAGGGCAAACTATGGACTTGTCGGTCCTTAACTTAATCCCATCCCTCCATGAACTATATGAGTAAATTGTTTTTGTGGCTGCTCAATCCAGCCGACCAGCATAGCTGAGCCTTGATAGAATGTATTTGAGATCCGTGCTCTGGCGATTAACGTGTAATTTATCGCTGCACCCTCTGCACTGGCTTTTCAGTTCTCCCATGCTATTTCACAGCCAGTTTGCCTGATAAACACTTTGTAAATAACAGTGCATGTTTCTTGTACCTGGCTGGTCTGGAGTCCTGAACTCTCTGGTAGTTGTACTGCTCTCGAGTTCGTGGCCGTATTACCCCTTCTTGAATGGGCTAAATTGATAAAACAAACAAAAAAACAACAACAAACAAACGAAATATTAATTGATTTTGTATACTTACACAAAATGCATTTATTTGTCATACAGTGAGGAAAATAAGTATTTGAACACCCTGCAACTTTGCAAGTTCTCTGCTTAAATCAGCACACATCAAGGCCCGTAAATTTCCCCATGACCATTTGGATGATCCAGAGGAGTCATGGGAGAAAGTTCTGTGGTCAGATGAGACCAAAATAGAACTTTTTGGTCTTCATTCCACTTGCTGTGTTTGGAGAACAAAGAATAATGAGTACCATCCCAAAATCACCATCCCTACCGTGAAGCATTGGGGGTGTTTTTCTGCACAAGGGACAGGATGACCGGGGCCATGTATTGTGAGATTTTGGGGAACAACCTCCTTCCCTCAGTTAGAGCATAGAAGATAGGTCATGGCTGGGTCTTCCAACATGACAATGACCCAAAGCACACTGGCAGGATAACCAAACAGTGGTTCTGTAAGAAGCATATCAAGGTTCTGGAGTGGCCTAGCCAGTCTCCAGACCTAAACCCTATGGAAAATCTTTGGAGGGAGCTCTCAGTGACAGCTCTTAGTGTTTCTCAGTGACAGCTCAGAAACCTGGAGAAGATCTGTGTGGAGGAATGGGCCAAATTTCCTTGCTGCAGTGTGTGCAAACCTGGAAAAAACCTAGAGGAAACGTTTGACCTCTGTGAATGCAAACAAAGGCTACTGTACCAAATATTAACATTGATTTTCACAGGTGTTCAAAATACTTAATTGCAGCAGTAACACAAACAAATACCTTATATCATACATTGTGATTTCCGGATTTTTTTTGATTACGTCTTTCACAGTGGACATGCACCTAAGATGAAAATTTCAGACCCCTCCATGATTTCGAAGTGGAAGAACTTGCAAAGTCGCAGGGTGTTCTAATACTTATTTTCCTCACAGTATATACAGGTGTACAACATATTACTACATTATTTTGGAATCATTTTGAAGCTGGGGTCAGAGTGCACTGTGAGTATTTGTCTTGAAGCAGACAGGGTTAAGGGCCTTTGTTCAAACGCCAACTCAGCCATGCTGCCACTGTTGGGTCTTTGACAATGATTGATGACCCAACCCGAAACTAAACCATCTAGATTCGACTGTCGCAACTGTTAATGCTGACTTATTTATATAATTATGGGACAATGTACCACCTGCATTACCTTGAAGTCTCCATCAGCTCTTCTATACTGTCTCTCCAGTGCTTGCTTTTCCTTATCTCTAGACCTCTTAAACTCCCTTTCTTCCTCTTCCATCAATCGCCGAGCTATTTCCTGTTATGGAACACAAAAAGCCATGCATGCAATGTTGCCATGTAGTGTAACTATGAAACAATTTGAAAACATGTTCATTCATACTGACCTCATCTTGTGCAACTTGAGCAGCTCTTTTGTCGAGTTTACTTGCCTAAATACAACACAACCAAATTAAAATTTAAAATACATAATTACTGTTGGCATTGTAATTTTTTTCAAGAATTCAGTACAGGTACCTTTAGTTCCTCTTGCTGTAGCCGGCGTGCCACCTCCATATCACATACCTTCTGGGCTCGCAGATCCAATTGGGCTATTCCATGCGTTGCTTCCTTCATTCCATAGTTCCCTTCTACTTGTCGACCTTAAGGTTGCAGTTAAGAACTATTTTAAATTTTGTAAATTTCCTAGTAAACGTTTAAACATAAAACTATTGTTATTGAAAAAACAAAGAATATTACAAAGTAAATGTACAAATCCCATTACCTAAAAAATATTAAACTTTTGTAAAACTAAATTCAATTTTGAAATATAAACACATTTCCAACTTGATTACTTCCAAAAAAGATGCCAAAAAAATAAGAATGTTCCAGCACCTTTTATTTTAAGAACTAAGACAATAACTTGTCATGCTTGTTACAAAACAGCTGCTTAACAGTCTGTTTGCCATCGTCAGATCTGTTCTTCATGCTGTGCAATACATTTTCAACAGGAATCCATGCTCATCTACAGTTGTAGCGCATACAAAATTAGTCCTAGCCGTGTCTAGCTGAAATAACCAAATACTTCATGGGAAAACACATTTATGTACCTTCTGTACATGCTTAATCTTTACTCAATATTATCCACAGGTGGTGGTGAAATGCTAAGTGTTCGCAATATTTTGCTGATATATAATCTTTTGAACTGACTAGCAATTCTCCCCTGAAGTTCGACTGAAAGTGGTGGGTTATAACCCAATGGAACCTTGATCCATCTGTGAATCTTCATTTTATACCAAATCATGTTTCCCTTACCTATTAAAAATTTAAACACATTTTTTTGTGGAACACTGTAACTTCTGTCTCAACTTTTCTGTTTACAAAACATGGTTATCAGATGCATAGCATGTAAGCCGAAAAAACACAGAGAAGCCATGAACGCATGAACAAAGAATGAAAACGAAAAGAAATATCAGGTTTTGATCACAATCCCTCCACCAGTTCTTCCAACAAAGGTCAAGCAAGGAAGCTTAAGCACGTTCAAAAATAATGACCACCATTCATACCTCTGTCCCTGTGTGTCCCTTTAGAGTGACTTCTCAAGTTGGGCTCCTGAAACACCTCATCAAAGCCAGAGTAGTACCTCTGCTTGGTGCTGTATTCTGTACTCCCCTCGCGTTCTTCTGACCAGCATTTGTTGGAATCCAGAAAAGTTGAACTATCAAGTTCTCGACCCCTGCCCCTCTCCCTACTCCAATTTCTTTCCCTTCCTCTTTCTTTTTCCTTAAGATAATGTCTTTCTTTTCCCATGTCTTTGTTCTTGTGAGTATAGCCATTTTGACCTGTGTCCACTTCTTTTAGTTTGCATTTGTCTCTGTTTGTGTCCCTGTGTGATCGATTATCTTGACTTATCTCAATATGTTTTGTTTTATTCCAATTTTGTCTTTTGTCTCTCCCCGCACCTTCACTCCTGTCCATTTTTCCATTTTGCTCCTTGTGCAAATACATTGAGTCTTCACAATATGATTGCTCTTCATAAAAAGGTTCATCCAACTTCTGATATTTCTTACCTCTTCGTTTTTTGAGATATTCTTCATTAAGGTAAGCATTTCTTTCAGTCAAGACTTCCTCTGGGTACTTTGCCCTGGTTCCTAAAGTATACTCTAACCAGCTGCGTGTGTCTTTATTTTTGCTTCCGAGTTCACTTCCATAGTTTTCTCTGTACTCATGTCCTGCACTGTTAGAATTCAATATGTTGCGTTCATGTTGATACTGCTCTGGGGGTCTTGAGGGACTTTGTTCAGCAGAGTAATTTTTAAGGTGCTCAGTATGCTTGTCATTACTGTCCAGTCGTTTTTTAGGTTCTAATTTCTGAGCACTACAATCTGGGGATCGGCCACGATTTACAACCCTTTGTCTCTCATTGGTGAGTACTGGTGAATCAGTCCTTGGGTATTGCACTTGAGGGTCTAAAGGGGAGTGATGGTCTATAAGAAGTAAGAAATACAGACATGGTGTATAAAATAAAGGGTAAAATGCGGCACACTAATCTGGAATAGTAGTTACTGTAAAATAAGTCAAAGCACAGTATGCATACAATGCATTGATAGACTATTTAAACAAACTAAATGAGCAAACATTAAAATTAATGTTTATATTATTTTACTAGGGCGGCCACAAACGGTTATTTTTATAGTCGACTAATCACCGATTATTTTTTTATGATTAGTCGAATAATCTGGAAATATGTTAATTGAATATAAAACATACAGCTTATCGCACTAGAATGCTATTCAGCTGCTATTATATAACCATAATTAGATTTCAGATATATGCTAACTAAAAATAAAAACAATTAAAAATCATAGTTCATTAAACATTTAATGAAATATGCAGCTTGTTGCAAAAAACAATTATTTAACTGTTTAGCATAAAGTGTAAACAACTGTGTTAAATAAGGATAAGGCACTGGCTTAAACAACACAAAAATAAATACATTAATAAAATACATTGTCTCTGGCATCAAACTTAGCTGCATTTAAATCAAATTAGGTAGGCACAATATTTCTTCTCCATCAATGTGTTGAAGTGAGATCTGCCTGGTAGGTAGTTTTCATGATAATCTGGGTTAAAATGTTTAATCATGTTTTTAAACCATTCATCGTCTACCATGGACAATGGTCTCATATCCGTCACCAACATGTTCAGTATGGACTCAGTCAGGAGTCTGAGCTGAGCTGCTGAGCTGTGCATGTAGCTTTGTAACAAAGCTGTCCATTGAAGAACTGAACTGAAAACGTAACGTTAAAAAACATTAGAATTCCTATTCAAACACATCACTGTTATAACGTTACAGAAAACACATTAATGCGTGCTAAGGCTAATGAAACAAATCGCCATCGCTAATGTCAACTTTTACAGCTATCAAGATGAGTAAGTACAAAGTTAACAACATGCTTCCTTTTCAGGTGCTCGTGCATCGTGGTTGTGATGCCATGGAAGGCAAGTTCTGCCTTGCAGATATAGCATAGCACACGTTTCTCTTTTGTTTTTTAAAGTGATCCCACACTTTTGAGTTCGGTAGCTGGGTAACCATGATACCAGAGCCTGTCTGTATAACGTCCTGGGATGTCATTCGCAGCAGTGGAAACTGTCGCAGCAGTTTGGAGAGAAAAACAAAGTAAAAAAAAAAAGACGCGTCGACTATTAAATTAGTCATCGACATAATAGTCTACATAATCGTGGCAGCCCTATATCTGACTACAGTTTGTTTAACTAAACCATTAAAAACGAGGTTGGCCACAATCCTACAATTCTTTCTACTTTACTCTTCTAAGACATTTTTGGAAAACATTGTTAATTTTCTCATTAAAGAATAGAATAGAAACACGGGTGTGTATTAAATCAATGTTACTCTGCACTTATGACTTATATGTCTGTGTAACTGTCTTTGTGTCAATGATAGGTTGAAAGAAAATCATCAGCCAAATTATTGGCTTACAGCTTACAGTCAACAGCTTACAATAAATAGTCTCTAACTGCACACCAGCAACTGGTACCCACTAGGTCCAAACCACAAGCACAACTACATTACTGTTACGTGCCAGTGGGGTACGTGGGTTTCTCTCTCTCTCTCTCTCTCTCTCTCTCTCTGACCTATATTCTCTACAGGTTGTGTTGATCAAGGGAACGCTGAATTGGGCTTTGGCAGTGCTTGCTATCCAATCCTCATCGCTGCTGGTTGCTGAGGGCCTTGGTGATTAAATGGGTTCACCTGTAAGTGTGTCGGCATGGGAAAAAGCGTGGTGGCTTTTAGTTGTGAGATTGTTTGGCTGTGAAGTTCTAGCACATTTTTGTACCCCTCTGCTGTTCCCCCAGAGATGTTTGGACAGGTTAGACTGGGCAAGCCTGTACACACCATGTAGTTGTTGCTCTGTTAGACACACTAGGTAAGGGGCGAGTGCCACACAATCTATTTTTTTCATTGGTCAGGCGAGTCCTGGTTAGGCAGCTAAGCTGTTCTTTGGCACCGTCCATTGTCCACCTTTGCCTGGCGGAGAGGTTTTATATATATATATGCAGATCATAATATTTCCATTATTCCTCAGTCAATCTAACTTCTTTTTAGCTGCTGTATTTGTATTTAAATGCTGTGCATTTAAATACAATTTAAATTTTATATTGCTTTATAAAATTTAAATTATTACATGATTCAAATAAAATTACTGAATATGCTAATTGCCATTATAACTAAGTTTGAGTTATGATTTTCTAATCCAGCCTTGTGAGTTCAGATTTTGTCCTGTCCAATTCTGTAGTCCATACACACAATATGCTTAATAGACATCTGGCCATATGCTTAATAGACATTATATTACCAAAAACAGAAGGGACACTGAAAAAAGCTTTAAACTTGTGACTTGTGACTGTGTTCAATAAGTCAAGTAAGACCAGGCACAGATGTTGTAGAGAAAGACCAGTAGCCATTTTTACCTTGTGTCACCCGAATCGCTCATTGTTCTATGTTCACATTGGAAGCATTAACACTGCTTGTGACCATTTGGTTGACATTGTTTAACTCACTTCAAGTGAAAAATACCATTCTAGTGGCTAGTCTATATAAGCATATAGTCTCTGTGTCTCCATTTTTCACTTTTTTTACATGTGTGGATTGTCGGTTTAATTCTCAATATGTTGGTAAGAGACAATATCAAAATGACAGATTTAATAAAAATAAAAGATTAAAAAAAAATCTCACAATCTCTGTAACATTTATATATTTTTTCAATAATGGAGGAACATATCACCCTAGGGGTTGGGTGCCTTGTCATAGGGCACTTGATTCATAACCTGTCGGCTCTGGGAATCATCCGGCAACCTTCTGGTCACAAGCCCAGTTCTCTAACCACAAGGCCATGACTGCCCCATGTAAGGAGCAATTACCAATATTACCACAATTACCAGAATAGAACATTTTGGTACATACATGGACACTTTTTTGACAACTAACTCTGCAAACATGGCGCAGCTAACGTTAATTGGCCACAATTGGATGGTTCAGTTTGAACGTAGAGTTCGTTTCAATTTTTACAATTATTGGGATTAGACAAGATTCTAAGATCTATTCTCATCAAAGCATGGCTTTGTAGACCCTGAAGCTGACTGTTCACTGATTGAAGCTGGCTGTTCACAGATCTTTGTCCAAACACATTAATAGAGAGATAAAGGGAAGGAAAATATGTGGTAGAAAAAAAAGTGTCCAACCAATAGGGAAAACTGCACCGTGGAGAGGATTGTGAAACAAAACCCATTAAAAAAATTGAGGAGATTCACAAAGAGTGGACTCCAGCTGGAGTCAGCGCTTCAAGAACCCCCACGCACTGATGTATGCAAGATATTTCAGCTGCTGAGTTCCTTGTTTCAAGCCACTCTTGAACAAGAGACAGCATCAGAAGCGGGCTAAAGACAAATAGGACTGGACTGCTGCTGATTGGTCCAAAGTTATATACTCTGATGAAAGTCAATTTTGCATTTCCTTTGAAAATTAAGGTCACAGAGTCTGGAGACAGAGAGAAGATGTCTTATGTCTGCCCTTTTTCTTGACACAAATACATGCTTTCGTTCTTCTATTTATTTACTTATATATAAGTCATAGTTATTGGTCTTCCATGTAGTCTCTGTATCTCTTTTTGGCGGTGGTCTGTCAGTTAGTGACCTCTGGTCTAGATTATAAGGATAGTATAGAGTACACACCTCCTCTTTCATCATAGTACTGCTCCTCCAATTTAGTCTCTAGCTGTTTCTGCCTCTTCCATTCTTCTTTCATCTCTCGCTCTTGTATCTTACGAGCAATGGCCTGCAAACACACACAAAAACACACAGTAAGGGATAAACCCTCACAACACATTTTAGCACTACACACGTTAAATACCTATACACTTTTGCCAAATTATTTTAAATACAGTACACAAAATAAAGAAAAGGCAGTGCAGAGCTATTTAATTAGCAGTTATTCATGTCATGCTTTATAAAACAACTCTTACCTCATCCTTCTCTTCTTGTTTTCTCTGCTGCTCAGCCTGTCGGGCCAGTTGGTCCTGAATCTCTTGAGCTATTTCATTGTCAATGCGTTCACTAAAGGCAACAAAAGAAAAATATACACAACATAAAGGAACAAAACACACTATTACAACAGAAGTTTGTGCACGTCTAAACAGAAATATTCTAAATCAAAGCCACGGATATAAATTCGGTTATGTATGCATTGTTTAAACACTAGGGCCAAAAGGTATTTAATCAGCCAATGATTGTGCAAGTACCTATGATTAAAATCACAGACCTCATCCTTCTATAAAAAATCCAGGGAATCACATTGTAGGATTTGTAAAGAATTTATTTATGGAAAAAATATTTATGGTAAAAAGTAACAAATAAAACAAGCAAAATCTCTGGCTCTGTAACATCCTTAAGAAGGACCTGTAACACCTTTAAGAAGCTGTTCTGTTATCCACTTGTTACCTGTATTAATGGAACCTGTTCAACCTCGTTATCTGTATAAAAGACACCTGTCCACTGTCAGACTCCAAACTCAACCATTGCCGAGACCAAAGAGCTGTCGAAGGACACCAGGAAGAAAATAGTAGACCAGCAACAGGCTGGGCAGAGAATCTACAATAGGCAAGCCGGTTGGTGTGAATAAATCAACTGTCGGAGCAATACAGTTGACAGAAGAATAAATAAATCTCCCTTGATCAGCAATTCTCGATCGGCCGCACCTGCAGCTCGTTCAACATGCTGATTATGCAGTGTTCTTATACCCGTTTCCCGTGATCTGATGTCAGAGAGTTGTACTGGCTTAAACCTCTGTATTCATGTACAGTATATTATTTTCTAAGCACTTACCTGGCACCGTCGTTCCTAGTCACCCCCTGTCATGTTACAATTACTTCCTAGTGTGTTCCTGTCTGTGCACTTCCAACCAAGATTGCTCTGCCACTTCGCCACCATTTTCTGCCATCCTCCGGTTCCTCTGGACCTGGTACCGGCTGTAAACACTCGGCTTTCATCCTCGATAATCCACCGAGCCTGCCTGAATTCATGCACATATGCGCTAGACCCGTCTCCTTCTTGGATCTTGCACCACCAACGTCGGATCACTCATGGTCGTCAGTTATAATCAATGAATGGAAGACCACCTTTAACACCCCCATTGGTCAGTTACAATAGTAACTTCCTTTTAGCCTCACTAACACCCCAGCAGTCTTCCAGGCATTGGTTTATAGGTAAATATTTGTTCATCTACCTGGATCCTCATCTTTTCCAGAACAGTAGACAAACACATCTCAAATTTCTATCGGCGATTTATCAAGGACTACTCAGCCCCTCACTCAGCTCACCTCTACTAAAGACCCATTTGTCTGGTCCCCGGAAGCCCAGACAGCCATGGAAGTCCTGAAGGCACTGTCCTCACACAGCTGAACCCAAACCTGAAGTTCACTGTCAAAGCCAACGTATCCGACTTGGGGGTTCGGTGCTGTCCTCTTCTGGCGCACCCATGTGCCTTCTTCTCCCAAAAGCTCTTCATGGCATAGCGCATCAGAAAACGTTAACTCCTGGCCATAAAACTCACCCATGACGAATGGAGACACTGGCTGGAAGGGGGCCACAAACCCTTCATCGCCTAAACAAACCATACAAATCTGTCCAGACGGTGAAGAGGTTCAACTCCTGGCAGGTTCACTGAAAACTTTTTCAGTCAGTTCTCCTCTACTCTTGTGTAACGGCCAGCGTCTCGCAATACCAAGCCTGACTCGCTGCCATGATTGTTTACAAACAGGAGAAGCTAGGTGACAGGCCAGAGGCCGTCCTGGACCCTGAGTGCAGCATTAACATAATCACATGGGAGCTCACTAAAGCCATCACTGAGGCCCAGACCCTCGTGAGACCGGCAGCAATCATTATTACACCAGCATTTCTGGTGAGCTTCGCTTTCTGCTGACGGCCGCAAATTCATTGTCTCCTGTGCTATCTGCACCCACAGCAAGGTCTCCAACCAGCCTTCGGTCGGTCTTTTGGTTTTATTATGGTTCCACTGGGCAAGTTTCTTGGGTGGGTGGAGAACGTGGTCAACTCCCTCCAGTGCTCTTCCACTGGCCGCTTACCCTTTGAGGCCTCCCTGGGTTACCAGCCCCCCACCGAGGAAACAGACCTGGAAATTCCGTCGGTGGATCATAACATATGCTGCTACCGGCCATCCACTCATGTGGCCATCCAAATAGTCTGCACCGCCGCCTAATGTTCGACCAACCGCTGCCGCCAATCTGACCCCTACACCACAGGTCACGTTTGCTTGTGCCGTAAACTGCTAATATTCTGAGATTTTTCACACACAGCAGAGGTTTCAGAAGTTTATTTCTAATTAATCAAAACAACGAAAACACCCTACTAATAATCAGCAGCCAACTGCAACAAGTAATAATACATAAATGTGAGGTGAAAAGTACTGCTGGTGTGAGAATCAGTTTAAGACAAAACTTTGTACATGTTACTAATCTCAAGCATTTAGGTATTTTTGAAGTACTTACATGTCCCGGTGCCCTTTCTGGCTTTCAGTTTTGGCCCGCTGTTCCTCTTCCTCCTGTAGCCGCTTTGCCACCTGAAGATCTTGCTGTACAAGTCGATTTTTGTGGACGTTAGAGGCCAGGTGACTCTCAACTGATATCAGGAGTAAATGAAATGAAAAATCATGAATTGAATGTGCATTTGTGAATGTATTTGTCCCAAATACTAAGAGACTAAAATATATTTTAAACATTTAAAAGATTTTCTTTGTTGATCTTAAAATGTTAAGCTACATTTACAACCCAACATCATCACTGGTCATTCTCTAACACCTTGAAAAAGAAAGAGCCCAAATGTTTTGCAATAATGGTACGTCACATATTTATGAAATGTGGCCCAAGCTGTACCACCCTTTCACGACAGTTGTGTGACAAATGCAGTATTTTATTTCATTTATTTATTAGGATTTTAACGTCATGTTTAACACTAATGACAGAAACACAATTATTCATTACGCAAGGTTCATCTTTTCACAAGTTTATATTAAATACAAACTTAAAACTGTGGCTGAACAGTTTTGGCTCTCCAATTAACCTGGCTGCAAGTTTTTGGACAGTGGTAGGAAACGGGTAAACCCACACAGACACTGGTAGTATTTTATTTTATTAAAAGAAGTAATAAAATGAAACTTTGTCAGGATTTATATTCAATTTAATTTGTGTATTGTTACATACCTACATTTATATCAATTCATCTCCTACTTCTGGAACATTTCAAACACTGACCCTTTGCTAGTCAACTAGTCGTGCTTATTTGGTCCAAACTTTTTTGTAGCAACATTCCATACCAAAATAGCAATTTATAAAATGCCAGTTCTGGAAATGGGATCTCTGTACCAATTGGCTTGATACCAGCACCACTGAGCTACATTTACCGATTTTAAATAAGAATAAACTAGGAATACTAGTTTAGGAATTAATAAATAAATACATAGAACCATGTAAAATCATTTTGTACATTAAAAACTGTGTCACACCTGCCCGTACTGCCCCTTTAAGATCAGCCTCTCCGGAGTATTAGTGGCTGACTCCTCCCCTCCCACACACCTGTGGGACGTCACTAATCAGCTGCACTATATAGGCTGGGACTCATGCATCACCAAGTTGCGAGATATTGCCACTTCTGTGACTTATTGAG
>JAYDZF010000014.1:8770086-8787732 GCA_034509105.1 Microcambeva barbata
GAAAGCAACTCTAGTAATATTATTAATGTGAGTATCAAAAGAGAGATCTGAATCTATTGTCACACCTAAGTTTTTTAAATCTGAGCTGGGCGTTACAGAGACTCTGTTCAGGTTTAACACCAGGTTAGATAATTTTCTCTTGCTATCTTAGGTCCCACAAGTAATGCCTCTGTTTTGTCTGAATTTAGGAGAAGAAAGTTACAGGACATCCAGTTTTTTATATAATTTACACAATCTTCAAGCTTACTGATTGTGTTTGAGTCGTTAGGTTTGGCTGATATATACAGTGTGTCGTCTGCATAACAGCTGCAGGAGTCTGGAGTTCTACCTCAGGACTAGTGGCATTCAGGTCTGCTACAGTAGTATCTAAACACTCACTAGTACTAGTCTGTTCTAAAGCCCGAATGTGCCCTTCTAACACCCCCAGTGTCTTTTGCAGACTCCAACAGGTTTTCTTCCAAGACTGCCCTGTATTTGGCTCCATCCATCTTGACATCAACTCTGTCCAAATTCCGTGACCCTGCTGAAGAGAATCAGCCCCAGAGCAGGATGCTGCCACCACATTTGACTGTGGGGGTGGTGTGTTTGGAGTAGTGTGCAGGGTCAATTCTCCGCCACACATAGCGTTTTGCATTTTGGCCAAAAAGTAAAATTTTTTGCTCATCTGACCAAAGCACCTTGTTAGCTGTGTCCCCAACATGGCTTCTGGCAAACTCCAAAAGGGACTTTTTATGGTTTTCTTTTAACAGTGGTTTTCTTCTTTCCACTCTTCCAATAAGACCACATTTGTGGTCAACTAATAGTTGCCCTGTGGAAAGATTCCCCAACTGTGCCTCTTGGCTGCATCTCTGATCAGTGTTCTCCTTGTTCGGCCTGTAAGTTTAAGTGAACGGCGTTGTCTTGATAGGTTTACAATTGTGCCATACTCTTTCCATTTCCAGATAATGGATTGAACAGTGCACCGTAAGATGTTCAAAGTTTGGGAAATCTTTTTATAGCCTAAGCCTGCTTTAAACTTCTCCACAACCTTATACATGACCTGTCTGGTGTGTTCTTTGGACTTCATGATGCTGTTTACTCCCCATAATTCTCTTAACCAACCTCTGATGCCGTCACGTATCAGCTGTATTTGTACTGAGATTAGATTACACACAGGTTGACCCTTTTTAGTCATTAGTAGTCATCAGGCAATTTCTGAATGCAATTGGTTGCACTCAGAGAAAAGGGGGCTGAGTACTTTTGCACACTGCACTTTTCAGTTTTTTTTTTGTAAAAATGTTTTGAATCATACATTATTTTCTTTCCACTTCACACATGTATACCACGTTGTGTTGGTCTTTCACATTAAATTCCAATGAAATATATTTATATTTGTAATGTGACAAAATATGGAAAAGTTCAAGGGGTATGAATACTTTTGCAAGCCACTGTATAACCTTTTATTCAAAGTTAACAGTTTGAGCAATTAAGGACCTCACTCAAAGGCCCAACAGCAGTAACCAAACAGTGGTGGGGTTTGAACCAGTGTCCTTCTAATTACTAATTCAGTATTTCAAATGCCAGGTCCCAAATTAATTTATTCAAATAATTAAAAACAATGCACATAGACAGTACAAGACAACCAATCTATAAAGACAACCTGGTGAAAAGTGTATGTCATCCAAGATGGGGTTAACCTATTTGATGTTTAACATATTTGGGCACCGAAAACCCTGTAAATAACATAATAGCTAAACCGGTATATATTTGGGAATAGAACTCCCCAAACACACAAAATGGCCCAACCAGCACATTTGGGTATTGTAAACTCCATATGGAACAGAGAACGGTGAAACTGATGTGCATCCAAGCACAACAGACTGCATAAATAGCACAAATGGCATATAGTTTGACACACCAAACCCCATAAAAATACCGAATGGCAAAACTGGCAAATCCCATCAATGAGTAACTAGCTGACATGCTATAATCTAAGAATAGAGAGTTAAGCTGTTTACTAAATAATTTAATTCAGCAAGTTGTGTGTTCTACAAGATATAGAGTTATATAGGTTTCAAGCCATTAAATAATCATATTAATAAATATATAAATAAATAAAAAGTTAACTTAATTTTAGTACACATTGTATTTGTTGTATGTAGAAACATTCTATTGTTTTTTTGTGCTAAATTACTAAGACCTCATAAAAATTCTTATTTATGTAAATCGAATGCATCTATATACATTGCTAAATTAAACAAGACAAGAAAAGTACAATCTAAAAGGCGTTTATAAAGTAATTACCTTATCTGTTTTTTTCCAGGCTGTTCAGTTGTTAAAGAAATGGGAAGTTCGGTCTGCCATCATCTCTGCATGGTGCTGCTCCATCCAATGACATGAGGCCAAATACTTGATTGATAGCGTTTGAAGTTAACCACAGCTATAGAAGTTAAACCAAAGGTCGATTGACCCAGCCAATCAGAGGTTGCAAATATTAACAATGAGGAGCATGGTAGTAGGTAGTGTGGGCACACCACAAGGGATACACTATGCTGAGAGGGACTAAAATCCTGCAGTGCCAGACATGTCCTTCTGCTTAAGCCAGTTCATGTCCAGGCCCATCTGAAGTTTGCTAGAAAGCATAAGGGTGATGCAGAAGAGGATTGGGATATGTAGTCAGATGAAATCAAAATAGAACTTTTGGTAAAAACTCAACTCATCATGTTTGGAAGGAGAAGAATGCTGAGTTGCATCTCAAGAAAACATACCTACTGTGAAGCATGGGGGATGAAATATCATGCTTTGAGGTTGTTTTCATTCAAAAAGGGGACAGGACAACTTATCTGTGTTAAGGCAAGAATTAACTTGGCCATGTATAGTGATATTTTAAGCTAAAACATCCTTCCATCAGTGAGCGCATTGAAGATGAAACGTGGCTTGGTATTCCATCATGATAATTATCCCAAACACACCACACGGGCAACAAAAGAGTGGCTCTGTTAAAAGCATTTCAAGGTCCTGAAGTGGCCAAGTCAGTCTCCAGACCTCAACCACATATAACATTTGTAGAGGGAGTTGAAAGTCTGTGTTGCCCAGCGACAGCCTCAAAACATCACTGTTTTTTGCATAGAGGAATGGGCCAAAATACCAGCTACAGTGTGTGTAAAACTGGTGAAGACTTACAGGAAAGGTTTGACCTTCATCATTGCCAACAAAGGTTATGTTACAAAGTATTGAGTTAAACTTAAAATATTATTTTCCATAATTTACAAATATTTTTTTGAAATCCTACAATGTGATTTCCTGTATTTTTTCTTCATTTTGTCTCTTATAGTTGAAGTGTACCTACTATGAAAATTATAGACCTCTGTCATCTTTCTAAGTAGGAGAACTTGCACAATAAAATATATATCATATATCAGTTGTAATACCTTATTATTATTATTGTTGTTGTTGTTGTTTTTATTATCAATAGTATCATTATGTTTATAAATATGTGTAAAGCTAAAGATTTATGTCAACATGTACAGGTCCTTCTAAAAAAATTAGCATATTGTGATAAAGTTCATTATTTTCTGTAATGTACTGATAAACATTAGACTTTCATATATTTTAGATTCATTACACACAACTGAAGTTGTTCAAGCCTTTCATTGTTTTAATAATGATGATTTGGGCAAAAAAGTAAAGAAAAACCAAAAATCCCTATCTCAAAAATTAGCATATTTCATCTGACCAATAAAAGAAAACTGTCAACCTTGAAATAATTATGTTCAGTTATGTACTCAATACTTGGTCGGGAATCCTTTTGCAGAAATGACTGCTTCAGTGCGGCGTGGCATGAAGGCAATCAGCCTGTGGCACTGCTGAGGTGTTATGGAGGCCCAGGATGCTTCGATAGCGGCCTTAAGCTCATCCAGAGTGTTGGGTCTTGCGTCTCTCAACTTTCTCTTCACAATATCCCACAGATTCTCTATGGGGTTCAGGTCAGGAGAGTTGGCAGGCCAATTGAGCACAGTAATACCATGGTCTAAAACCATTTACCAGTGGTTTTGGCACTGTGAGCAGGTGCCAGGTAGTGCTGAAAAATGAAATCTTCATCTCCATAAAGCTTTTCATTAGATGGAACCATGAAGTGCTCCAAAATCTCCTGATAGCTAGCTGCATTGATCCTACCCTTGATAAAACACAGTGGACCAACACCAGCAGCATTTTGGCATTTCCTTCTCCCCAGGCTTTCTTCCAGACTCTGGCACCTTGATTTCCGAATGACATGCAAAATTTGCTTTCATCTGAAAAAAGTACTTTGGACCACTGAGGTGTTTAGAGTTAATTTGTTGATTCAGATGATTAGGTTAATAGCTCGTTTAGAGAACCTTTTCATGATATGCTAATTTTGTGAGATAGAAATTTTGGGTTTTCATGAGCTGTAGGCCAAAATCATCAGTATTAAAACAATAAAGGACCTGAAATATTTCAGTTGGTGCGCAATGAATCTAAAATATATGAAAGTTTAATTTTTATCATTACATTATGGAAAAGAATGAAAGAAGAAAAAAGAAGGACCTGTATTATACTAATTATGTACAGTTGTGCTCAAAAGTGTACATACCCTGACAGGAACTTTTTTTTCCACTCATGGGTAGTGGTTGGGTAAAGCCATTTATTGTCAAACAACTGTATTTTCTCTGTTTAAATCATAATGATGACCAAAAACATCCACGTGACCCTGATCAAAAGTTCACATAACCTGATAACATGCACATAAGTTGACACAAATGGGTTTAAATGGCTACTAAAGGTAACATCCACACCTGTGCACAGTGATTGCTTGTAATCAGTGTGTGTGCATATAAGCTGAGTGAGTTTCTGGGTTCCAGACAGACTCTTGCACCTTTCATCCAGCCACTGACATTTATGGATTGTGAGTCATGGGGAAAGCAAAAATAATTGTATAATCTATAAGAAAAGGTAGTTGAACTGAATAAAATAGGAGAGGGATACAAAAAGATAACCAAGGAATTGATAATACCAGTCAGCAGTGTTAAAACTGTGATTAACAAATTGAAGATCAGGGGCTCTGTAAAAAACAAATCACGGTCATGTAGACCAAAAAAAATTTCAGCCACAACTGCCAGGATGCAAAGAAAAACCCAAAAATTACATCAGCTGAAATACAGGACTCTTTGAATACTAGTGGTGTTGCTGTTTCAAGTTGCACAATAAGGAGGCACTTGAGCTGCATAAGAAGAATTAGCTGCATGGTTGAGTCTGTATCTCGCCTACAATACACCAAACAACACGGAGACAAGCCTCAAAACAAGGGAACAAAATTTTGAGTGATGAGACCAAAATCAAAGTTTTTGGCCACAACCATAAACATCACATTTGTCAACAAAGGTGAGGTGTCAACAAGGCCTATTATGAAAGGAACATTATTCCAACTATAAAGCACGGAGGTGGGTCACTGATGTTTTGGGGATGTGTGAACTACAAAGGCACAGGAAACTTGGTCAAAGTTGAAGGAAAGATTAATGTAGCATGTTATCAACAAATACTGGAGGCAAATTTGCACCCAGAAGCTGTGCATGGAACATACTTCTGTTCCAACATGACAACGATCCGAAACACAAGTCAATCTGTCATTGGCTACAGCGGAACAAACTGAAAGTTCTGGAGTGGCCATCTCAGTCTTCTGATCTCAATATCATTGAGCCACTCTGGGGAGAGCCACTCAATCGTGCAGTTCAAGTAAGACAGCCCAGGAATTTACAAGAACTGGAGGCTTTTAGCCAGAAAGAATGGGCAGCTTTATCACCTGAGGAAACAAAGAGCCTCATTCACAACTACTACAAAAGACATCATGTTAGAGGGGGCAATACACAGTATTAAGAACTGGGGTACATGAACTTTTGATCACAGTCTTTTGGATGTTTTGGTTGTCATTATAATTTAAAAAGAGAAAACACAGTCATTTGACAATAAGCTTCACCCAACCACCAACTATGAGTGGTAAAAAAGTTTTTGTGTTATCATTCATATTCTATGATATTTCCCATTAATATACCTCAACTGATATATTGTATATACTATGAGTATAACATCAGATCTATACTTTTTTCTGTAAATACTGATTATAAGAATAGTAACAATAATGCTGCTTATATATCATTATTGCTATAGAATTATTTTATGAATAATGTAACGCACAATTTGCACAGAATCCACACACTGTATATTGTTTAAATGCTTAATGTACACCTACTTTATTTGTGTTGAGCTTTTTATTATGTATAACATCATTTTTTGGCATACTTCAAAAATGTACCTCAGCTGCAAAATAAATAAATAAAAAACATTTTTTTTTGGGGGGGAATCATAATTTGGAAGGTGGGCGAACATGTTTAAATGCTTAATGTGCACCTACTTTATTTGTGTTAATATATATTTTTATGCTGTTGAGCTTTTTATTATGTACAACATCATTTTTGGGATACTTCAAAAATGTAGCTGCAAAATAAAGAAATAAATAAATAAAAAACATGGGGGGGGGGTTGTATCATAATTTGGAAGGCGGGCGAACATGTGCAAGTCGATATTAGAACAATGAGAACCTGATCACATAAGGGAGGACTGCGGGAGAGAGTGAGCAAACAAGAGAGAGACTCAGACAGAGAACGTGAGAAAGGAAAAGGAAGAGACAGACACACACAGAAGGTGAAGTGAAGACAAAAGTTGCTAGCAAATATGCCAGGTAAATACAGGAGGAAGGACTGGGGGAAAATGTTTAATAGAATGGAAGTGTTCCTAATGACGAAAAGATGGCATATTTCAAATGCTGCAAATATGAGCTCACCACAGTGATCTGACTGCATATGTTAAAAAATGAATATTATAATATTATTAATAACATTAAGGTAAATAGCAATACTAAAACCCATATATACAAAATACTTAAAGTAGTAAAATATAATTTTAAGATTAATAGAATTTTAAAAGTTCAAAGCTTGTTTCAAACGTGTGACAGAAATATATTTTTCGCTTGTTTAAGCTTCTAAAAGGGGGGTTTTTACACTGATTTTGGGCTGTATATTTTTGCTGGACTTGGCAACCCTGACACACACATTTGAATAAGAAAAAAAAATTATGTAAAACTTGACGCCTGAAGAAGCATATTCCAGATTTAGTTGCAATTTAGTCTGGTGTCGCGGAAGTAAACAACTGGCCTCGTTAATCGCAATTTTTTTAAAACACACTCTGTGTGTGTGTGTGTGTGTGTGTGTGTGTGTGTGTTTTGCTCTTTTTTGGTTTCCGATTTGCAGCCGACCCCTAACAATTAACCTTTAAGCAGCCTTACCTGAGATCATCACCTTGGAGCAGCCTTGTATCTGGATCTAACAATTTACAGGCATAACCTACATTCACTGCTGTTTCTGTATATTTAGAGAGAAATATGACAGTCAGTTCCCCAACACGTCTGTAAAGCTTTGGCATGGATACAGTTGGATTTGAATGTTCAAATATGTGTACCTTTCTTATCCCCAGTTAGCATCCACACTCTTATTCCTGCCTGGCGAAGGCTGGCAATAGTCTCTGGGACACCATCCTGTAAACAATCCTCAATGGCTGTGGCTCCCAGCAACTTAAAAAAACACATAATTCATTTATATGTACACTATGCTTACATATTTAGAAATAAGTGTTGGGGGTTGAGCTCGAGCGGCTCTGTTTCTCTGTAACCACGCCCCTCCTGGCTCGCTCAGTTACGATTACCTTCACCTGTGTCTCATCTACTCTAATCAGAGCTCTATTTAAACTCCCCTCTGCCGGCCAATCGAGGCCAGAGCATTTCAGGGCTTTCTGTTTCCTGTCTGTTCTGCGTTCCTAGTCTGTTCCCAAGTCCTGCCTGAGTCTATTTCCAAGTCCTGTCTTAGTCTGTTCCGAGTCTGCTACCCTGTTCTGTTTTTCCGAAGCCTGTTCCCGAACCTATCCCTGATCTCTGTCTCTCTGTGTGTGTGTGTGTGTGTTGTTGGTTATTGGGTTCCGTTTTTCCCTTTCCCCCTCTCAGCCCCCTTAACAGAATGCTCTGGCCATTTGGAACCCTCCAACACACACACCCCACCAGGATTCCTGTGTGAATCTTTATTGGCAGCACGCTGGTACAGTGAGTAGCACTGTCCCCCCACAGCAAGAAGGTCCTTGGTTTGATCCCTGAGTGGGACGATCTTGGCCCTTTCTGTGCGGAGTTTGCATGTTTTCCCCGTGTCCGCGTGGGTTTCCTCCGGGTTCTCCGGTTTCCTCCCACAGGCCAAAAATATGCCTTCAGGTTGTTTGGAGACTCTGAATTCTCATGTAGGTTCCGTCTTAGGTTTTACTATGATCATATCTACTATGATCTACCGGTATGTACATGGTCGTGTTTCGAGCCCTTTCCTGAATGGTCTGCTACGATGTGCCGGCATCGCCTGGCTTCGTTCCAAGTCTGTTCCTGAGCGGTTCACTACGTTTTGCCGTTGTATAGCCGGTCTCGTTTTGGATCGGTTCTTTAGCTGTCTGTCACGATCCGCCTTCGCATGTCGGTCCGGTTCCTAGTCAATTCCTGAGCTGTTCTGCTACGTTCTACCGGTGTATGCCCGGTGTCGGTCCGAGTCTGTTCCCGAACCTATCCCTGATCTCTGTCTGCCCTTCAGCCCCCCCCTAACAATAAGAGAGTGTTTAGTAAATATGCTTTCAAATGATTGTTCTATTTTATACCAAAGTTATGCAAAAAAAAATCAAAACAATTTCCCCTTTTTACTAAACCAAACATTTAACTGAATTTATTTGACAAATGTATTGATATTCCCTGGCCATACTAAGGCACGATTACTGGCAATTAAATAAAACCTGCAAATATAATCACTGGAGAACAACATTTGGATCAATAAAAATGATCATGACATTATCATACCATCAACTCATTTTCCATGAGATCATACACTTCCTCCAGCATGCGCTCTCTGTGCCTGGTTTCCATAGTAGCCTGCTGGAGAGCATGGCTCCACTCCATCCATTGAGCCTCTGTTACAGAACGCACTGCCACACACAAAGTGCGCAGACAGCTCTGAGCGAACACCTACACAAACACATTATAAAACATCTTTGAAAGAATCATTGCCCAACATGGTCTATGGAAGCATGACTAGAGAAACAAATATAAATAAAAAGACAGATAGGTAGACAGACAGACAGACAGAGTAAGGCTTTAAATATAAGTGGATTATCAGGTTCAACCTCTAGAGCTTGCTCTGTGCTTCCCTGATGTTGACTATTCTTTGCTAGTCGCTTCAGAATCACTGCATCTGCACCTTTACAATACAGTTTCAGTTCTCCCTCTGTTGTTCTCACTAGACACACATACACACACAATTTCATTTTTTATTTTAATTTAATTTTTTAAGAACAATACTGATCATAGCATATTTATGTGTTTAGCCTTGAATCAGTTCTCTACTAGTACTTCCACTAACTTTCTACTGTCATAATGCACAATATTCAAATAAAAGGTGTTGCTGCCTTTGGTTCTCACCCAGCACTGACATGCATCTCCTTATGCTGGTGAAGTCCAATAAGGCCAACAGGTGATACTGACGTTTACACCCCAGCTCACTCAGTGTAAGGGAATCGCGTGTGCGTGAGAGGAACACCCAGCCCAACTCTCGAGCTGCACACACCAAAGCCTCCTCATCAGGGGATGCTGCATGGTACTGAGGGACTCCTAGGTAAACAGACCACGTTAATCATTGTTACCATGTCTACCCATACACCCAACATAATGCATGCTAAAAAAGTAATCATGTTTTCTAAGTTGGGATTTTAAGGTAATTAAAAATTATGAAGTGTTTTTATTGTCTATTTATTGTCACTTATGGGGTGGTCTTATGGTGAAAGAAGCTGATGGTGGCATAGCTGACATCAGAGAGTGATGATCCAAACTTGGCTTTGGACGGGCGGCTGAGCAGCAGAAGTTCATAAAAGTAATATGTATCAGAGAGAGAGAGAGTGGAACACAGAGGATTGACTGAATGAGAAAAGGCTTGACCAGTGAGGCGGAGAAAGACGGCAGGCAGGAACACCAAAACAGAAAAGAAGGAATCCACAAACAGGGAGAAAACTGACTACAGCACCGGAACGAGAACAGCAGAAAACATGAACAGATAAACAATGCAAAACACTGACGGGCTGAAAAACTGCAAAATAGAATCACAACATAAACATTATACACTATAGACATGAAATTCACGAAAACTGGGGGTTTAAATAGACGCGCTAATTACGCAAACCAGCCGCAGGTGAGTGCAGACTGTGCCTGTGCAATAGTGGAAAAGCCACGTCACCTGGCGCTCACGTTCCAGTAAAGTTTCTCAACAGTGTTACTAAAAATAGCCACAATTGTGAATTTGTTTGTGTGTGTGTGAGATGGACTGGTAAACTGTATGTTGTGTTTCCTATCTTCATGTCATGTTTCTTGGGGTGTGTTTTAACTACTAATTACTAATGCCATCTGTTTCTCCACAACTATTGTTAACAAGTGTAAAAATTGCTTTTAAAACTGAGCCACTGAGCCTTGACCTGAGCTCCTCTGAACAGAACAGGAGTAATAATTGTATATATGATATACTACATTATATGGCTAAAATATTTGGACAGTGTACAGTGAGTACACCACTAACATTTCTGCAGATATTTAAGTATATGTTTTCATCTATCAACACTGACAAAATGACACTTTGACAAAATGAAAAGTAGTCTGTGTGAGAAGAAGTTTTGAATGGGGAATGGCCGGGGGAGGAGCACTGGATGGAGTTCATGTCGTAGTCCAACCACCTGAGGAACTCCATAGTGTCACTCCAACATTGAAAGGCCATTTCGACTTATTGGTTGGCCCACACTGCCCATTCAAAAAACGGACGTGAGGCTACCCAATCATTTTACAGAATCCCTTTCAGGCAGAGAGGACAAACTGTGGACCACGGTCTAATACAATATTTAAAGGGATGCTATGGATCTTTAAAACGTTGGCAAATAATATATGGCCTGTCTTCAAGGTGGACAGAAGCTTTGCCAGGGTTATGAGGCATACCACGATTCTGGTAGCTCGGTGGCAAAAACTATCACAATGTGGGACCACAATCGTCTGTGAACGGGAAGTGGAACCAGGAGGATGGCGGGAGGCTGGTGGGACACCTTGATGTGGGTGCAGATTGGGCAAGCGGTCACAAACTCTCAAGTGTCTCTTTTGAGTGAGACATTCTAAACATATGTTTTTTATGGTGTATAGAAAACAAAGGGCTGCCAGGATCCTTCCAGCCAGTGTCTCCACTCTTCACGCATAATTGATGGCCTGAAGTTTGTGGTGGCCAATATCTTAAAGATGAGAGGAGTGGCCAGGGTGCTATATACCGTAATAAAACGCCGTAATTCCTTGTGGTTGGTGGGGGTGGCCACTCGCAATCCACCTGTATCTGTACTGGGTCTGCCTGGATCTCGTCTGGCCGATTGTCATCCATGTACATAAAGACAAACTGGTTAAAAAAATCTTGCAGTATGTCATTCAACATGGCCTGGAATACTGCATAAGTGAGCCCAAAGGACCCAGTATTCGAAGTGTCTGAGGGGAGTGTTAAAAGTGCTCTTCCCCTAGTGCCCCTCCTGAATGCGCACAAGATGATAGGCATTACAAAGCTGTTGAAGTGATTCAAAGGTGGAAGCCGTAATTATTATGAACTGTGATCTGGTTTAGCCCCCGGTAATCGATGCATGGCCGAAGAAACCCGTCCTTTTTCTCTACAAAGAATAAACCTGCCCCCCAGCAGAGATAATGAGGGGTGGATTAAGCCAGCTGACAAATATTTAGTGACGTAAGTTTCCATGGCTTCTCTTTTGGGCTGTGACAGATGGAACAAGCGGCTCTTAGGCAAGGGAGCTCCAGGCATCAGGTCTATGGCACAATCATAAGGTCTGTGAAGGGGTAAGGTATAGACCAGATGCTCGCTAAAAACTTTACACTTTAAAACTCTAAATTTATAATAGTGGAGAAGAATGGTAGACAGATCCGGTTCTTGTTCTGGAGTATGAGCAGTATGAATGGCATAATGAAGGCAGTGGGTGTGGCAATAATTGCTTCAGGCTTTAATCTTGCGGTGTTGCCAGTCCAGCTGAGGGTTATGCTGGGCAAGCCAAGGGAACCAGTGCCTGGGGTGTTTACCGGAGTTTCAAGGGGTTCGAGGGGGCAACCAAGTCAGTTGGTGAGAACTCAATCATTAAGATTAGACTATGAGTTGATCAAAACTGTAGCAGTTAACCTCTCTTTGCTGGGGGCATTGATGGTTGCCCGAATCGAGGAAGCAGCGAAACTACGGAATGAGAAGAACAGGCAAGAGCATTGACAAATCCTTTTCATAAGGCTTTAACACTCTTTTAACACTAATATAGGCGGAGTGGTATTGCGTCGATCGGGCATTTTCCTTCCCGAAACTGGGATTATTAAAGTGCAGGCAATTAGCGGAGCGAATCTGCTGCAGGTGTAGCCGGTCAAGTGACACAACACCTGCGTTGTTTGCTATGCATTGTCTGCCGCTCCTGTTCAGATCCTAGGGCCGGTTGGTTTGTGTTGTGCCTGCGTCGGTTTCCAGGTAGTGCTTGCCACGTTTCATTCCTTGACAGTTTTTGTTGAGCAAATGTGTTGTATTTATCAAAATATTACCAATTCTAATTGTATAGTTTGGTTTTGTTGATTTTAATAATCATTAATTTATATAAAAAACTTACATAGTTCATGAAACATGTTCTACATCTGTTGTTGTGACAGTTCTCATGACCAAATGTAAAATGAAAGGTGTAACAAAGTGGCACTAACCATTTCTCCATTTGCTCACGACAGTGTGGCACAATGCCAATGTAGTGACAAATTCTTTGATATCAGAGCAGCTCTTTTCCTGCAGACAATTGACCAGTTGCTGGTTATAGAAAGATAGCCCACCACAAGAGTATTGGTTCCAGCTTAGGTCCGGTGGCTAAAAAGAATTATTAGTAGATACACAGTAGGTGGGCTTCTTACATACAGTGAAAACAATTAAACATTAATTGATTATACCAAAAATTGGTAGGTTTCATATAAAATTTTGATTTTACCTTTGATATCTTCATGTTTCCTGCATTACCTAAAAGAACGATTTCCCATGTACAACACAGAGAGGCAAGAAGTTAAAAAAGAAAAAAAAAACTAAAGGCATACATTTACCATTCATTAAGTTGCAATTTAAAATATGCAAAGTTTCTCACCATGAAAAGTACAGTGCTGATGTGTCCAGGTGTTTTAATACCTGTATCATTCAGTAAATTAAGAATCTAGTCCTGCAAAAATGTTTTACATAACCCCCTATCAGAAAAATAGGACTATATACACTCCCCTCCAGAAGTATTGGAACAGTTAGGCTGATCCATTTATTTATGCTGTAAACTGAAAATATTTGGGTCTGACATTAAAAGATACATATGAGATAAATGATCAAGATTTCAGCTTTCACCACGGACGATTTAAGATGGACCTAGTAAATCTCTAGACTTAAACTTTATAGGACATGCATTTTCCTCTTAAAGTATCTCCCTAAAACCAACATCAGTTGCAGTGTAAAACTTGGAAGAGCATCACAAAAGAAGAATGCAAAAGTGGGTCAAAGGCTTGATGTGGTTATTATAAGCAAAGTGTTTGCAACTAAATATATCTTATTAGCTTTAATTTTCTGTTCCAATAATTTTGCTCACAAATAAAATTGAGTGGGTTCAGACAAAATCTTCTGAACTGTATATTAGATCCAGATGTAAATTGTCATATGGTTAGATATCCAAGTCTCTGTTTGGGAACTCTGCAGCTCCCTCAGAGTTGCCTTTGGTAACCTTTGTGCTGCCTCTCAGATTAATGTTTTTTTTTTGTGTGGTACCATGTTCTTTGTTAATGTTTGTGTGGTACCATGTTAATGGATTTGATGGTGCTCAGGGGGATCGTCGGAGATTTGGATATTTTTAAAACCCAACCCTGACTTTGGGTCAGGGTATTTCTCTACAACTTTGTCCCTGACTTGTTTGGAGATTTCCTTGTACAGTGACACAAGCCAGTTTGTGGTTACTAGTTTAATAATGTAATAGATATCACTAAAGTTTTTAGCTGAAAAGAAAAAGAAACGTGTCATTATTTTAAAGAAGACTAATTTTTTTCTTTAACACAGCTGCTTTATTAACCAATGCATCAGCATGATCACTTGTACAAGTGCCGGGTGCAATAACACAACCCCTGCAAATGTTGAGGGTTTACTGTATATAACTTTGAAGCTAATGAACTTTTAATTGTATGTACTAAATTGTTTCTGCTCCCTTTATTTTTCAATAATACAATAATACAATAATCAATAATCCAGGTAAACAATCAGGATGAACATGAGGCTTGGTGTGGAAATAATCTAATTTAACTTAATTTCTGAACAAAAAACTTAGAATCAGACATACCATAAACTTTCCCAGCAATGCAGCACTGGCGGAAAATGAGGTGGTTTTGGGTAAGAGTGCCAGTCTTATCACTGAAAAGGTGGCCCACCTGACCCAGCGCCTCATTCAAAGAGGTGGTATTGGCCTGAGCTGGAGTGTTGCTGTTTTCCCCGTACATCTCTATGTCTGAACCAATTAGAAGGCAGTGCAATATGTGTGTCAGCTCAAACCTTATCGGGATAAAAATAGTAAGAATAGTATAAAATAAATAACAGAAAAAAAAATACAAAATTACAAATGTAATTATACAGTAAAACCTCAGTTTAACAGACTTCATTTTACCAGATGGTTGCACGGTGACTTTATGGGTAGTAATGTTGCCTCACAGCGAGAAGGTTCTGGGTTCTATCCTTGAGTGGAGTCTATCTAGGTCCTTTTTGTGTTGAGCTTGCATGTTCTCCCCGTGTCCACGTGGGTTTCCTCCGGGTACTCCGGTTTCCTCCCACAGTCCAAAGACATGCTACCAGGTTGATTGGAGACTGAATTGTCCTGTAGGTACCTGCAATGTACCGGCACCCCATCCAGGGTGTTACCTTGTGCCTTGTGCACGTTGAAGAGCTGGGATTGGCTCCAGTACACCTCCCCGACCCTTATTAGGATAAGGGGTTAAGGGCAGTGAACTGAACTGAACATTTTTACCAGATTTAAGATTTAAAAAACAATATATGATTGTTAAATTGATGTTCTTTGCCAGTTCTAGAGATCTGCTATGAAAGTGGTAAGCAAAAAGTGGTGCATCTAGTTGTTGCTGTGAAATAAGAAATTGAAATGTGAGCACTATGGTGTGAAGAAAGACACTGACTAATATACATAAAGTTGCAATCAGAAATATTTAACAATTTTAAGTTTTTCAATTAAAGTTGTTTTGATAATGCTTTGATGAGAGTGTATTTGTGTATAACAGCATATTTTGTTAAGAGTCATGTCACAATTATTCAACCCAGATACAATAATGTTGTTGTTCACAAAACTTTCTGGCAGTCATTTACAAATGATCCTTCTTTGCTTCATCTTTGATGCATATACGAACCCCACCAATTAAGGGTTAAAGGTAAAAAAAAGACAAAGTAGATTCCTCAAAAACTCAGATAGTATATTATTTTATTATACATAAAGGTTTTTGGGTATCGTATTTCAAAAAAGAATTTCCAAGAGACTTCATTGGAGCATTTCCATTGAGGTTTAACTGCATTTAAAGAATAGCTGCAAACCTGCCTGGTTAAGAAAAAAAGCCCAAAATGTTAACTTAGTTAGGAAAATATGTAAGACCTGTTAGGGCACGAGCAGGAGCGACAGACCAAAACATAAGCCAAGCGTGGGCGTCAACAATTGCTCGTCAATCGTGATGAGCGTGGCTCCTCCTCTGCCTCCACACCTGCAGCTCTTTCACGTACCTGATTACCTTTCCCTTTTAACCACCAGCTCTCCCAGTCACCAACGCCAGATTATTGTTTAGCGTTACCTTGCGTCGCTACTTCGCTGCGCCGTATCAAAGGAAGTATTCCTTTACCATGAATTCCAGGAGGTTTTTCATAAAGATCGTGCCTGCTCCTTTCCTCCGCATCGGCCATACAATTGTGCTATTGAACTATTACCCGGAGCCCGTTTTCCCAAGGGTCGTCTGTATAATCTTTCCCAACCCGAGAAGGAGGCCATGAAAATAAATATATCTCTGAGAGTTTAGCAGCCGGATTGATCCACCCTTTCTCATCACCTCTGGGGGCAGGATTTTTTTTCATGGAGAAGAAGGATGGAACTCTCAGACCCTGCATAGATTACGGAGGCTTGAACCAGATCACAGTTTGGAACCGCTATCCTCTCCCTCTAACCTCCTCTGTTTTCAAGTCACTCCAGGCGGCTCCCTTTTTTCACCAAATTGGATCTGCGCAATGCATACCACCTCGTGTGCATCCGAGAGGGAGACGAGAACGGCTTTCAATACCCCCTTGGTGCATTTCGAATACCGGGTTCTTCCTTTCGGTCTGACCAACGCTTGTCAGACGTTCCAAACCTGTACTGAAACAGGTGAAAACTTTGCCAGAAGGCTCCGTCTCCTCTTCAGGACTGTTTTGAGTGCACTGACTGGGACATCAGGTTAGATAGTACTAACTGACTATCCAGAGCTAAGATCAGGCCGCAGGCAAACAGGCAGTAATAATTTATGCCATAATTTATGATACAGACATGGGTCTTACTGTTAAGTCAACTTCTGCAACTAACTCAATTGAGGTTCTTATAGCCGACATAGTCAGTAAATCCTCATTTGAAAAAACTAGTATGTTTACACTAGTTACAATTTATCGACCACCTGGTCCTTACTCAGAATTTTTATGTGAATTTACAGATTTTCTTTCCAAACTAGTCTTATCAACAGAACAGGCCTTAATTGTTGGAGACTTTGACAGTCATTATGAAAATAAGTCTGATCCTCATAAAATTGCGTTTGATTCAATTCTTCAATCTATAGGTATTACCCAAAATGTAACAGGGCCCACTCACCATTGTAAACATTTAATTCTAACTTACAGAATGAATATAGATTACATGGTTGTTTTACCACAAAATGACTTGATTTCGGATCATGCTCTTCTAAAGTGTCTTTGTCTAATGAAATACAGCATGTGTGTCCCTTTAAATCAAAATGTACGAATACGTCTACAACTGCAGTAGCATTCTTAAACAACTTACCAGAATTACCAACAGCTAGACTACTGTTAGAACATAAAGACCTTGATCAGGCAACTCAAGACTTGGAGTCTGTGTTTCGAACAACCTTAGACAGAGCAGCTCAAGTTAAAACTAAACTGATTGGGCAGAAAAAAAAAACTTGCTCCATGGTATAATGAGCACACGCGCAAACTAAAACAAGCAACATGAAAGTTAGAACGCAAGTGGCGGCACAGTAAGCTGGAAGTATATAAGAGTGCGTGGAAAGATTCACTAAATGACTATAAAAATGCACCTTTGAATACGGAGCCCCGGAGGGGACATGGGTAAAAAAAAAAATTAAACGAGCGCACGTTTTCTGTAATTCGTGCTCACGAATTACTAATTCGTGAGCACGATTAACAATTCGTGCTCACG
>JAYDZF010000014.1:8822445-8832689 GCA_034509105.1 Microcambeva barbata
TAATGACAAATAAAGATCTCTATGTACATCATTTCTGTAAGTCGCTTTGGACAAAAGCGTCAGCCAAATGTAATGTATATGTATATATGTATATGTTTATTCTGGGTGCTCTGGTTTCCTCCCACATTGAAAAACATGCAAGTGAAATGAACTGGAGATAGTAAATGGTCTCTGTTCAAAATGAACTTCTGTTCTGATGAAACCTGTGTGATGAATATCTACTGGGTATTTAAGTGTATAAAACTTGACATTAAAATCCTAATAAACCAACATCTATATTAGAATAGAGCTATTCAATAAAGATGGCTGTTTCCATATTGTTTTGTATTGTGAGAAGACACTCATCAAGTGCTGAATGTTTGCATAACTTTGTGCTTTGTTGCTACAAATGTTGATGTTGACAAGTGTATTTTATAGTTGATTAGTTAAACATTTTCTGTGTCTGATGTTACTCAATATCAGTATTTTTAGAAGTCTGATCTGAGTGGCCATTGTTGAAAAACTTGCAGTGCTGGTAATTGCCTATTTTTTAAACTGGAAAAACCCATGCTGAATATCTGCCCTGTCAAACAGTTCAATTAAAGTGAAAAAAAACTTTTGTTTTTAAAGATACACACCAAAACCAAACTCATATTTGAATAGTTATACAGTTTCTAAATACAGCCAGAACCTGTCATTGTTGTTTATACATCTTAGATTTAATCTTAGATCTTTAGAACATTCAAAGGCATTATTTGGATTTATTTTCTTCAAAATGTGCTATGATACAAAGAAGATAGATAGATAGATACTTTTTTCACTTACAGTAAGTAAAGTTCTGACACACTCTTGTTTAGCTTGCAAGCTCTATTCACTCCTTTCCTCAACAAGGCTAGCACCAACAAGAACATTTTCAATGACTGTTGGGCCTGTGTATCTTACTTAACTTTGCATCCATCTAGTGGCTGTTAATTTACATGACATCAAATTTGCACAGATTATTTACAGTTTTTTTTAATCAAGTTCCAACACACATTTCCTGAAACCATTCATCAATTTCTCCAAACTGTAAACACAAAACCCAATTCACACACTACACTAAACCACTAACTTCCAGCAAAAAACAAACTACTGCCTCAAAACAGTTCAAGTAGTGCTCAAAACCAAACAATGATGTCAAATTGAGTCAATTAAAATGGAAACAGCAGTGAACAGTCATTACACACAACACTGATAAAAGGTCACACAAATAAATACATTACAACATCTACAGTATCTACTTTACGGCATCAAGTCTAGACAGCCATAGCCTAGTGATTAAGGTGCTGGACTAATAATCCGAAGGTCACTGGTTCCTACTGCCAGGTTCATTGCTCAGACTGTATACTGCACTGTAAGTTGCTTAGATGTCTGCTAAATACTGAAAATGCTGGTCCACATTCTCCTTGGCCAGGTAGCATGGAAAATAACTCCTAGTATGCTTGGAAAAAAGATTTTCTCACCCTGCCAAAAGGGTGAACCTGTTGTGACTAACTAGGTGAAATGTGCTTATGGTTCTGCCAAATGGGCGACAATTTCAATAAATATTTTGGTTCTATCTATACCTATTTCTCTCTTCTCTCTTCTGTCTTTCTGTCTAGCCTTTGACACACTTTATATCTACCTTGTGTGTGTGAATAGACAGCAATAAAAAGTGTGTGTGAAAGGCTATCAGGCCTATCTATTTTTAAATGTGGCCTTTTTGTCACATGGTGGTTTGTGAGATGAGCGGTAGCACGCAGACAGTTCCAGATCTTCACAGCTATTGTGACCAGTTGACCCTGCTTGGTTTGTAAGTTTCCACTACAGTTTAACTGCTCTTCACAATCTGGTAAACCACAGTGCATACATATCTCAATTTGGATATAGACCAAAAACTGGACCTCAGGTTCACTGAAGCAATCAAATCTCATTACTAACCAAAACAAATAATTGAAAAATAGCACCAACACAGTTTCACACACTGACTCTACAAGAGAAAGGACAAACAATTAGTCCTTGAGGAGAGGAGAGACTACAATGCACAGTCAGCACACAAAGTACTGCATCCTATGCATAATATTAATTACATTCATTGTGTTGCTTCTGGGGCAATCTGCTCTCTCAGGGCAATATTTTGAATCTGAAAGTTCACTCAGTTTAATCTAAAGCCCTGCACTAAAGAGACAAAATATTTTAAACTGAATTCAAAATCAGTAAAAGTCAATGATTAAATTGTGGCTTTAGTGAATTGTGAAAAAAATAGCAAGATACTTTAATTACTACCACACTATTAAAGTCACCAAAATGGCCGCAGAAAGGGGCTGCTGGAACAGTGTTTATATGTGTGTTTCACTGCACGGATTGGGTTAATATGGGAGGGCAGATTCCATTGTGTGTATATCACAGTGGTGAAAAACTGTTCTAAATTCTAATCATCCTAATAATTATCCATATTGAAGGTGTTTTACAATATGATCGTTTGTTTTCCACATGTTAAATCTCCTATTTGTGTGAGATCTGACTGTATACAATTTTATTTTTATTGTTTTTGACCAATGTAGATTTCTTTGTTCTTTATACTGACATAAAACCAATGGGATACAGACCAGATTAAATGGGGTCATCATGAAGGCTGGTTAGAATTGAAAGGAAGTGGTTTTCATTTTCTTGAAAATGAGTCAGTGTGCTTGGTATTACTGTACACAGCACTCTGTAGTGCTATAATAACTGAGCAGACATTGCATGAAAGAAAAAAAATATTGTATATTTCCAACATATTGCACCACTCACCTACAATAAACTACAATGTATGTTAAAGTAGAAATATAATGTGTGTGTAACTAAATCAATTCATTATATTATGCTCTTTGCATGAGAAATGTGTGCATATATGAATAATAATCTCATGTTAAGCAATCAACAAAATAATATTTTTAAAATAACCAGACAGACACACACAATTCCTTTTGTACTTATAAGATAATATTATACTGCCCTCCAAAAGTATCGGAACAGATGTAGATCGATCCAATTTGTTTCTGCTGTAAACTAAATAACATTGGGTCTGACAGTAAAAGATGCATATGAGATAAAAGAACATTTCAGATTTTATTTCCAGATATTTACATCTGGATCAGAAGCAGTTCAGAAGCATCTTTTATCTGAAACCACCATTACTACTATTGAAACATATGACTGTGTACTTTTTAAATATTTTTATAGAAACATTTAGTGCGCCATAAAAAAGATCCAAAATCAACTGTTAGTGACATCAGGTTCCAGAGGTAAGGATTAAATCAATCACTGTCTACTGTTTGCAGAAGACTTGATGAATAACAGTTCAGCGGCTTCACCAGTGATCAGCAAGAAGTAGATACAAGCTTCAGAGATTCTGGGACTTTTTGGTCTGTTGAGAAAAAGATGAACCTTTACCAATGTGGCTAAATATTGGAAAAATAAAGGATCTGCTCATTATCCCAATACAAGCAGATTTGTGAAACACAGTGAGATGATGATGTCATGCATGATAGCAGCAGTATAATGAACTCAAAAGTTTATAGAAACACTTTATCAATGTAGAGAAAGATGCAACTAAAGTGATTGGGAGATCATTGATCTAGCAACAAGATAACTACCCAAAACATACTGCCAAACTGCAATGGAGGCATCAAGTGGAAGGTTTTAGCCAGGCCTTGTCAATCTATAGATTTAAGCCCAATAGGACATGCATTTAGCTCCATAGTAGAAGTAACTCTATAAAACAAACACCAACTAAAAGAAGCTCCAGTGAAAGCCTGCGAAATCATCACAAAAAAGGAATGCAAAAGATGCGTGATGTCAGTTGGTCACAAGCTTGTTGCAAGTTATTGCAAGCAAAGGGTTTGCAACTAAATATATTTTAAATATGTTTATCTGTTCCAATACTTAACTATAATGGAAATAAAATAAATTAGTCTACAGCTTAAATAAGTTATGCAAATATTTGTTCTTTTTATTTAAATAAATATATAACTTTGTATGTTACACAAAGGAGATTGTGTCTACAGCTATGTACAATGTTCAATAAAGTTCCCATGATTTTGTTTTGTTTGTTAACTTGATCTTGATTGTTTGGCTTTGTCCCTATGTAATGAATATGTGCTAAGATGAGAAAAGAAAGGGGCAGACACAAATGCATAGACATTTAACTAAATATTTAATAACAATACAGACACTAAAACACAAGACAGGTTAACTCAAGATGGGCTACAAAATACGAGACCTATGCTAAGCCACATGCAATGCTAACATTAAGTACTAATCTAAACATGAACACTACTCAAATATACAGTGGAGAAAATCAATATTTGATCCCTTGCTGATGTTGAGTGTTTGCCCACTGACAAAAATATGAAATTTTTTACGGGTCAATTTTAAATGTAAACGGTCAATTTAAAGGTTTTTTAAGGTTAGGTTTATTTAAACAGTGAGAGATAAAATATCAAAAGAAAATCCAGAAAGTTGCATATAAAATATATGAATTTAATTGGATTTTGCAGAAAGAATTGAGTATGTTATCCACTATCAAACATTAAGACTTCTGGCTCCTACAGACCAGTTAGACACTCCTAATCAATTAATTAATTAAGCTAATTAATTCGTAAATTAAAACATTTTAAACTACACTAAATAAAACCTCCACACAATAAAGTCAAACCAAGTCAGTTTTATTTGTATAGTGTTTTTACAATAATGCACAACAAGACAAACATAAAGCAATGGAAAGCATGCCAATCGATGAAAAAAATACCACAATACAAAAATATTTTTGGTCCTATCCTAAGCTGGATATTATAAAGATGTATACCCTTGGACCAATGCTCACACTCACTCTGTCAAAGAATTTTGGACATACATCTTATTTAAAACTCGCCTTAAACATTGCTTTTAACACAGTTGGAATACTTTGGAAAGCAGCTAGAGAGTCTTGCAATGCCAATTGTGATGCAAACAATATTGCTTGTTCAGTGGAAAACACATATCTATTATTTAACAGCCTTTCACGAAAAAAAAACAAAAACTTAATTCTTAATTCAGGAATAAAAAACTAGTGCTACTGTAGTTCTACCATTTGGCTGTTTAGATCCATCTGTGTATACCTGTAGAACACCACCAAATTACTGAGCTAGACACCAGTGAACTGGTGTATCATTTATTACAGATAACTGTTATGTAATGTTAATGTCTAGATTCAGGTCAAGACAGCCAGTGTGGAAAAAATTGGCACACGTACCAAACTGACACATTACAGATTCAGTGTACAGTTCTGAGCAATGACAGTTAAGGGCCTTGCTAAAAGGCCCAACAGTACAACCTAGTAGTGGTTAGAATCAGCGACCTGTATATGACTAGTCCAATATCCTAACCACAATACTACGACTGCCTTAAGTATGCAACTAGTGATGTTCTGACTGCTCCAAGCTTGAATGAAGACCATTTAAGAATGTTAAGTCCACTTTTTATGGCCTTCACTTGCTTCAGTTGTGCCATTGTTTATGTTTAAAAATACCAATGTTCATGTCATATTTTAGCTCAGTTTATGCGAACATAAATTAGAATTTGAAGTATGAAATAAAAAAAGAAGTTTAATACTTGTTTTTTACCTGGCAAACATTATTTCTGGTTTTACATTAAAATCACTTTCAAATTTTGACTCAAAACATTCTTCTAAGGAACTTTAATGCACAATCACAGTAACCAGTAATTGATGAGTAACTGTGATACAAATCAACCCTACCAAACAGATACACTCATGGATACATAGACCCACATGAGCAAAAACCACATTAAGCTACCCCAGTCGCAAAACTCAATAATCCACACAGTTTTTGGACAGCCCCACAAAATTAGCACATTAACACTCCCTGCTTTTAACCCAGAGTATACAGCATGTCGTATTTTAAATAATGTGACTTTGTGACCCCGTGACTTTGCAAGTTCTCCCACTTTAAAATCATGGAGGGGTCTGAAATTTCCATTTTAGGTGCATGTCCACTGTGAGAGGCATAATCTAAAAAAATCCATAAATCACAATGTATGATTTTTAAATAATTTATTTGTGTGTTACTGCTGCAAATAAGTATTTAGGTGTATTTATGGTCGTTGTCTTGTTAAAACACCCATTTCAAGGGCATTTCCTCTTCAGCGTAAGGAAACATGACCTGTTCAAGTGTTCTGATATATGCAAACTGGTCCATGATCCCTGGTAAATAGACCCAGTACCATAGTAAGAGAAACATGCCCATATCATGATGCTTGCACCACCATGCTTCACTGTCTTCAGAGTGTACTGTGGCTTGAATTCAGAGTTTTGGGGTCCTCTGACAAACTGTCTGTGGCCCTTGGACCCAAAAAGAACAATTTTCAGTCCACATTTCTCCATTTTTTAGGTCAAATGATGTGTTTCTTGGCAAATTGTATCCACTTCAGTATATGTCTTTTTTAACAGTGGGTCTTTGCATGGATGTCTTGGTAATAGATTAGCTTTACGCAGGTGTCTTCTAACTGTCACAGTACTCACAGGTAACTTGAGACTGGATCATCCTGGAGCTGATAATTGACTGAGCCTTTGACATTCTGGCTATTGTTCCATCCATTCGAATGGAAGTCTTGCATTTTCTTCCACATCTCCGGTTTTGCTCTCCATTTTAAAGCACAGCCGATGATTGTCTGCTCGTCTTTATAGATTTTACCCTCTCCAGTCAACTTGTTAATCAATGTTTGCTGTTCTTCTGAACAATGTCTCAAATGACCAATATTTCTCAGGCTTTCAAGGAGAAATGCATTTACAGCATGTGCTGGCTTCACCCTTAAAAAAGGGCCACCTGATTTACACCTCTTTCCTCACAGAATGATTGACCTCACTAATTGAATTCCACGCTGCTATTATGAACACATGCCTTTCAATTAATTTTTCAAATACACAGACTCAAGAGAATGCATATCACGAATGCTGAGTCTGTTGGTTTTCTTAGAATCTACTCCACCAACTTGTAGATTGTTTGTCATGTGGTAATATAATTTATACCAAAAACAGTGATTAGCAGGTTAGTCATATTGGACTGCTATTATTTGGAACACAACCGTTATATATATATATATATATATATATATATACGACCGAGCACCTCTCTCACGTTCTCGTCAGCACACACGCCGATTAGTTTCACCTGCCACTCATTAATGTGGCTTTATAATCCCTGTATTTCTGCCATTTCCTTGCCGGTTAATTGAGGTTGTTGTCCATGTCATACCACGTGAATGATCCTTGTTTTCCGCCTTTTTTCCGTCCACACCGTGGTTCCTGAACTCTGGTCTGTTCTCTCATGTTTTGATTTCGTTCAGTTTTGTTTTGATTTCCGGGTTTGTTTATTGCCGTGTGAATGATCCTTGTTTTCTGCTTTTGTTTCGTCGCGTCCACGCTATGTTTCTCGTACTCTGGTCTGGTTTGCATATTCTCCCCGTGTCCGTGTGGGTTTCCTCCCACAGTCCTAAGAGGTCGACTGGAGAGACAGAATTGTCTTGTAGGTACCTACAATGGACTGGTGCCCAATGCAGGGCGTTACCGTGTGCCTTGTGCCCAGTGAAGAGCTGGGATATGTTCCAGCACCCCTCCCCACCCCTAATTAGGATAAGTGGATAAGACAATGAACCGAACTGAATTTCATTCTTTCTTTCTTTATTTTTAAATGTAATTGCATGGTTAATAGTGTCAAGTGCAGCCCACTATTAGGTTCCAAAACATAGATCACTTATTATTATAGATTTTTTTTCTGTGATGATCATTTATTTGCTTCTCCCCAATCGAACCTGTACGCTGAGTAAAGGATTTTGAGACTGTTCGTAAGTCAGTATGTTATTCGCACCAGCCGACCCCTGGGGCATGAGTTCAGTTGTAGGGAAACTTGGTAAAGGTTATTGTGTCTGTGAAGACTTTCTCTGGTTATTCTATTCTCCCCAACTAACCAAAGTTCAAAGTGTACGTGCCTTGAACCACTGGACACACTATAAATACAATTATTTTTAAGTAGCAATGGTTAGTTTAAGTATTTCTGTCGCATATATAAATAGAGCAAGCAAGTCAACGAGTCAAACCAACAAAAAATAAAGCTTTGAAAGTTTCCGCCTCCAAACACTTCTAAGGGGGGGGGGGGGGATAAACCCCTTACCCAAACATTTTTTTTCCTTTCACACCCTATAGAACACACACAACAATCTTGATTTTTCTTATCAAACGCCCACTGGCCAGTAAACTAAACAGAGCTGTCTACGCTGATACCTACTTAACTGAAGCTGAAACGTTCCGGTCAATTGCTTTATTTCTCATCAGTAATTCAACACCGTCACTACAGGTAAAACGAGCATCTTTGCCTAAACATTACTGTAAAATAAACATTTACACGAATTCAGATTTAGAAGATAAAACTTAAAACTAAACAAGAAACAAAGGCGTTGTTTTTTTTTTCACTGTTACCGAATGTAATAAATACATGTAGAACCGCTTGTGTGCACTTTCAATTTTTTTGAAATACTATACACATATAATTTTGTATGTTTATGTAAGGGAGGTGTAAAAATATAAAAACTGCACAAATCATACATTCTATAAGGTTATAATTACCCTGTTTACCCAAATTATGTTAAATCTATTTCAAGGCATAGAGCTGTGCTACAAACAAATGCCATTTAGTTTGAATGCATTTTTGTTCTTCTGCTTCTAATAATTATTAATTATTATTACTGCTGTAATCATACTATAATTATAATTGAGAACTTGTTTAAAAAACAACAACAAAAAATAAATAAAGCTATGACATTTAACTATTCTCTGTCCAGACCAATGTTCAATATGAGAAGACCAGGAAATTCAGCTGATGCATTTTCATCTTCCTCCTCAACTGAGATTGCAGGTGACGGGGGTGTCAGGAGGGTAGTTTCCCTTCGCGGAACATCAATGTTACCTGAAAGACTGTTCCATGTGCACTGCTACAGAGGTGCTGTTATTTCTAATAGACGGCGTAAGCGAGAAATTATCCCAGCTGAGAATAAAGATGCCACATATTGGAACAGGCGGCACAAGAACAATGAGGCAGCCAAACGCTCAAGGGAAAAGCGTCGTCTCACTGATATTATGCTGGAAAATCAGCTTCTGGCTTTGAGTGAAGAGAATGCTCAATTACGGACTGTAGTTTTGAACCTGCAGCATCACATTGCGAATGGAAGAGAGGCAGATGTCACCCATTCACCTTTCTCTAACATGAGTCTTATCTGTCCAACCCAATCCCATGTTCAGCCTTTACACTGGGGTTTGGCTAATTCAGATTTAGGTCAAACATGGTACCAGTATAGTTCCTGCACTTCAGGTTTACCCCCCTTTCAATCAAACTCATTTCTAAAAAATTCTGAAATAAATGACACTGCTTCTTCATGTGCAATAAACATCGACTTACCAGTGGAATTGTCCAGGGAGGTTAACATGCAGTCATTTGAAACAAACCCAGAAGACCACAAGCATGCACTTTCTAGCAATGATCTAGTTAGCCAGAAAAAATCATCTTCAGTTAAAAAAGATGTATCATTCAATCCAACCTCATCATATAAATCCCAAAACTGGTTCCTGACAGGCTTAAGCCATTGCAAGAATCAAAATGTGCTGAGACAGTGGGGCTCACCATGGATGCACCCACCAGAGTTTTATTCCAACTGGCCTCAGTCATTCAAGATGACTTCTGGAATTTCAGGATGTTGTCTTCAGATATCTCAGAGCTCAAAAGGTACTTTTGGTACAGAACTCCCCAAATAATGATATCTTATGAGGTAAATGTAAGTAATAAAATGTTCATTGATATAATCAACACATACTAAACCATATAGTATGTTATCACATAGTAGTTATATAGCCAACAATATGTTATTACACAAACAAATAAACACATTGTTCAGTAAGCGGTTTTACCACTTTTATTTTTCTTTACAATAATTCCTATGAAGCCACTCTTGTAATTGAAATACTGTAAATAGATTTATAATACCATTTTTTAGTTTTTTTTTTATTCGTTTGAGAAATGTGTATTCAGTCTTTTCCAAATGTGTATGTTCAGCTTAAGCAGTGGCTTAAGAGGTCACATCAAAATTATCACTTTATTTTACTTTACAATTTCTAAGTGTGTGTTTGTCAAAAATTAGCAGCATTGTTTGTATATATA
>JAYDZF010000014.1:8832789-8849204 GCA_034509105.1 Microcambeva barbata
TATATATACACTTTTTATACATAGCTTTATCCATCCATGCAAATGTATGAAAAATGTGCAACAACAGAGGAATTTTACAGGTCAGGTTGTGAATGAAATCAAACTGAACCCTCAGCTTGTCTGAATCTCTGTCTGTGTTGTTAGAACTAAATAAAATGGATCGAAAAAGTTTAGTATTCATTAATTTTTGGGGAACGTCACATGTCTTCCTGTGATTTTATTTTGGGAAATGCTGTAATAAATGTTAAAATAATTAGTCTAATTCACTGCTTTATTATGCCTGGTCAGTGTATTGGTCCAGCATTGGCATTGAGGTGAACCCTACTACTCCTTTTACACATTGACAGGAATGTCACAGTTGATGGGCTTCTTGAATATGATATCCCAATATGACATACAAATACTCACACACACACACGTTCATTCAACATTAGGCTTATGTCAGTGCTGTTAAAGGACCTGTAACCAAATAGCATCTGATCAGTGGTGGTTCTATAGAGGTTGATAAAGGTTTTTAAAAAACAGACACTCTACAATCTATAATTGTTCACCCTTAAAGACAAAATGCAGTAGTAAAGGTATGGTAAAATAATCAACAAATGAACACGTCTAAACGATACTTCTAATGAACTAAATTTATATATATATATATATACAATATATATATATATATATATATACAAATTTATATATATATAATACAAAGGACATCAAAGTACATATTGTGGTTCCATCAACATGTCAAGAAGTTCAGTGTACTTTAGTGGCCTCCTTTATTTGACACCAGTGAAGCTTCATTGGGTTGTGCTGGATTTGTAATTGTGCAATAAACAAAACTATCATGTCTCTAAGATACCAGAATATTAGATCAATGTTGACAAAGCAGAATGTTGTTAAATCAATGTGTAATCTATATCTCAAAAATAAAAGAATCTTTGGTATCAGTCCTCGTACAGTGCTCCTGATTGCTTGTCCACTGAGATTATTTTACATATATTTAATTGATTATGTGATGAAGTATTGTTTATTATTAATTGTATGTAACAGAAACAAATGAAAATGACTTAGTTATAACAACATAAAATTAAAATTTAAACTATCTGGATTTGGCCAGAATAACATCAATGCCACTGGTAGATGCTGGTACATGTGTACCAGGTATGTGCTAAGTAGGGGGGTTCATTTGTTCAACATTTAGTGACATGAGAAAGCTATTGTATGGAGGTAATTTTGTGTCAAAAGTTCCACTAAAGCAAAATAAAAGAAATTCGAAAATTCAATATTTTAAATATACTTGGTTACCAGAGTATATTGGATTTTTCCGGGAAGGTCTTTTGCTTCTGGAATCTTCTTCTTTTTTTTTTTTTTTGCTTCTGCTTTGTTTTTTTTTTGCTTCTGACTTTTCAAACACTTTTAATGTGTGTGTTGGTCTTAGAAGAAGGGTTAGGGTTAGGGTTATGGAGACCAATGAATCTCCATTGGTCACTGACACGCCCACCCACCGGCTTTCCAGCCTTTACAAACATGGTGGACTGAGGGACTTCTAATTCACAGCAACAGGTAAACCAAATTTTATCATTAAAGTTTATAATTAATCTGTAGATCTAAATGCTATGTAGATAGGGCAGCTATTCATACTTCTTTCAGTGTTTTATCTCCATCAAATTTACTAGAACTTTAAAAAGCTCACAATAGTGAAGTGTGCTAAATATTGCTAAATATTAACCGTCATGCATAAACCTGTTATTCTTTCAGTATATGAATGAGTTTTATTTATGTTATTATTTTTTAAAATTTGGTCATGTAGATTTTTCCAGCATTGTTGCTCACACATACAGAGATTATTTTTGTTACAGTAGCTCACAGTGCACAGAAATGACAAACATTACAGATCCACTCATACTATCCATCCATTTACACACACCCTGACACCCACACACACCTGTAAAACTTTGACAAGCAAAGGTTGCTGAAGTCGGGTTTTTCTTGTGTTTACAGATTACGGTCCGGTCTGCTCTATGTTTTGGGTGCACACCATTATTATGTTATTAATAAAGTTTCAGTAAACATATCGTTTAGTCTTTATTCTGATCTCTAACAGACAGTAGCTCCACTGACATATGCTAAAATATTTATACAGTGGGACAAAAAGTATTGAAACCCCTCATTAATGTACACTCAGCACCCCATCTTAACATACAAAAACAGAAATGTAGAAAAACTGAAATTTCACATGGTCACAAGTATTCAGACCATTTGCTGTGACACTTACATTTAACTCACATGCTGTCCATTTCCTTCTAACACTGATTAAACGTGATAAGGAAATGCACACACCTGACCTCACAGCTCAGAGTCATAGCAAATAAGAATCATGAGGTCAAAGGAACTGCCCAAAGAGCTCAGAGACAGAATTGTGGCAAGGAACAGGTCTGGCCAAAGTTATAAAAGAATTTCTGCAGCACTTGATGTTCCTTAGAGCACAGTGGCCTCCATAATCCTTAAATGTAAGAAGTTTGGGATGACCAGAACTCTTCCTAGGGCTGGACGTCCAGCCAAACTGAGCAATTGTGGGAGAAGAGCCTTGGTGAGGAAGGTAAAAAAAGAACCCAAAGATGTCATAGGGAGATTGGAGAAAGTTCTACAAAGTCAACCATCACTGCAGCCCTCCACAAGTCGAGGCTTTATGGTAGAGTGGCCCAACTGAAGCCTTTCCTCAGTGCAAAATATATGAGAAAACACATGAAGGACTCCCAGACTATAAGAAATAAGATTCTCTGGTCTGATGAGACGAAGGTTGAACTTTTTGCCATTAATTCTAAGCGGTATGTGTGGAGAAAGCTAGGCACTACTCATCACCTGCCCAATACAATCCCAACAGTGAAACACAGTGGTGGCAGCATCATGATATGAGGGTGTTTTTCAGCTGCAGGGACAGGACAAGGTTTTCAATTGGAGGAAAGATGAATGCGGCCAAGTACAGAGATATCCAGGAAGAAAACCTATTCCGGAGTACTCTGGACCTCAGACTGGGCAGAAGGTTCACCTTCAAGAAATTGACCCTAAACACACAAGAAGAAAACTAAGTAGTGGCTTCAGAACAACTCTGTGACCATTCTTGACTGGCCCAGCCAAAGCCCTGACCTAAACCCAAATGAGCATATCTGGAGAGACCTGAAAATGGCTGTCCACTAACATTCACCATCCAACCTGGGCTACAACTGTCGGGTTCCTCGGGTCAAGCCAACATAGGAAGAGTCTCAACTGCGCCAAGTGTGTGTACTTTTGTGTACTCACTTTTGTGCATTAACTGGTCCATGCTGCAAGACAGCTGTGTGTTTTCAGGTATGGCCCTCACACCCACACTACACTAGTCTTCTATAGACTCAAGGTGTGTTGATAATAAAAGAGTTATTTTACACAAATATTTGAGGCATGGTGGATCAGTGGGTAGCAACCAAGAAGGTTCTAGGCTCAGTCCTCAGTTGGGGCAATCTGGACTTTTTCTCTGGATTTTGTCTGTTTTCCATGTTTGTCTTTGGGTTTTCTCTGGGAGCTCTGTGGTGTTATCCCACAGTTCAAAGACTTGTAAGTGAGGTAAACTAAAATGTCCATGACTATATTTCATATAGCCTTATGAACTGATGAACCTTAGCGGGTATTGTTCCCTCATTCATGTAAAGAAAGTAAATGGCTGTCCACTAACATTCACCATCCAACCTGGGCTACAACTGTCGGGTTCCTCGGGTCAAGCCAACATAGGAAGAGTCTCAACTGCGCCAAGTGTGTCCTAATAAATCCTAATAAATAAATATCAAAAACAATGTGAGATATTTGCATGAGATACAGATCAATAGATCTATCAAGATGTGCTACCTAACAATTATAATAATGTATTTATCCATATGAATGTGCTATCATTACTATGAAGTAAGATACAGATCAAAATGAGCAACCCCTATACATACAGGTGCTGGTCATAAAAGTAGAATATCATGAAAATTGATTTATTTCCGTAATTCCATTCAAAAAGTGAAACTTGTATCTTATGCTGATTCATTACACAAAGACTGTCAAAATGTTTATTTCTTTTAATTTTGATGATTATAACTGACAACTAATGAAAATCCCAAATTCAGTATCTCAGAAAATTACAATATTGTGAAACGGTTCAATATTGAAGAAACCTGGTGCCAAACGCTAATCAGCTAATTAACCTACAAAGGCCTTCAAATGGTCTCAGTCTAGTTCTGTAAACTACAATCATGAGGGAGACTCCTTACTTTACAGTAATACAAAAGAGACTATTGACACCTTGCACAAGGATGGCAAGACACAAAAGGTCATTGCTAAAGAAACTGGCTGTTCACAGAGCTCTGTGTCCAAGCACATTAATAAAGAAGTTAAGGAAAAGATGTGGTAGAAAAAAGGTGTACTAGCAATAGAGATAACCACACCCTGGAGAGGACTGTGAAACAAAACCCATTCAAAAATGTGGTGGAGATTCACAAAGAGTAGTCTGCAGCTGGAGTAAGTGCTTAAAGAACCACCACGCACAGACATGCAACCGAACACAGTATGCAAGACATGGGTTTCTGCTGTCGCATTCCTTGTGTAAAGCCACTCTTGAACAAGAGACAGCATCAGAAGCAGGCTAAAGACAAAAAGGACTGGACTGCTGCTGAGTTGTCCAAAGTTATGTTGTTTGATGAAAGTAAACTTTGCATTTACTGCAATAACTGCAAAGACTAATAACTTGAACATGTATATTTAAAATATATAACTTTTTTTCTTTTTTTTTTACCTTGGCTTTTGTGGAACTTTTGACAAAATTAATCCGACGTTTTGAGCTGTTTGGAGAAAAGAAGTAACACCCAAATTAAATGTGTACACCAGGGGGCGCACTACCAGTTAAAACGGACCAATTCCTTTTTAGTGCCTAGCGTTTTACCTAGCTATCATGTGCATTTCTTTAAAATACATCATCTTGTGCAGAACTTTGGGCACATGTTGGTTTTTTAACATGCTTAAACATGATATTGTGCACATAAATACAATTTTAAAAAATTCAATTCAATCCAATCAGATTTAAAACATATTTGATTTCTATTCCATTTAAAACATTAAAAATTTAAAAAGAATGTAAAACCAGATCTGTTGTTTCTAGTTAGGAACCTCACTGATATTGTACAGGTATAAAATGTAGATATTTGTGTCTGACCAAATGAGTATGTTACTGATTACTGATTGCTCTTTATTAGATAGCATCCTCTCCCTTAAAGTTTTTTGTTGGGACCGTCCCTGACACACACAGACATGGAAATTCATATGCACTGACACACACACACATACACACACAAACGCAGATCGTATCGAACACAAGAAATTCACTGGTAGAGGGGCTCGTGGGTAGCATTAATTGTGTGTGATATGGACAGGCCCTCTGTGACAAAAACACAAAAAAACACATACTAGAACATAGAGCATACTGATTAACACTTAATGTAATTTGTCACATTGAGTTTACCCACTTTTACGAAGGAACTGTAGCGATTTTGTTGACTGAAGAGATTGTTAACAGCCATTCAAATATTATGTGCCTGTGAAAAGTTTTGTTTAGAAAAGGTAAGTGATTTATGACACTAATAAAAGAAATAATGAATCAAAATGTATGCACATATTTTAAGCAATATATATTTAATATTTAAGTAACTTATTTTAAACATTAAATGTTCAATTTATTTATTGCTCACAATCAACATTATTTCAAGAAATTTAAAGGTAATTTTTAGCTCAAATACATGCATACATGCAGTTGTGAGTTAAGTAGTTATACAGAATATGCTACCGCTGAAGTCTGACAACTTATTATTTTTATGATGCATTTTACAACAGGAAATATCTAAGTTCACAAATGTAATTTTAGTTTCTCTAGCTTTTAAAATTATTTAATTATTATTGAGTACATGTATTTGTTCTACTATATGATGTTTTTTATTTTATGGTTTTAAAAAATATATTTACAGTATAATCACTTTCTATTCTGAGAAAATATTGTAGATTACAATGCAATTTTTACAAATGCTACAATTTTTCACAAAATATTAAGCGTATGTGGTCTTGAAGACTTCAACTTCTTTGTTTGGTATATTAGAGTTAAACACCACCAAGAATCTGTTACTGTTTCAAATGACAATTTATTAATATTACTGCTAATAATTTGCTCCAAAGGGGGCACTAATAAATGCTAATATGAAATACTTCACGCTTTAACCAAAGCTTCCATGCAGTAAAGATCATACTTTATTATGTTTGTGTTGTGCACTTGTTTTTAATGAATTTAACTGCCACCATCCAGACTTAACCACCTTCATTAATAAAATGAAAACTTATTTTAAAGTGTTTGGCAGTATGTACAGTTACAATCTGTTTGCATGCACCTTTATGAACTTTGAGATTTGGAAAGTTTATCTTTACGCCAAAATTCTTCCAACATCTGAACTGCTGACTTCAGGACTTTTCACAGAATTACAATGGGCTTTGGCTGTTCAATGACATTCGAAGACTAGCCCTGAAGCCACGTAAATGTTCTTTTGCTGTATTCTCTTGGTTTTTGCGAAAATGAAAGGTGTATTGTTGGCCCAATATGAGTCTGCATTTCCTTAGGAACATTCATGTATTTTGATCTCTCATTTCTTCAGTTCTCTATCAGTTTTCCTTTCCCTAATCTCAGGTTGCCATTATACTCTGGTCCTGGGAACCCTCAAAGTCATAGATATTACCTTTGCCCTAATGTATGGCTTGCCACAGTTTGATGAAGGAGGTTGATTGATGTTGCATGCTCTGCCTATGTCCCTGTGGTCTAATTGTACACTGTTTACAATGAAGTCAGATGAACTCAAAGCTTTATAGATTGCAGGTCCAAAAACCTCAGTGATCATGTTATTAAGTTTCTAAACATCACACCCAGCAGTCTAGTACACACTACATTGTCAATATACCATTGGCATACCAGCTGCAGTCTCTAGTTTCATTTTTCTTTTCTTTTTTGTACACGTAAATCTTTTTAATCAACCAGATTATAGTGTTTTTGAAGAGTTTGTTACTAAAAAGCAGTATCTAAAATTAGAGAGTTTAAAAGCAGCAGGTGCATCTGTTGTGAAGGCCTCTTGAGATTGTGTCAGGAAACCTTCATTCTACCGTCTGTAGTTAGTGAAACCAAAACATGAACATTTCTATGTTGAGGTTACTCTTCAGTTACTCTTCAGCACTATGTGCAAATGATATAAAGTTTCATAGAGTAGATTATACAATTTTTGAATATTTTTTCTCGTTGTGATCATCGTCACCTCAGTGTATAGGAAAGGGAAAAGGATGAGGGAGGAGCAAAACACTATTTTAACCGACTGTGTGTGTTAGTGGTGATAGAAATGCAGCAATAGAACAGACCTGTATTTTTAGCTGTTGAATATGTGAACTATTCCCCTGCAGTATACCTGTAGTTCTTTTTAAAGTCATTTATTCTGCTGGTTTGCTGTACAACTGATATAAAACACAATTAATTATTGGGGTAAAATTCCAGGAAACACCATAATGAAGTGCTGAGCAAAAATCAATACAAAGTTTTAAAAAATCATTTAACAGTCATTATAATCTACAATTGTTCTAAAACAATTTAACAAAAATCCAGATACAAATCCCTGATAACCAAGCACCCGAGCACAGATGGTCTGAACTGACCAGTTCGATACTCATCGGCTGGGTGCTACCCTAGCCACTAGGACAAATATACCAAATAAATGCATTATTTTATTGCGGGTCTTCATCGGGTAAAGAGAATGGTTGCATCAGGTAGGGTATCCAGTGTAAAAAAACCATGAATCTAATGTAAAAATAATAATAATAATTTACCCTTAAAGGGAGCAGCCCAAATGATTCACAGATTTAAAATGCTGCAAATTTGAAAGTTTAAAATAAATAGTCGAGCAACAGTTTATAATACAGATAATACAGTGAAAATGATTTTGGTAATAAACCTAATCAAATACAGGCAATAGCTGTTGGTAATCGGAAAAATGACATCACAGAGAGTGTGAAAAGTGTGAAACATATCACACAAACAATGCACTGTTTACAACATGAAACTGCAAACTGCAAAAGCTCATGTGTAGTAAATGTACTAATTGTCAAACATACACTGCACACAATGCAACATTGCATCATATTGCATTTTCATATATGCATAATGAAACATATTCTAAGGTGAAATACTAGTGAATGACCCAAAGTTCGTAGAAAACCATAGATCTAGAGAGGGAGTTGAGACTCATTTGAAGCTCTTATGCCTAAATTGTGTGCAGGTTGTTTTGTGAAGATAATTTTTGCCAGTTCATTCCAAAATAATGAACTGAACTGAAGTTGAATGTCATCCAGACCTCGACATTGTTTACATAATTATTAATCTTACTGATGCATTGCATTTGGTTGACATAAACAAATGTGTGCCATTGGTGTGTAGTACTGACAGCAAGAAAGTCAATTCCTAGTTTGAACACAATGTGGCTTGTGATTCACTTTTTGATAGTGACAACCAGCAAGTTAAAAAAGGTCATTGGAAATTAATTTTATGTAAAAACAATTTTAATATAATTGTTGAGCAATTATGCCCAACATATAACAGTGCGTGTTAATTCAGTTTTTTTGTTTAAATTTAAATGGTTTTGTTACATAAGCAAGGCTAAGGGATCAATAAATCATCAAGGGCTTTAAAACTACAGTGGCTATAAATTATGGTAAGAAAGGAATCTTTAACTGAGTTGGGTGGAATTTAGTCAAATATTAATGAAAATGACAAACATTAAAAGCAAATAATTTAAACCAAGTATTTCAATTGCTGCTCCGAATACACTTCTTTCAAATATGTAGGTGGTAGTCCAGAAGCAGTTGCCAGATTTACTCAACATGGGAAATATGCTAGTTACAAAGGTTCCAAATGGCATACTTCGTATGTTTCTTTTTTTCTTTCACAGATTTTTCTTGTCATTCATTTTCTGTTTTTGTGAAAAAGGTCATAGTTACTATTCTTTACCTCAGTTTTCCATCAAGAGCAGACATTCTTTTATATCTAGGTTTTCTTTGTCAGGGTATTTAATGGTGCTTGTTGACAAACCTCATGAAGAAGTTAGTGAAACCCAGTAAAAGCAAGAACCTACTAACAAAGGGGAAATAAGACCATTTCGTGATGGTCAATCATAGACATATTAATCTCCGTGACAATGCTGAGAAAGGCCAAATAGCAGATAATGTGAATTTTTAAAACTTGACATGTAGGTGGTAATCCAGAAGCAGTTGCCAGATTTACCGAACATTGGAAATATGCTCGTTATACTACTTATAAATGTTTCTGTACTTTTTATAAAAACTGATTTTTTGTCACCTTTCTTTCTGATACCTTTTCCACATCAGTGTGATTTCACGAGCAAAAAATATTCTTTTTTTGTTGTTGATTGCATAGTCACTGGTGTTGAGAATGGTGTGCCTTGTGTTTCACTGAGTCATGTCTTTCGGTTCCCAGAGACTTTTGAGCATAAGTACTAGTTAATTATGAGGTTATTTTTTAGTCTTGTGGTGTACTAGTTAATTATGAGGTTATGGTTTTTTGTCAGGTTGTTCTCTGTAAAGCTGCTTTGTGAAAATGTCTTTTTGAAAAAAGCCCTATACAAATAAATTGGCATGACTTATGTTGTTCGAGCTATGGAAACAAGTGTTCAGTTTGTAGTAGCGCTCCAAAAAAGCAACCTGGTAGCCAAACTTAATGTCCATTATCTTTCATGGTCATCCAAAATACAGATACTTCTTATATTATACTCACAATTTGTACTTGAAATCTTCCATGTGGGTAAAATTGGTGTCTGCAATGGGTTTACGCTGGATTCTCCGGTTACCTCCCACAGTCCAAAAACATGCAAGGGAGGTTTTTTGTTACTTACTCTATTTGATATAACCTTGAGAACTAAAAAAGCTTGTGTACTGATTAACCACTGTTCCTGTCATGAATGTAACCAAAGTGTGAAGTTAAAATCCTAATAAACAAACAACAATTATTTCAGTAATTAGAGAAATACAGAACTACAGTATGGTTCCTAATTTTACTATAATACTACAAAAACACTAACAACTTCAGTTGCAAATGATTTAATTAAGCAGTAACAATGTGGTTAGTTATTTAACTAAAATAATAAGTCAAGCCCAAATTGTATTTGCTTTAAATTATGTAAACAAGTTGGGGTACTGGTCTATTGTGTTTCTTGTATATTTTTGCATAAATTGTTAAGAAAAGACCACATTTCTCTATTTACTATAACATAAACAGTGGATAATAATACAGTGGCATAACAGACAAAAAAGTAGATGATGTTTGTAGACCCATTTAAGGTGCTGTTTTGTAAGTTTTGCATGTGGAAAATAGTGAGGTGTGCTACAGCTACCAGTGTTGCCAAATTGGGGGGGGGGATCTGGTAATTGGGCAGATTTTATTCTACATTGGTGGAGGAAAACACGCTTTGGTGGGTGGAATGCATCATCTGCCTGTTTTTGTTTTGTGCAGGTGTTCATGCTTTTTGGTCGATAACTTTTGCAATCTAACAAGCCTGGAATGAGTGTTAAGTGGTCAAGTCCTTGTTTTACCCTCTTGTTTAGCTTGCAGGATCTCTTTGCTACTTTTTTGGAGGTTTTTTTGCCTTGTTGTTACATCGTCCTGTATTCACTATCTGTAAGAATGGCGTGGATGGCGTAGACAAATCTTCTTTTAGAGGCTGTATGTGCAATGTGAATTTTGCGTCAAAACTTCTTCTCTGTTTTAAATTATTAGACTGTACAGGAACAGTCGTACAGGCAAACTTATACTTATTGATTAGAACATTTTGTTCCTTCCCCACTGAGGAATAATATTGCTTTTTAATTAAACAAAAAATCCTATTGAGTGCAGCTGTAAGTTGAACTGCATATTTTATTATCTACACTGTTAGACAGATAGCATAGTTCCTCTGTTGATCAAAATAACAGCAATATGCTAATGACATTAAAAGGAAGGAAGTCAAAAGACAACACTCACTCCAGTATTTGTGGTCTTACTTTTTCCCTTTTTTCTGTAAATGACATACTCTGCAAGAGTCCAATAGAGCCTAGATGGTGTAGTATGGTGGCATATTAACTTACGTAATTACTTATCATCTCTTACCCCAAACTCAAATATATTTTGTTACCTTAATATACAGGTGGCTGCAGGTATTGAGATGAGTTCTCATTAAGATTTTTATACCACAAGGGTTGTTTTCTTATATCAATGCACACCATTACAGGAATGTACTTGAACATAATCTTAGGCATCCCACGTTTATGAAGGCTTTTGTCAATGTTAAGTCCAGCAGCAGTAATTGAGTAAGACGATTAACTTATAAACTATGTACAATTAGGTATACTGTAACTAAGCAAGCATTATTTACCATCTTATCTATAGAACCATTGTTGTTGCAAGCTTTTATAACTATTAAAGAACAGAAATTTTGCTTATTTAATTAGTTGACAAGTGTCCTAATATTACTGGACAATTGTACAGTTTGTCTCTGGTTTGTAAGGACTCCTGTGGTGCCGGCTCAGAGACACACCGTTCCTCGGGAGTGCAGGAGTTACAGAGTGCTGAAAACCAGGGCACTTAATAATAAACCCAGTAATTAGGGTTGATGGGTTGCAGCCGGGGTGATGCTATTTAGGCGCAGCCCTGACGCACACGCGATGTCGCACCTTCGCCGTTCGAACCGTTTCGGTTGCGTGTATGTTACATGTATGTCGAGTGTTCGTCGAGTGTTCAAGGCTCAACACTCAACGTCTGTGTTTGTTTCCTGCCGTAGGGATAGACGGTATCACCCAGGCGCGTTTAGAGTGGTAGGGTGAGTATGGCTTGGAGGCCCGAGGTAACTTAGATCCCAGTAGGGAAAGTTCTTCGTGTTTGGGTCCCCTCAGCGTCGCGTCGGGTTAGTCAGCTTTACTTAGGCATTCAAGCTAAGCGCTAAAGGATAGCCCCAACGGTAATTTGTTATCTGCGTGAAAAGCGCAGCGATATCGCATAGGGATTCAAGGGTTTGTTTCCCTTCTTTTTCAGTTCTTCACGGTTGATGACCTTCACACCACGGTGCTCTATTGTGGCACTTCGGTAGCATGACCGGATCAGACATGGGCGTTCGCTGTTGGCGTGCCACCGTACCACCACACAGTAATCCGCGATCTGCGGTTGAGTCAGGGTTCTCCTGATCTCACTTAGTTTTTTGTTATTACCCCGTAATGTTTCTTTGTCAATAAAACCTTTTCGTTTACGTTTGTTGTCCTCTGCATTTTTTGGTTCCCTCCTCGGTTCACAAACAGGTTTTCCTGTGGGCTCATTCCTCCCAGTTTGCTGCTCACCCAGGGACCACCAAGACCCTTATCCTCCTGCGTAGACGATTCTGGTGGCCGGGCATGGAGGACCAAGTCAAGGAGCTTGTGCCCCCTTTGTGTCGCTAATAAAAGTCAACGGCAATGCCCCAGGGGGCTGCTCCACCCACTGCCAGTTCCGTCCACCCACGTGGCTCTGGACTTTGTGACCGGATTACCAAGGTCCAAAGGGTTCACTGCTGTGCTGGTTATAGTGGACCATTTTACTAAAATGTGCATCTTTGTCCCCTTGGCCAAACTCCCGTTCGCCATGGGAACGGCCCAAGTCATACTGCAACATGTGGTGAGAACCCATGGGTTCCCTACAGACATCGTGTCGGGCCGAGGCCCGCAGTTCATTAGTCAATGTTGGCGGGCCTTCTGCCAACTAATTGAGGCCACACCAGATTGTCTTCGGGCTACCACCCAGAGTCCAATGGGCAGTAAGAGCGGGTCATTCAGGATCTGATCAAAATGCTCCGGTGCCTGACAGCTGGTAACCTGGCCACATGGGCAGACAAATTATTATGGGCTGAGTTTGCCCACAACACCCTGCACCACTCAGCCTTGGGTAAGTCGTTTGGATATCCCCCCCCCCCCTTTTCCCAGAACAGGAACCAGAGGTCTCGGTCCATACGGTGCAACACCACATCCGCCACTGTCGTGCGGCCTGACAGAAAGCCAAGCAGGCTCTCCAGGCTACTCAGCGCACTATGAAATGCAATGCGGACCGCAGGCGCCAGCCAGCCAGGACATTTCGCCCGGGACAACAGGTGCTCCTGTCCACTTGGGATCTGCCTGTAAACCCCCTATAAAACTGGCACCGAAGTATCTAGGGCCATTCAAGTTGGTAAAACGTATTAACCCGGTCACATACAGACTTCAGTTACCCGCCGGTATGAGAGTGCACCCAACTTTCCATGTCTCCCAACTTCGACCATTTGCGTGTGAGGGAGCCACCCCACAGACACAACCATCCACCCCTCGCATCATTCAGGGAGCACCAGCGTTCACGGTCAGACGCCTGCTAGATAGTAGAAAGGTACAGGGTATCACCCAATATCTTGTGGATTGGGAAGGCTACAGCCCAGAGTAACGCTCTTAATTAGGGTTGATGGGTTGCAGCCGGGGTGACGCTATTTAGGCACAGCCCTGACGCACACGCAACGTCGCCGTTTGAACCTTTTCAGTTGCGTGTATGTCGAGTGTTTGTCGAGTGTTCAAGGCTCAACGCTCAACCTCTGTGTTCATTTCCTACCATAGGGATAGACGATATCACCCAGGCGAGTTTAGAGTGGTTGGGTGAGTACAGCTTGGAGGCCCGAGGTAACTTAGATCCCAGTAAGGAAAGTTATTCGTGTTTGGGTCCCCTCAGCATCGCGTCGGGCTGGTCGGCTTTACTTAGGCTATTCACGCAGATAACAAATTACCGTTCAGGCTATCCTTTAGCGCTTAGCCCGAACAGTAATTTGTTATCTGCGTGAATAGCGCAGCGATATCGCATAGGTCCTCCAACCTAGCAACCAGGGTTCGAGACCAATGTAAAGTTTGTTTTTTGTTTCCATTCTTTTCCGTTCTCTTCACGGTTGATGACCTTCACACAACCGTGCTCTAGCGTGGCACTTCAGTAGCGCGACCGGATCAGACATGGCGTTCACTGTTCATGTCCCACCGTACCACCACACAGTAATCCGCGATCTGCGGTTGAGTCAGGGTTCTCCTGATCTCCCTTAGTTTTTCGTTATTATCCCGTAGTGTTTCTTTGTCAATAAAACCTTTTCGTTTACTTTTGTTGTCCTCTGTGTTTTTTTGGTCCTCCCTCTGTCCGCGTAACATGGTTGATGTAAATAACTACATTTGCTTGCAAAAGTATTCATACCATTTGAAATTTTCCATTGTTTGTCACATTACAACCACAAACATAAATTTATTTAATTGGAATTTAATGTGAAAGACCAACACAAAGTAGTATACAATTGTGAAGTAGAAAGAAAATTATACATGATTCAAAAAAATTTTTACAAATAAAAAACTGAAAAGTGCAATGTGCAAAAGTATTCAATACTACTGAGTCAACCACCTTTTGCTGCAATTATAGCTTTTAGGGTATGTCTCTACCAGCTTTACACATCTAGTGACTGAAATATTTGCCCATTATTCTTTGCAAAACAGCTCTTGCTCAGTCAGATTAGATGGAGAGCATTTGTGAACAACACTTTTTCCAATCTTGCCACAATTTTGGCCAAGTCTTTTGCAGACTCCAGCAGGTTTTCTTCCAAGATTTGGCTCCATCCATCTTCACTAAAAATAATCACATTTCAAACAAAACCACATTTACATTACTACATAATGCACATTTTCAGATATCTCCAGAGATATTCAGTTGGGTTCAAGGTCTCTGGCTGGATCACTCAAGAACATTCACAGAGTTGTCCCGAAGCCACTCTTTTCTTATCTTGACAATGTACTTATGTTTTGTTTGTCTTTCCCGGTCTTTAAGGAGTCCCTCTGTCTTTGCCCCTGTCTCCTGAGTTTGCCATCATGTATATGATCCCAGCGGTTTCAATGGTTGTCTTGTAACTTTGTTAATGTTAAGGGAAGTGGAACTCAATGTATGTTAGGGTAGTAATTTGTAGGGATAATAAGTATAAGCATATTATTAACATAATATTGTGATATGATACATTACATATATATTCATATTCCTTTCCATAGCCTAGTCTTTGTCCAATAATAGCTATTGCCTATACATAGCTCTAGTGTAGTTCTTGTGTCTTCAAAAAGTGTGTCTCTTGTTTTTGTTATCTATGCTTGGTACCTTGTGACATTACAATGGATGGTACTTCTGCCCAGCGTCTTTTTTGTGGGCTTGTAAACATTAACCTTAACCTGATAATCTTGCCTTCTTACTGTAATTTTGGTAGGGCAGCCGCTATATATTACATTTAATGACTTAAATAACAACAAATGTAATGAAAATAACTTTCCAAAAAGAACATAAAATCTAAATTCTTATAGATTCTTCTTTTGTTGCAGATAATCACACTGACCAAGATTGTTTCCTGACACAGGCTTCCTTAAGGCAAATCAGTTAGACATTTTTTGCTTTTGCTGGCAAACATGCAGGCTTCATTCTCACGATCCAGACAGTATTCTAAAGGAGAGCCTGATGAGCCATATCTAAGAGGCTTGCGTCGCAAACGAGAATTTACCCCAGAAGACAAAAAGGATGACTGCTACTGGGAAAAACGGCGCAAGAACAATGAAGCAGCTAAGCGTTCGCGAGAAAAGCGACGTGCAAATGACTACATGCTGGAAACACGACTTTTGGCATTAAGTGAAGAAAATGCAGCTCTAAGAGCTGATATACTGAATCTAAAGCTTCGCTATGGCCTTCTCAGCTCTGGTTGTCCTTACACTGCACATCAGAGGAGCTATCTTCCAATACATTCCCACTTCCCGCAAACACCAAATCCTTGCCCAGAGAGAAACTTCTGGGAGAGAGACAAAATAAGTCAGGAGACTTCAGAATGGCCTGGATACCAGAATCCTTCAGTGGTTAGACCTGGTTCGAGCTTTGTTCCCATGGACTCTTTTCCTGTCAGTGGGACCTATCCTTACATTCTAGGTGTCCCTGATCTTCTGCCTTCTGCAAAGACACACATGGTCTTTGCTCCTGTGTTTCCAACAATGACGACATCCTTGCCTGAATTTTCACTGTTAAAGGCTGGGAGTCAGAGAATCACAATACCCAAGGAAAGTAAAACCCAGCTGCCAAACAATGCAAGTGCTGTTCTGCCACATAAACTGAGGCTAAAAAATGTCAAGACATCTGAGGAGAAAGAAAACAAAAAGAAAACATCTCCATTTCCAATATATTTGTCAGATTGATACTAAATGAATCCAGCTGGTGAACAGCTAGTGTGTGTGTGTGTGTGTGTGTGTGT
>JAYDZF010000014.1:8881307-8901328 GCA_034509105.1 Microcambeva barbata
ATAGTTTAGTGTTCACTAGTGTGTAAATGTATGTTTCACTGCACAAATAGGGTTAAAATGCAGTGAAGGAATTTCACTGCAAAGTGATGAAAAACGTATACTAAATCTAAAAAAAAATTCAAAAATATATTTTAATTAAACATTAAGCATGTTAGGCTAAAATATACTTGCAATGTTCATGCATTAGACCTTTTGGAATGTACGTATTTGTATTGGTATTACTGTTAGCGACAGCCACATTCCTTGGCTACCATATTGGTCTTGTAAGAGATAACGGTGGAATCATCATGGAGTTCAATAACACAAAGGTCATCATAGGCCACTGGCACACAGCAAAGTGCACGCTTTGAGGACTGCCCACTTTCTAAATGGTTTTTAAACAGGATAGCGTGGTTGTTGCCATTTGTCAGTGGAAACCCACATACTCCGTCACAGCTGTTAATGTTTGCTGTGGAAGGCTCCAAAAAGAACTTATCCAAAGACACAATAAAACTCTGAAGGCGACAGCGACTAGGTTTACTAAAATCTTCCTTGTCAGCTCGCGCTGCACGTTGAGCTCTTTCCATTGCCCAGACACTCAACACAGCATGTAAAGCCTTTAGCAATAAGAGAGCTCTGTACTGGACCTCATTTATGTTCTCCAGACCTGTATTGATAAAATGAAAATATGTTTAATTCACAACACAGCATTTAATGACACTGGTGTATGCAGTATGCATTAATGCTAATGAAAAAAAAACGTAGTTTGTGAAAAATAAAACTCCAAGTCGGAAAAAGTTTGGACAGCATGGGAAATGCAAGTAAACAGAATTTCTTACTTAGACTATTATTTTATGGCTTTTTTGGTCCCATATTTTCCAGCAAAAACAACTTCTCTTTATATTCTCTGTTGACTGCAGGTAGGCCAGTCCACTACGTGTATGCTCTTCTTATGCAGAGGTGTCGAGTAACTAAGCTTACTTAAATTATTTTTTTGGTTATCTATACTTTACTGGAGTAATTATTTTTCAGCCAACTTTGTATGTCTACTCCTTACATTTCAACACAATTATCGCTACTTTCTACTCCTTACATTTAAAAAATGGCCTCGTTACTTCTATTTAATTTTGGCGTGTTTTCATTCCAGCTTAACATCGTAAAGAAATGCATCCAGATAAATTGTGCCATCCGGATAGAGTGGATTTGATTGTGGTTGGATGAAAGTATAAACATCTACCATTCTGACACCCTATTAGATTGTATGTGATCCAACATACCTGCACATGTGACGTCACTCCAGCAAAGACAGAGCACATGTATGTATCCTGTATGAAACATTCCACGGCAGAGACGAAATCTCCTATGTATGCACCAACGAGGATGTTGGTAGACCATTGTTTAAAACCTTTGTTTTACACTCTTTCTTTTGCTTTAGTTCATGTTCATGCTGTCATCAGGTGTCGTGAAAAAGCTGAGGGTTACGTCCCAAATCACACACCGAAACAGCGCACAGTTTAATATAGATTATGCTCACCACACTCTTCCCCATCCCACCTACTGTTCGGGAATAAAATGTGAACCAAGATCTCATATCGCGAACCGCAAAAAATGGAGCGATAATAACAGAGATTTGACAGAAAATAATATAGAAGCTTAAGATTATTTTTTTTAAATGACAAAAGGGTTCAAACACATGATGAGTTGTTGATACAGACTTTCTCTCTGGTTAACACATGCTTTTTGCATTTATAAACAATTGCTTGAACGGCTTTTGAACTCAAAATCAATTTCTTTAAAAACAAACAAAAAGAAATAAAGACCTGGCCTGCTGTGCCCTCGACCTTTACCCACTGAACTTCTTCCTGATTCTTTGAATTGTTTCATGATATTCTGCTCAGTAGAGCAAGAAATATGCAAATCCCTTGCATATGCAAATATCCAAACACACACACACAGATATATACACAAAAGTGAGTACACCCCTCACATTTCTGCAAATATTTAAGTATATCTTTTCATGGGACAACACTGACAAAATGACACTTCGACACAATAAAAACTGGTCTGTGTGCAGCTTATATAACAGTGTAAATCTATTTTTCCACAAAATAACTCAATATACAGTCAGTAATGTCTAAACCCCCGGTACCAAAAGTGAGTACGACCACTCTTAAATGTCCAAATTGAGGACTGCTTGTCATTTTCCCTCCAAAATGTCATGTGACTTGTTAGTGTTACTAGGTCTCAGGTGTCATGGTCACTAAAAATTTCAACATGGCACCTCATGGAAAAGAACTCTCTGAGAATCTTAAAAGACGAATTGTTGCGCTACATGAAGATGGACAAGGCTACAAGAAGATTACCAACACCCTGAAACTGAGCTGCAGCACAGTGGGCAAGATCATCCAGCGCTTTAAAAAAGCAGGGTCCACTCAGAACAGACCTCACATTGGTTGTCCAAAGAAGCTGAGTCCACGTCCTCAGCGTCACCTAGGCCGCACACTACATCAAATTGGTCTGTATGGCTGTTAACCCAGAAGGAAGCCTCTTTTGAAGTCTGTACACAAGAAAGCCACAACGTTTGCAGAAGACATGTCAACAAAGGACATGGATTACTGGAGCAATGTCCTATAATCTGATGAGACCAAGATTAATTTGTTTGGTTCAGATGGTCTTAAGCATGTGTGGTGGCAATCAGGTGAGGAGTACAAAGATAAGTGTGTTATGCCTACAGTCCAGCATAGTGGACTGTCATTGTCTGCGTCTGAATGAGTGCAGCAGGTGTTGGGGAGTTACATTTCATTGAAAGACAGATGAACTCAAATATGTACTGTGAAGTACTGAAGCAGAGCCTGATCCCCTGCCTCCAGAAACTGGGTCACAGGGCAGTATTCCATCATGATAATAACCCAAAACACACCTCTAAGATGACCACTGCTTTATTGAAGAGGCTGAGGGTAAAGGCGGTGGACTGGCCAAGCATGTCTCCAGACCTAAACCCAATAGAACATCTTTGGGGGATTCTCAAGCAGAAGGTGGAGGAGCACAAAGACTTGAATATCTGCCAGCTCTGCTATGTCATGGAGGAGTGGAAAAGCATTGCCGTGTTCAACTTAATGCCCAGGACTGTTACGGCAGTTCTGGAAAATATATTGACACTTCAGGAACTTTCACTAAGGGGTGTACTCACTTTTGATGCCTGTGATTTAGACATCAATGGCTGTATATTGAATTATTTTGAGGGAATAATACATTTACACTGTTATATAAGCTTCACACAGACTTGTCATTGTGTCAAAGTGTCATTTTGTCACTGTTGTCCCATGATATTATTTTGTGACACAGTGTATATATAACCTCATCCCCAACCTTTTTGGAATGTTCTGCAGGTCTGAAATGTAGGAATGAAGGTGACAACATATATTGTGTTCAAACTGTTTGCGACTATATAAAAGTCAAAGTAATAAACACTGCATTTTATTCATTACATTTTCTTATTTGGAAAGAAGAATCACCTGTTTCAAATGCTTTTCCATTTTCAGGAAGTGCACAAAGTGCACTGAGAATCTTCAGCCTATCCATCACATTTTGTTTGGACTCCTCCATTTGCACCTGGGCTAAAGTCTCATCTAGCCGGGCTTTTAGGACAGAGACCATTAATGGCTTTAGGTCAAGCATCACTTTGTGGGTCCTCAGTCCTAGGCTTTCCCGAGGAAAAGAGAACACTGTCAGTCCTGAGGAGTTAACTAATTCTAAAATGAGGGACTCACTTGATGACACTCCAAGTGTTAAAGGAGGCAGGGAGTGAAGCATGCTGGGACTAGCTATGACGATTGCATCATGTAGCAATGGACTTCTTTGGGGTAGGACTTCACTCAGAAACCTCTGTAGTTCACACAGGAATAGAAACGTGCTGCGAAAGAACATAAGGAAAATTGACAGCATGCATAACAGCATAAATAAGTGGTCTATTTGTTGAATTTGAATTTTAATCCTCACATAACAATATTTAACCACCTTATTATATACACACACACACATATATATATATATGTATATATTCTTGAGCATTCACACACACAATAATGGTAGATCATTTGTGCCTTTTGTTGTAAACAACATTTATGCTTTGGCATTTCTATTGTAAAACATTATTACAATGATGTGAAGGAATCTAGACCCATTTTCTTTGATACCTTTATTTTTTCATTTCTGAAATTACATTGGTTATAATAGATGTTTTTTTTTATTAAATCATAAACCTTTTTGCCTTTGATGTCAAAATATTATCTAACTCATGCAAACCACAAATTTTGAGATAATCTGACTAGAATAATATAAGTGGAGAGCAGGTGGACTTTCTAGAGGCAGACTGTGGACAAAACCAGTCCGCGTGTTCGTTGATGCAAAATAAATGAGGTTCACACAGAGAATAAGATGAACAATCAAGTTTATTAAACAGAATTCTGGAGAGAACAGTTCAAACCCGGCTGTCCTCTGACCTTTCTTATCTGACCCCATTTTTATACAGTCGCTTCAGACACCCGAAACTACCTGGTTTCTGTTGACTGTTACCATGCTGGTTGCTATGCACGTGACTGGAAAATATTTTAGATGTGTGTGTGTGTGTTTGACCAAATAAGGTGAAAATTTCCTGTTTCTCAAGTACTTCTGCTTTCAACCATCTTAATTTATTCTGTTTTAGTTAATATTTAATTATATGTAATTAGCAAGCCAGCCTTCCAGCAAATTTAAAATATCCCTGAAATGAATATATAGAATATATTTTCCTACAAGACTAACGGGTCTTTGAGGGCCAGATTTTTCGCTGATTGGCAGGTGTTCAAATACTTATTTGCAGCAGTACACACATACATTTTTTTTTTTAAATCATACATTGTGATTTCCGGATTTTTTTTTTAGATTATGTCTCTCACAGTGGACATGCACCTAAGATGAAAATGTCAGACCCCTCCATGATTTCTAAGTGGGAGAACTTGCAAAGTCACAGGGTGTTCAAATACTTATTTTCCTCACTGTAGTCCAGAATTCTGCTGCATGGATCTGAACCCAGACTAAGAAATATGATCACATCACTCCCAGTTGTGGAGAAGCTTCACTAGCTGCTCATTAGTCAAGCCAAGTCAGTTTTTTTTACATAGCGCTTTGTGCATTATCCTTCCCATAACCTAACATCTTGGTCACCTGGAGGCCCCCAGGTTGAGTACTATGGGTATCTTTCAGTGTTGCGTTGGAGCTCTCTTCCTTTCTAGATAGGTTCTACTTCTTCTTTATTTAAATTTAAAACTCTCCCCCAAAATTTCTCTGAATCCGTAACATAAGGCATAAAACATTACAAGCAATCAATAATGTCTTTTTCAACTTGGGCTTCTGCTACCACCTTTTATGCACAAATATTTCTCTAAATTTATTGAGTGATAATATGCAATGGAGAGACCAATGAGAACCTCTGCTCATCTTTGCTCCTATTTTTAGATAATACAATTACATCCTTATTTTTCATTGTTTACACCACATCATTAAGCCTAAATTGACCCTGACCAAACTTTTTAGGAATGTGTTACATACCTAAAATGTAAGACTTATTTTAACAAATTTATGAGAGAAAATTAATTTTGTATTTTCCAAACTTTTCTGAATTTTGAGTTGTACTGTAGATCATATATACACTATACATTAGCTGGTCATTTAGTTATTCTCATAATAGCAGATCACCTCATGTTTTATTTAGGTGAATTTAGGCTAAGTTTAATCACTGCCAGATTGCTGCTACTGGGACCTTAGTAGCTTAGATCATGTACTAACATTACTAGACATCACTTTGCATAAGAATGTCTAGCACAGTAAATGTATAAGAAGTTCATACCTATTAGAATCAGGTGCATTATCCTTGTGAGTTTTCTTCCTTTGGAAAAGTACCTCTGGACTGTTGCATTGTGAGTTATTCTCCGTTATAGCATGATCAGCCAAATTCTTCTTTCCTAAAAATAATACAGATATAACTGTACATTTTCTTAATTATAATAGACACAGAACATAACTTAAATCAAATTGCATCTGGGCCTCCCACAGAAAAGACCAGGGACACTTCACCTTGTAAGTTAACTGCTTATTTAGCTATTATTACTAATGCAGCTGCTTATAAACGTGTGGCAAATTGTATTTATTTACTTTGTGTTAAAGTCCACACAAACTATGAGAATCCTCAGCATTTCCAAACTTAAGTCATTGTTTAAAGTATATTGTTGATAGTTGGACCAAGCACTAAGATAATGACATTGCTCACACACAGAATGCATTAAGTGCACAATCTTTAAAGAATATAGTTTTCTTTCTGTTTTGTTCTGTCAATTTTTAAACAAGGTTTAAAAGCAAATACATTTGAATACACTTACAATAGAACCACCACCAATGGGCACTCTAGTCAAGTCAAAATTCCAATTATGGAATTCAAATAATCTTTGAAATAAGACTTAACAGACCTGTTTGTGGATGGACTACGATGAGGTCCTCACTCAGGTTAAGCATTCCCTCTCCAGCACACAATGTCCCTGTGAACACTGTCGGTATTAAAAGTAAAACCAAATGAAAAGATATCTTTACACCCATTTTCGTACAGTCACTTCAGCAACAAGACCTTGTTTGGGGTGGTTCAACAATGGAAACTAGTTTTTATACACATCTCTTTTCGCATTGGACAGTATTGTCCTTGAAGTGATTACGAGATTGGGGAGTGTGCTTTAGTAACAGCATGTGAACTTGTAAAAAGACGATAGAGTTTGAGGAAAGCTGTCAGAAAGACAATACTGAAATTTTACTCATTACGATCTTCTGTTAAATTATTTTAGTTTTTTAATTATTTAGCTATTTCTGTGCTTACAGAAATAAAGGGGATATAATGTTTAAAATTAAGTACATTTGCTCCTTTTACTTTCTGACAAAGAAATAATGAAAGCTGTTCTTTAACAGTTTGATTTTTAAATGTTCAATTTTAAAATGATCACAAATTAAGTGCACATATTTGGCAACAATTACTAAGATTGCACATAAATCCTTGTGATAAATTATACAGGTTAATTGACAAGTGGTGCATGCATTTGTAAAACTACCCAATTCTTAATCACTAAAAACTAAGTTTTTGTGTGGTTCAGGCTCATGGAAGACACACAGCTGCAAATATTTAAGGTTTTCAAGGTCTTTGCAGTTCTGCTCTTACAGAGCTTAAAAACAAGGCAAGAATCCAAAATGTAGCTGAAAATAGGCAGGAAATATCAGGCATTTTTTTTAGATTTACAAGCCTGTTTTTCTGCATGGTTGTAAGTGTTCAGACTTAGATAGAAGTTTTCAACAATCAGATCACATAAAGAGGGACTTGCTTATTGTTGTTCAAGGCACTCGGTCAACTGGAATATGGCAGAAACAACTGTTATAGACCTGCAGAGGGTTATGACAAGATTTAAAAAAAACACTAGTCAGATTTATAAAGTGACAAAACTAACCAAAAGGTCAAAGATTATGTTTTTTTTTCCTTTTGAAATACTTCTTCAAATTAATAAATTATTTAAGTTTCTTCTTTAAATAAACATTTTACTGCACAAACATTTTCCAAGAACAGAGATTTCAGAGGAAAGAGGTAATTTCAGTTTCAGTCAAAGTTGGGAACAGTCTGTACAACTACACTATGGCAACAGAAAACATTTTATACTCAACACAAAACAGAAGCCATTTAGGGAAGAAATCCTGTGTAGACCCAAAACAAATTGTTACCAGTTGGCAATATGCAGCCATTATTCTTACATGCAGTAATGTTTTAACAAGGCTTCACTTTTCCCATATTTTGTTATTAAAACCATTTTTTTAATAAATTTGCCAAAATTCCAATCATTTATCACTTTGTCATTATAGGGTATTGTGTGAACAATTTTGAAGGGAAAATATGAATGTGAAGCAGTCAATACTTTCCAGATGCACTGCACTTTGTTAAAACGTACAGTATTCTTTGTTTAGTTTGTGCTGGTAACTTTACATTTATAATGGACTACACGAAATAGTATAGCTAATGAATACATGATATATTTGAGGACCATGTTTAAATATGTTTTAAGAACATTAAGCCATAGCCTGGTGGTAAAAGAACTAGGCTTGTGATCTGTTCCATTTCTCAGAGCCGACAAGACCACTGAAGTGCCCTTGAGCACCCAACACCTAACTGCTCCCCGGGCACCGTGGCTAGGGCTGCCCAATGCTTCAAGTGTGCTCACTGCCCCCCAGTGTTAACTACTGTGTTTCACTGCACAGACTAGGTTAAAATATCACTGCAAACTGTTGAAAATAGTATTTTGAAATAAAATTAATAATCTACAAATGAAATAAAGTGAAAAAATCATTTTTACCCACAAACATTATCTATGTAAAGAACAGAAAGACAACAATTATTTAAGGCAACACTTTTTTATTACAACCATTTTTTCACACACTTAGAAAAATGCATTTTAATTTGTTAAAAGATTCAGCACCAAAGACAGCAATAGGTGAAGACTTAATAGGGCTACAATACAAGTTATTGCACCATTAGCCTACACTGTTATATGTGAAAAATGGAAGTAAATGTTTAGGTCAATGATTATGAATGCAATGTTCAGTTACTTATTCCTCATATACAATAATATTCTTTATAGTGTGAAGGGAAAACAATTATATGCACAAAAGTATAAAAGGTAGCTGAAATCATAAAGGAAGTGGAAATCTTCACTATCTATTAAGAATTACTTAGAAGCGGGTCAAAATTGATTATTGTTTATAACAATTAGAAAACAATATAAAATTGTCCAAGCTGTCAACCAGTTAGCAATCTTCCTGAGACTAGAGATCTAAACACATGTGGTTGACACAGAGATTACAAAAAGCATACCAACAAAAGGTGCCTAAATATACTACACATGTACCTGAGTAAATGTTTCAACCCTAATTACATGTGATGTCATAAAATCAGGCACTATACATCTCTAAAATCTTAAGAGAAGCTAAAATGCATTTTCACTCTCAAAGCAATAAAGAGTCAAACATCACAGAGTGTACAAGCCTAAACATTTACTTGTCTAGCATGTTGTGAGAAGTGTATGAGATCGTAGTTGCACTGTCCCTGTTTAAAGTGTACAGAAGCACCACAATTACTGGTCTAAATAAGACTTGTCCATAAACAGTTGCAAAGATCAGAACAAAACAGGCAAAACAGTAAACATTTTAAGTACTGGAAATGAATCACCTTCACTGGTCAATATAATTTATGATTTCATTATTTTACAATAATTGATGTGTTTACATGGTAGACAAAAACAGAATAAAATTACATAAGTTTGTTGAAAATGACTTTGCTCTTTTCCACAATTACAGAGAAGGACCCCTCAAACTGACTATTGTAGAATGTGACCACTTAACAAGCAATGTCATCCCAGACACCATAACCTGAATTAGAATTGTTGACCTAGTTGTAAGCCTTAACTACAAATGCAACATACAATCAGGAATTGCAAAAAAGCAGCTTTGAATCCCTGACCAAATCAAAGAGTTGTGAAACACTGGCAGATTTTGAATAATTTAACATGTGCATGGTCCTGTGTATGTTAAACACATGCATGTTAAGAGCTAAATTGCAACAACTTTATGGAAAAAATACAAATGCCATTAGGACATTTTAGCACCAGCAAACATTTTAGAACCACGTGTATGAACAATTAGTCCCATGAAATTGAAAGGCTACCAGTGCTTGTTGCATTGTAGCCATTCTATAAAAAATAATTACAGCACCAGTGACTCTTTTTTGTATACTTGTTTAAAATACGTTTTTGCATATTTAAAATCTAAATTATGTAATAGTTAGTAATTAAAATTCTTTGCTAGCACCAGGTACTTATATGTGCTTTCAGTATGCTTATGGTCATCGACTACATTGAAACATGCAGGGATTGCTACTTATCTGGTGCTTCTTAATGCTAAGATTTGATTCCCCTCCCAAATAAAGCACCACAAAATAGCAAGAAAAACTCCCTGTAAACGGAAGCACCCGGAATCTGTACCTTGATGTTCTTTACACAGTCTAAAGTTAAAGCACCATGTTTGTATCAAATACACATACACTGCACATATTGTGCATATGATAAATATTCAAATTTATATACAGTTTAAAATGTTAAAGTAACATCCACAGTACAAGAGCGGTCAAAATAAAGCAAAAGACAACACATTCAGTTGCACAGTAGTTGTTATTTTTCTGTCATGTTACATTTACCCAGTGTGTGAAGATTACATTTGTGTGGGAGAGAAACTACACTAACTGAATAAATTATTAACAAAGAGCACCAAATCCTTAGAAACCCTATAATTCAAAAGCAGAAACTAGCACCTTTGTGAGCAAATTCTTCTAAGCACCACATGTGTTTATTTGTCTTGGGTACAGACAAAAACACTGAAACTCACAAAGTTAAACTTGGAGCTCAGGCACATTCAGATAATAACCACCCAATGCTTTTGTTACGTTCACATATTAAGACAAGTTTGTATGCCTGCCAGACTGTGCTTTTATCAACTGTGTATGCATTATCAAGTTGTATTTTTTATGGAAAGAGAGTTTTAAAAATACCACAAAAAGGACAAACTTTATAGCAAACACTGTGCTAAATATCCCACTGTATCACAAATTCACCGGACATATGTCTTGTAAAATTTAAAGAAACTTAACAGTAAATAGAAAAAAATATTGGTCAAACGCTGAGCATGTGAGTAGTATTCCATAACTCTCTTTAAAAACTTCACTGATAAAAAAAAATTGGATGCATCTAACTCTGCTAAAGAATTGACCCCTTATCAATACATCTCATAGTATAGCACAATTGCTGTCTTAATGTTTTGTATGTATTACATTTCTGTGGATCTTCTGGCTGTCCCATGTCTTCTCAGCTGTAATGTGGTGGCTCTAGAAAACACCAAAGCAAGGTGTGTGTGGGTAAGTGAGGGAGAGGAGCCCACTGGTCCCACTTGTACATTGCATAGATTAGACTGGACTGAGGTAGATTTCTTCAGTTACCTGCAATGAAAGATATCAATTATAAATGTAAGTAATAACTTTGCTTTTGTTTGCTCCAGTTTCTCAACGTTTGCATGATAAAGTACATACCTCACTAAGGCTGAGGCAGTAGGCTGACCACAGAATGCTCTGCCCAAAAATCCCATCTTTCTACTCACCTTCTTTTCTCAGCACCTCCTATTTAGGCCTGGTGGTGTAGGGCACCTGAGTCCTCCAGGAGCTCACAGACCCACTGCTACTTGAAGCAACTGGAGGAGGCAGGTATGGCAGAGTAAAAGTCCGTGATGAAGAGGTAAAGGAAGAAGCAGCAGGTGTAGCTGTGATGCAAGCAACAGACGAGGGAGATGGGGATGAAGAGGCTACACGCATTGTCTGAAGGGAGGACTGCCCCTTCTCACAAGATGGGGAGGCCTGGGAAAGATTGGAGGAGGCAGCATTGAGAAGGGGAGGCAGAGGAGGCAGGGAAAGTGTGGGAGGCGAGGGAGCGTGCAGAACAGTATGTGTGCGTCCATGCTGCGCCATAAATAAGGCCCCAGCTTTGGATTCCATATTCCTTTGTTGAGGGGAAGAGAGGCTGAGCAGGGAGTTTAGAGAACCAGACTGCTGAGATGAAGGGACCATGTGATGAAAAACCCCTATGGAGACAAAGCATCGAGAGGATACAGAGAAAGAGGGAGACACAGATTGAGCAGACAGACAGGGCAGGGGTTGACAAAGACAGGAATTCAGCCAGGTTGTGCATAGGAGCAAGCAAGTCAATAACACAAAGCAATAAGCATAACACTGCTGGCCAAAATCATTATGAATCTGGGCAAAGTTTGTAATATCTTGCAAAGTCATCTTTTTAGATCTTGACAAAAAAAGAATTACAGAATTATTTGCCCCTTCACAAGTATACTACTATAGTAAATTTCACACAGTCACATCTTTTTTAACATTCCTTTCCCATACTTAACTAATTTTAACTACTTTTGGACTACTCTTGATTTTGTGAAAGCTTCTTCCCAAAGGTCATTACAATGATCTCCATAGACAATCGCAACCTAATAGCACCATTTTGCACTCTGGAACACCTGATTCCAATAATTCCAATAATAATACAACAGGTGTATAAAATGAGGCACCTAGGCATGCAGACTGTTTTTAAAAACATTTGTGAAAGAATGGGTAGCTCTCAGGAGCTCAGTGAATTCCACCGTGGAACTGTGATAGGATGCCACCTGTGCAACAAATCCAGTCGTGAAATTTCCTTGCTCCTAAATATTCCACAGTCAACTGTATTATAAGAAAATGGAAGTGTTTGGGAACGATAGCAACTCCGCCCTCAAGTGGTAGGCCACGTAAACTGACAGAGCGGGGTCAGCGGATGCTGAAGCGCATAGTGCGAAGAGTCAATATCTACAGACCTCCAAACTTCATGTGGCTTTTTTCTGTTTGCTTATTTATACCTTTCAGTACTTCAGGATGAAATGGTAAAAATCAAATGATTTAGCATTACACACAGCATGAGTGAGTAAGCCAGGCAGGATAGCAAAGCTGAGCTTCACTTACCTGGTTACTATACTGGGTATCAAACTGGCAAGTCTAATACAACTTAAATTTGGGAGAAAAAAGAACTTACCTCCTACAGCACCCCCTGCCAAACCAGCACTAGAGAAGCTGCCTAGTGTGGAGTGGCCATTAGACAACCGTGGAGGCCCACTGGTGGCCGAGCTGGGAGACTGCATTCCAAACAATGACTGCAAGACAGTGTTTCCACCCAGGGGGAAATACTGTCCCAAAGAGGAAGCGGAGGATCCAGTTGTAGGCACACCAACTTTTCCACTCAGGAGACCTCCACCAGCTGCTGCAGAGATAAACAGGTTCTGGCTTGCCAGTCCACCAGCACTTTTAATTTCCCACTCCCGTGCTTTCTGCTTAGAAAAAGTGTCCCGTGGTTTGGCAGTTCCATAATGCTCAGTGCGTTCCCGATCTAATCTTCTCTGCTGCTTTTGCTCTGAATCTGAGTCTGTACTTCCTCCACGGGACATTCCAACACAAAAAGATGAACCAGTTTGGTGAAAATCTGTGGGAAGCTTTTGATCAGAGATGGGTGAAAAAGTGGACTTCCACTTGCTAGAAGACGACGAAGAGACTTCACTGCTTACACTGCTGGGCCCGGATTTTCTTCCCGGTAAACCTGATAAACAGAGAAAAATACTGTACAAAAGCAGTACAAAAAAGACAAAAAATATGATATATCTGTCTACATAAACATTACATGTACAACAGCTTTTATGTTTTATGGCAGACAACCCATTTTAGATGTAAAGGCATCAATACAAGGTTGCCCAACTTGAAGTGATGGGTTTTCTACAAGATTCTGGCGTTTGCCCATGGAAATTCTCTTCTATTTAACCAAAGACCTTGATGAGAAACAAGAAGGACTGTGTCACAAACTGTTTAAACTAATCCCAGTCAGACTGAAGTAAACACTCAACATGGTATGGATGCCTCAATAAGAAAGCTCAGGTGCTCTTTTGTCAAACTTTTACAGCCACCAGAAATGAAGATATCAAAACTGTAACTGATATGAGGCATTTCCATTTAGTTTTCGCTTAGCCTTCCAGTAATCTGACAATACTTTAACAGTTCACATATTCAGAGGCAAGGGTAATAACTTGCTTTAAGTCCTAAAACAGCAGTACCTTTGTCACTCTCTCGGCCCTCAAGGGAAATTGTTGCAATTTGTCTTTCAATCCTAAAAAATATTTAATATTTTAGCAAATAAGTTTAGATTTTCAATATATACATAGCCAGCATTAAATTTAAAATCACCTTGAGGAGCTGCTGTCTGCTGGATATCTAGCATCCTCATCTTCAGAGCTAGGAGTAGACAAGTAGTGCCCAGAGCCATTAAGCTCCACAGGGCGCTCTCTCTTCAGCACTGGAGGCTGATCTAGCTCAGCTTCAAACGGGCTGCGACATGACTGCTCTGGAGACGATATGGCTGAGATCTCCAATGGTTGAGTAATGTTGTTTACCTGACAAATCCAAACATGCATTAATAAATGTGTTCATCTTTAAGATATTCATAACCTTATAATTGTTTCCTGACCACTTACCATAGTGTTGATATTAAGTGGAGAACCTGAGGAATGGCTGGAACAACTAAGTCCAGGAAAGGACCGTTTTTTGGGGGAACCAGTAACCGGCATATGGTTAGAGGAGCTGCGCTTTCTACGACCCTTCTTTCGTCCCTCAGAGCAATAAGAACCCTGTGAGTGATTGTGGTTGCGATGACTGTTGTGGTGCTTTCCTGGTTTGGCTGAACCATTATGAGGGCGTGGGCCTCCAGCAGAGGAGGAGGAGGAAGATCCAGAAGAGAAAAAAATGTGTCGACGAGCCTCACTGTCCAAAGGCTCAGAATCAGACTCAAAAACAGGATTCTCATTTTCCTCGGTGGGGAGGCGAAGAGGTTTGTCAGCATATTGCAGCACTCCTCCTGTGATCAGATGATGACTGGAGCCTGAACTACGTAAATTTAAACCCAACAGTGGGGTGTTGTAAGATGTAGGTGACCCCGAGTCGGAGTGCTGATCACATGTTTGAGAAACAGAGCCATTCATCAACCCCGAGGTGGATGTGAACCCTGAAACATACACACATCAACAAAAAATACTTAAACCACTCCAAGTAAACAGTAAAGACACAAAACATGAGGACAGAGTAGAAGCACGTACCCAAGTTAGGGGTTAGAGGTGGCTTGCTTTGCATTGCTGACAGTTCTCGGTTGTACACAGGACTTGGAGTGTTTCTCTATAACCAAAACACATAATTAACAATGAGGCTCTATCAGCATTGTTGCCTAAAGAGTGCTGTATAAGATTTGATTATGAGCATCAGTTTCTGTATTTAGCATGTGAAAATCCGAAATTAGATTTTGTTTTATAATGATTAAACACACTCAATTTAACAATGCATACACACACACACCAGTCTCTCAGCACGACTGGGCAGCACCACACTGGCCAGTGGAATGCTAACAGGAAGCTTGTTAGGGTGTACAGTGCTGAGAGGGATGCTGATAGGAAGACTCGTAATACTGTCTCCTGAGCCTGTAGCAATCTTTTCCTTGCTTATCTGCAAATTGAGTAAATGTTAAGACAAGGTCTATAGGATGTTAGCATAGCTGTACACACACAGTAAAATACACATGTTCAGTCAACCTACCCTTTCGGCACTCCTAACTGTGGTTATTTGTTGATTAGCTGAATCTTGTTTCAGTGTTGGAGATGCCAGTACACCAACATCAACCCTAAAAAAGTAAGGTTTATTTATTACATAATACAATTAGCAGTGAAATGCTTTATTACTAGATAATGAAATTTAAAATTACATTATAAAAATAAAATAGAAACAATTTTGAGATCCAGGTATGTATGCACATATATATACTTCAAAATAATCCGTTTCTCTAGTTTTACAATTTAAGGGTGTGTTTGACCAAAACAACTAGTGTTGTTTTAAAAAAATAGAATATAAAATAGAATGGAATGCCTGTGTCATTACACATATACTGTATGTTTTAAAGAATAGAATATAAAATACAATGGAATGCCTGTGTCATACAAATATACTGTAATTCTTACTACTCAAAACAGGCTCATTAATTAAGTTTAAATTTGTTACTTTTCTAAATATTTTTTTGATTTATTGTAATCTCTTTATTTAGATTTTTCTAGCTAATGAGCAAATGAGTGCAATCACCTTTTCAAATGACTCTTTTTAAATGAATCAGTTCAAGTGATTCAGCGAAAGAGTCAGGGAACTGTTCTTCTCTATGGTAAAGATTCTATCGTTTTGCTCACTCAGTTCATCCATTACAGAGAAGGAAAAAAGTCGGTTCATCTGTTATCTTTGGGTGTAATTTAAATCTCTCTCCTAATAAATGTACAGCTTAGCGAACGAATGTTCAGTTTTAGCTTTTTACCGGGAAAGACGAGAGAAAAAAAATGGTTTTCATTAGTTACGAGGACAAACAGTATTTATAGAAGAAAAACAAGTGTATAAATTTGTTTGGGACAAGATATGATTTCATTATCAATGTCATTACACATTTAAATAATCAAAAGGATCAACTTTCAATAGAAATTCATCTTTTAATGTGTATTAAATAGGTTTAGATAAGATTCTGTTTTGTGTACCTCCAACAAAGATATTCTAAAAACTGAATTAAAAGTAATTTTAGAAAAAAAAAAATCAATTTAATTTTATTAATAAAAGGTGATGTACTTTTATACTTTTACTTTGTGTACTTCAACTTTTATTTGAGTATTTACTTTACTAGGTTATTTGTATTTTACTTAAATACAGTACTTAAAATACTGTACTTCTGCCACCTCTGCAGACAAATAGTTTATGCTAAGAAAATCTTCATCAACAACCACCCTCCACACTGCACCATGGAGGTTTTTAACAGCATTTATCCAGAGATTGTCATGCCGGTTCATAACAACTGTATTTATCGATGAAAGCTCTGTGTCCAAACACTAAACACAACGAATAGTTGTGCATCACAGGAACGTTCCAGGTTGCTGATGCAACTTTCTGTATTGATAACTTGAACAACACAAGATATAGCAAATCTGATTATGGTAACTGCTTTCTAAGAAATTCTGGTCTTTTGTGAAACTTTTATTTCACAAATGAAAGGGAAAATGACACCAACCAGTGTAGATGGGGTGTATATTAGATATGCTAACAAACCCACTAAAGACCCCCAGAGATAATGAAAAAGAAGAATTTAACTAACCTGTGGAAGGTGCAGGGCACTCTGACCTGACCGCCAAAAGAGTCTTGGTTAAGATGTCTGCGCAAAGCAATCTTGGCTGGAGAAAAGCGAGTGTAGTCAGGCAGTGGCTGCTCAACTTTATTTCGGAGCTCTGGGGTAGGTGGCACAATCTCATGTTCAGGGGAGATGGGCAAATAGTGAGACAGAGAACAGTTCCTTCCATTACTGTTATTGCTGCCTTCCCGCTCATAGGCAGGAGAGGCTGAACCATTGATGGACAACTCAGGGCTGATGCCATTTATCCCAGCCAGTCTAGGGGCACCAGCATCTGGCTGGTGGGACTCTAGATTTGGGAAGCTTTTGCGGTAGGCAGAGTCATCACATGGGCTGTAGGAAGACTTTAGCTGCAGAAGCTCCTGCTGTCTTTGGCTTTTTTCCAGCTCCACTATGCTAATCTAAAAGACAAAACATGAATAATATAAATTTATTTATGTTTTAACACCATGTTCAACACAATGGTGTCATTTAATGGCAGTATTATGTGTCTTCATGTTTTGGTGTCTATTATATGCTCATTTTCGTTTTTATGGTTGCTAGGTATATTAAGAGTCGTTTAGTGTTGTCATGAGTAAGAGTCTCTTTTATAGTTTCTGGCATGTTTGCTTATTCTCTTTCTTCATTGTATTTTGGGCATTCTACCAAGGTTTCACAGGTTGGGGTTTTTTCTCCTTTTATCAGGTGCTGATGGGTTATTCTGGAGTGGCCGATTTGGCATCTTGTGTATACGACTTGGTCTGTGTGTCGTACCTGGTGAATTCTTGGTTTGATATTAACATTTGGGTGTATTTCATATAGTTTATTGGTGTGTTGGGTGTTCCATTCATTTTGCCATTGTCTTTTAATGTAGAGATTTATTTATGTGTATGTCGGTTGATGGAATTTATATGTTCATTGTATTTTGTCCTGTTTTTCCTCTAGCTATTTGGTCTGCTTTTTCATTTCCTGCGATTCCATTGTGTCCTGGTATCCAGCATAGTTGTAAAACATGAATAATAGGAAACAAGCACATGTTAGTTTAGAGAGTGTAATAAACAACTGATCAGAGTAGGCATAATTTGTACATTACAATGATGACTAATCTTTATACTGAGCTAGCATCTCATCTTTTAAACATTATCCTTAACTTTTGTTATAATAGCCCTAAGGTCTAACTTATTTAGTTATTGTCAACCACAAATTAAAGTCTCAGAAATCTCATAAAATTAGAATATTGTGAAAAGGTTCAATATTGCAGACACATGGTGTCACACTCAGTGTAGCCTACATAACTAGACCGAGATACCACTTAAAGGCCTTTGCAGGTGATTTGAGTTTATTAGCTGATTAGAGTGTGGCACCAGGTGTTTTCAATATTGAACCTTTTCCCAATATTCTAATTTTCTGAGATACTGAATTTGGGATTTTCATTATCTGTCAGTTATAATCATCAGAATTATAAGAAATAAACATTTACAATACTGTGTGTGTAATAAATGAAAATAATACGTTTAATATAAAATAATATAAAAGTTTTACTTTTTGAATGGAATTACTGAAATAAACTTTTTCATTATATTCTTATTTTACGACGAGCACAACATGAGGGTGACACAAAACTATGTACTTGAAGTTCCAGACAGTGGCGCTGTTTCTCAGAGATCTGCCTGCGCAATGCAGCCTTTTCTTTCAGTAGGGTCTCCAAGCACAGAGAGCCCCAGTCCAGCTTCAATTCCTCACAGCGAGCCTTCAGCTGCGTAAGGGATGACATTGTATTCAAAAGCAGATTTGAATCTAAACTGTTATCTTGGTCCAAATGAATTTATTGTTTTGTTGAAAAAAAGAAAAGAAACTTTTTTTCAGCATATAAGGATACACACATCACAATAAGTATCACTGGGGCTTACCAACAGAAGGCTCTGGTCTTTCAGCTCAGCCATGTCTCTTTCTAGCTGCTTAGTCTGCTCTTTTAGTTGCATGTTATGGGCCATTATCTCTTTTTGTGCCTGTATTAGGTCTTCCACGGTCACTGCCTTTACTCCTAGCTGTAACCACACAAATCAACTTAGGATAAACAGCAGTATGTTTGTACAAACACATATGAGCAAAAACATACCTCCTCCAATTTTGACTGAAACTGGTACTTGATTTTTTCCTTGCGAGTGTGACACATATTCATCAGTTGTTGAGCTTGTCCTGACAGTTCCGTGTTTCTGAGCTATTAGGTGAACATGTAATATGCATGATTAAAACAACAAAAAACTTTGAAGAGATGTTAAGTTTATTTTTTAATGTTAAACATTACATCATCATAAAATAACTGGAAGTATCTGCATTGCAATACCTCCCTTAAGCAGATTAGAGTTTTCAGTTCATCTCATCAACTATAAAAGTACACTGCACTGTAAAACTGAAAATGCTCGTATCGGTTTGGAGATGATTTGCTGCTGCCATTGTCATTGAGAGTAAGGGGCAGTCAAAAGACTACCCATACATTTTGGAGTGGAAAGTAAGCCTACTGTCCAAAAGCTGTGCCACACTAACAAATTATGGCATGCTCAATAAAGGTGGGTCAAAATCCCATCCCAGCTGAGGTGAAGGTATAAAAAAACAGACTTTCTTAAACGCAATTGCTGACTCTAAGCTACGTTACAAAATATTAAGTAAAAGGTACCAATATTGTGATCATAATATTTCAAATAAGTTTACTCAGATATCTAAAATCAAACTTACTTTTCTGTTCAGACTTAGTAATACTCTTCATTTAATGACCTTTTAAAAGCGAATTGCTACAGAAACTAAAAAACACACAAGATAATTAGTTTGAAAGTCTTTAAAATTGCCTTTTACCTTCTCCTGTTCAAGCGCTTGTTGTAAATGTGTGTGGTACTGTGGTGTTTTCATGTAGGCCAGGAACTGCAAATACTGAACCTTGAAATTATCTGTAATTAGAAATTTCCTACATAAGTTAGCCATTTCTCCCACTGTAGCAAAAACTAAATATATTTAAATAATTTACTGCAGTATGACTTACTAATGAGAGCTGTTATCAGAAAAAAACAGTACCCTGAAATCCAAACTGTTGTGTGAGCTAAACTGTATATAGTGGTAGCCTAATGGGCAGAGCTA
>JAYDZF010000014.1:8957119-8987111 GCA_034509105.1 Microcambeva barbata
CTGGAGCAGTAAGGGTTAAGGGTCTTGCTCAAGGACCCAACAGTGGCTGCCTAGCAGAGCCGGGATTTGAACCGCCAGTGGACATGTTTAGATCTTAGACAAAATTATTGTCGATTATTATGATAACTCATTTTTTGGGTGTGTTACAGATTCAATGTTACATTTGTAAACTGTGGTACCACAGGACTGCTTAAAGATGACAGAATACACATATGTGTGTAAAATGACAGAAACCTAAGAGTGTGAAATAAAATCAATATGATTCTAGTCATGTACAGGTGCTGGTCATACATTTCGAATATCATAAAAAAGTTGATTAATTTAACAAGGGAAACTTGTATAATATATCCATTCAATACACACAGACTGGTATGTTTCAAATGTTTCAAATGCTGATGATTATAACTGACATCTAATAAAAATCAGGATACAAAAAAAGGATTTTTAGAAAAGTTTGCCAACTGGAAAGTATGAAACTGAAAAGTATGAACATGTACAGCACTCAGTATTTAGTTGGGGCTCCTTTGGCCTGGATTAGTTTGGTTTTTTTTTAGATTTAGTAGACTTCCCACAGCTGCCTCTGATTACTGCAGCAATGTGGCATGGCAGGGATCTGTGGCACTGCTTGGTGTTGTGAGTGTAACAGTACCGACCACGCCGTCGAACCGCAGTTCGGCTTCTGGCGTGGTTGGCATTACAGATCACCTCCCCTGAAGGGCTTATGTGGCGTGCAGCCTTAATTGGGCTGAGTGCATGCACCTGGGGTTTCCCTATAAAGCCGGGCGCCGCCACATTGAATGAATGCACGTAAACAGAGCGCACGCACGCACGCTACCATAGTGTGGGTGTCCTGGTCGCTGTGCTGGTTAGGGCCAGACTGGTATCTCCCGGGCCCAATGGGACGTGGGAGCGTACGATCGCAAGGTTGGAGGTTACACGGCACCCCTGGAGGTTAGGCACAGACATGGGCGTGGAGGGTGTGAGTCATGGATCCCGTGTAGCAGTGCTTAGAGGGACCATGGCAACAGACATTCATCCGGTGCATGTACGGCTCACCAGAACCCGTCACATGGGTTTTAAACCCTTCCCTCCCCAAGCCCCAAAATTGTACAGGGGGGTCAGAAGTGCCACTCCGCACATCAATGTGCCACTCCGCACATCGGGGCGCATCATGGAGGTCATGAGCCACGGATCCCTTGCAGTGGCACTTAGAGGGGCAGATAGCCGTGGGACCACACATAGGGATCCTCAGGGGGGGGGGCTTCCCTATCTTCTGGGGTCACTGCCTCTGTGGTGCCTCTCGTCGGGGGCGAACCAGGCAGATAGCCTGCAGTTCAGTTTCCGGTGTCGTTGGCGTTACAAAACATCTCCCCTAAGGGCTTAAGGGGCGTGAAGCCCTAATTTGGCTGAGTGCATGCACCTCGCGTTCACCAATAAAGCCAGGTGCAGCACTCAGTTCGGCGCCGCCGCTTAGAATGCACATGCCAGCATGCGCACACTACCATCGTGTGGGTGTCCTGGTCACCGTGCAGGGTAGGGACAGACTGGTATCCCCCGGGCCCAACAGGGTTCAGGGGCATACGATCAAAAGGTCAGAGGTCCGCGGCACCACTGAGGACCACATGAAAGGTTGCGCCGAGGATCGCACACCATCCAGTGGGTGCTTGGATCTGAAGAAGGCCGATGACGTCACGGCGTCTTCCCTCGGTGGTTCTGGCTCCCTCTACAGGCCGCATTTGGTCTATGTTCACCAGGCTGTCTGAGTGGAGTCAGAACCACCAGCGATCAGGGCATCTACCTTTTTCTTTTAGTTTGTTTGCCTGTTTTTGTTTTGTTAACTCTGTTTGTTTGCATTTACAGGAGCGAGCCCCCAGCCTGGGGCGTCAGCAAAGCCACCACCATCGGCTTAATTACACCATCCGACGCCATAGACTCCGGTGTGTGCAGTGGCGCACCTCAAACGTGCATGTCACTGCCCCAGGAGTCCGTCTTACGAGCCCCGGGTTCCACTCGGCTCAGCTGTCACGACGGCTGTTTTGAGTTATTCCTTTTATTAATTGAAACATTTTAACCAATGTTTTTGTTTAATTATTTATTAAACTTGTGCACAATTCTGCAAATGGGTCTCACCTTCTTTTATTTTCTTGTTTTGCTTTGCATCATAACAAAAGCTTATCAACCAGATTTCCAATCAGGCTCTGCTGTGCGTGAATTCGTGCGTGAAGTCCAGTTAGCACATGTATCAGGACGGCATTTGAAAGACCATACAATGCCTATTGATGGGTGAGATTTCCTAAATGGTTACACAATGTATGCATTTAATCTTACACCTGATGAAGAATGCATGTGTCTTTGGTGAAATCGGGTAATATTAGATTGGAGGCCCGTTTCAGACAACCGCTCCCACATACCATAAATTTGGTTGTTTTGCAGTTTTTGATAGTATCATTTTAGTGTCTATCCATAGACAGGTTTTGGTTGATTTTTACTGATGAATACTTTGGAGCTAACGGTGGTCATTGATGGTCAAAGTGGCTGTCAACACACTTTTCTTGGTGTGTTAGCATGTGACCAATTACCAGTAAACGTAATATGGAAATTACCGACTATGGTTATTATTAATACACACACGTCTGATCTTCCTGGTGAACTCTGGCTAGCTGTATACATATGCAAAGACCGTGTCAGGTGGGGTTTTTTTTTTGACAGTTTTGGAAACACTGCTGACTATGAAATGTTTCCTGAAATGATTAGTGATTTTCTTAAATCATCATTCACAACACAGCAATATTCTACCAGACAAGTACAAGACTTTACATCTACCACATGTGGTCAACACTGTTTTTTTTCTATACCATATGGCTAAAGGTTGTAGTTATGAATTTAATTGAGTAAAAAATGACAAGATGGTTTCAACTTTTGTGAAACAATTTTATCCATGCATTTGTATGAACAGTTTGTTTAAATGTGTACATGTTCAAAATGGATACATGTTTAATATATATGTCAATCTCTCTGTGTAATGTTAAAGTTAAATAAAAACAAACAATGCAATGATTTTTGACTCAGTAACAGTTGTAAAAATAAAAAGAAATTTGAAAAATAAAATACACATTATCAAGTAAACAATATAAACATCAAATAAATATACAACATTTAAAACTTTAACCATTTACTTCTATCTAGAACAGGTGTGACAAATAATCAACACTCCTAACAGGTGACATATCATTTGTTGGAGTTGTATAATCAAAAGACTTTTTTTAATAAATTTTTTTTTATCTGACATGTTTGTTCGGTACTGTAGAAAGTATGTTTAAAGCAGCAAATACCAAGTCCAGAATATGTGATCCAGGGATTGGGTGGCCATTTAAGACAAATTCTCCTGATTCATTACAGGAATACACAGCTTTTGATTTAGATATCTTATCTAAAACACACTGAACATTCCGCTTACTTCGTGCAGGTATATTTCTAAGAACATCGTCAATTACAGAATTAATGTCATCAGGCTGAAACCTTTGTATCTTTATTAACAATATCAGTTTGTTGGCAATGACAATGTTAAAGTGTTGGTCTCCATATCACCATGTTTAGCAACTGCTAAATAAATACACTTGCATAAAGCTTAGCCTTTGCAAAATGCACGCGATTGTACTGTTGATTTATTTAAAACATTGAATGCTTAAAAACACCTTTAAAAACAACACATATGTAAGGATCCCGAACATGCCAGAGTACCACGTGTACAGTGGCTGCTGGCATGGTTGGAAATACAGAACACCTCCCCCCAGGGGTTTAAGTGGCGTGCAGCCCTAATTGGGCTGAGTGCATGCACCTGGTGTTCCCCTTAAAGCCGGGTGCAGCACTCAGCTCAGCGCCGCCACTTCACCTATACACGTACACCAAGCGCACACAGGCTACCATCGTGCGGGTGTCCCGGTCACTGTGATGGCTAGGGATAGACTGGTATCTATATCAACGGGGCTCAGGAGCATATGATCAAAAGGTCGATGGTCACGCGGCACCCCTGGAGGCTAGGGTTAGACACGGGTCGGCAGCCACCGTCTGAGGACCGCACAGAAGGCTGCACTGTTCGTCGCCCCGTGTCCAGCGTGTGCTGGGATCGTCCGACCACGATCAGAGTACATGCCTTCCCTTGGTGGTTCTGGCTACCTCTGTGGGCCATGGTGGGTATGTGTTCCCCCGGTTGTGTCTGAGTGGAGTCAGTGGAGTCGCCGCCAGCGACCGGGGCATCGCTCGTTTTACTTTTGTTCTCGTTTGTTGTGTTTTTTATTTCCTTTCGTTTATGTTAATAGAAGTGAACCCCCCAGCCCGGGGCGTCGGCGAAGCCACCACCATCAGCTGAATATAACATCAATGCCGCGGACCATCACGTGAGTGGTGGCACACTTCGATCGCGCATGACGCCGCTCCTGGAGTGGCCAGGGTTTGCGCACAGGGTTTCACTCGATTCCTACAGTGGTCAGTTGCCACGAGGGCTGCCTTTTTATTTCTTTACACATTTTAAACTGCTGTTTTTAGTTAATTCCTTTTTTAAATAAACTCGTGACTGATTCCTCTTTCTCTTTTGTTAATGTACACATCGTAACAGAATGTGGCGGCCAGCGAGAGACGCAGCAGAAACGGAGTATACAGGGACAAGTAACACCTCTGTTTTGTCTGAATTAGAAGAAAGTTACAGGACATCCAGTTTTTTTTATATCATTTACACAATCTTCAAGCTTACTGATTGTTTTGTTTGGTTTGGCTGAGATATACAGCTGTGTGTCATCTGCAGAGTGAAAATTAATTCTGTTTACATGAATAATCTCTCCTAAATAAAGCATATAGAGTGTAAATAAGAGAAGTCCCAAAACTGACCCCTGTGAAACATCAAATTTTACATGTGTAGTTTATGAACATTTATTATTAATATGGACAACTTGAGAACAGTCTGTTGAATAGAAAATGAACCACGAAAGAGCAAGTCCTTTAAGACCTACTGTATTTTCTAGCCTATCAAGTAAATTTTATGATCAAAAGTCAAACGCTCCAATAAGATCTATTAAAATAAGAAAAGCAACACACACATCAGTGGACATAAGTAATTTAAAACCCTTATTACTGCAGTTTCAGTACTGTGGTAGATTGAAATTTTCATGAATACTAAATACTTTTTAAAATGTGCTGTCTATTTGTTTATTAAGATTTTAATGTTCACACATTGGTTTTATTCATGGAAAAGGAAACAGTTACTCACCACACAAGATTCATCAGTACACAATGTATATGCACCTCAGCCATATTTAATTGCTTTTCCAAATCACCTCAATTGCATGTTTAACCTGAGCACTTGGGAGTAAAACCATGCAGTCAAGGGGAGAGCATGCAAACTACACCAGACTGCGCAACAGGGGATCAAACACAGGACCTTTTTGCTGTGAGGGGACAGTGCTACTCACCTTGCTATAAAATGGTCCATCTTAAAAGCTTCTTTTTTGCTGTCAACCTTCTCATTCCCATTCCAGCAGCTATCAATCTGGCCAACAGTTTACTCCCTAACCGCTTGAAACCAAAGTAGCTGTGTAAGCAAGCAACATACATACTTCCTAATACCCAAAAGAACAATTGTCTTCATCTTACACAATCATAACACAAGAATTATTCCAACTGAAATCTGACATTTGTGCAGTTTTCTATAAATGACAATACAATGACAAATTACATAAATGAATAAAACTCATTATTGCATTTCACAAACTGTCCTAACTTTTCTTGGAATTGGAGTTTAGAGAGTGGTTAAAGACAGAACACTGGTAAATGTTTTGACCTTATCTAAACTAAATGAACAACATTTAATCTGCCGATTTATTAAATAAATTAATGGTTTCTCATAGATTTAACAATAAACTAAAGATGATCTGCCAATTCTTACTCCGTAAATCTCACATTTTTATGATGCTGCTCTTTACCAAAACATAATTACAATCACCTATTGAGATTTGTTTGACATTACTTTTTCACCTCAACAGTAACCCAAAATGCCCCATCCCAACATTATTTCCCCTGAACTGCAGAAATAACAAAACATAATATGTACTGTCCATAAATGGAGTCACAGCAAGAAAGTACTGGGTTCTATTCCTGGGTGAGGCGATCTAGGTACTTTCAGGGCGGAGTTTGCATGTTCTCCCCATATCTGTGTGGATTTCCTCCCGGTACTCTGGTTTCCTTCCACAGTCCAAAGACTTGTTGCCAGGTTGATGGGAGACACCGAGTTGTCGCATAGGTACCTGTTTTTTGGGAGATGGACAGTAACTGGGCACAAGTATCAAATCAAGATCCTTTGGAGCCTCATGCTGTGCTGCTCAAGACGTACCAATAATGATAAAAAGGGAAGTTATTAAAGCAAACTATCCATAAGCTGTGAACAGTTTTTTTTATTCTGAGTCCTCTGCATCATATTTGAAGTCCTGCATAATTTCACTTAGAGCCTCTTGGTTCTTCATGATTCTAAAGACATAGTGATATAACATTGTTGACATCGCTGTTTTTGTGAAATACAAAAAAAAAAGCATTTCATAACCATAACTCTTACTCTTGTTTGAGCTCCCGAACCATATGTGGATAGTCTTCCTCCTCTGGGTTATCTTGCACACTCTGCTTGGCCAACTGCATTTTGGCTGTCTGTAACCAATTTCAGATTGGGGAGATAACATGCTTTCAAATAATACAAATAAGTATACAGCCATCAAAAGATATTTTATGAAGTGTTATAATACAGGGTCTTTATAAATACTTTTCCCTACTGTCAAAGGATATTTTCATCATCCCGCTGGCTTGATAAAGCCAACTTGTTCTCATTATAACTTTTCACAGTCCCTGGTTTCTGTTCTCAAAAAAATCTGGAACATGTACATTTTCAGTTTTTAGCAAACATAGATATGGAAATAGGGTGCCTTGTGCTTTTGGGGAACATTAAACATTTACCCCATTCAGAATCAATGGAGGACTTTCAGAAATTTAGATTTGATGTCATGTTCACATGCACAGACGATCTTTTCTCTTCTTCCTTATTCACTCAGTGAGAACTACTAAAAAGTCACACAGTAAATTAGATTCAGATGAGGTAAAAATTAACTTTGTCATTATGGAGAGCACATAGAATGCAGTAAAATTTAATCAAAACAGCAATATATTATTTTTATTATTATTAACATTTATTACAATGAAATTTCAGGAGTGACCAAGAACAAATGGAGGATAAATAATTTGATGTTAAACAAATGATTAAAGAGGTCATGGAGAGGAGCGAAGAACACCATGATAAAAGGATTGCCATTCCATCCACATGTATTTATTTATTTAAATGGTGCATAAATCTAGTCCAAAATATATTGAAGTACTACATAATTTAAACAAAAAAATATAAAGCCAGGTAATTTATGGTGTTTGGCTGTCTTAATTTCCCATATAAGGACTACTGGGATCCGTTCAGCTACTGAATCACTTAAACCAGTACCAGTCATTGAAGCAGATGTATTTGGACAGGCCTTCCCTTTTGTCTTTTGAGCCACTTACTCTTGCAGCCTTTACTACCACATCACAACCAGTTACCCACAAACCATAATTACCCCACCAGCAAAATACCCCACAGCGCTCACCAAATAACCAATCAGCTAAATTGTCCACAATTTTAGGCTACTTTATAAGCCTAATTCTCAAACCAAAAGTACCTATTTAGACTAATGGCCATCAACCAAACCTACCCTGACAGTGAAGTATAGCTAAAGTCTCAAATTCTCAATCGCAACATTCCTCTCAAACTAAAATTATCCCAAAGCCTAAAGACCTTTATTCAAAACTGCTCAAACAACCTTAGCTATGTCACATCAAATTACCCCAGAAAAGGCCTCAACCACGCCACAACCAAATACCTCTTAGCCACAGCTCCCAAACAGCTAAATATCATTTAGCCTAAACTCCACAGCTAGTTACCTTTAGACCATAAATACCAAACAGTCAATTTTAAAAGTTTCCCCAAACTAAATCAGTCAAATGCACCTTAAAAACTACCTAAACATTGAAATGTAACTCCCCAATACCTGCTGCACTCATGCAGCCCCAGACAATGGCATTCCCACCACCATGCTTGACTGTAGGCATGACACACTTATCTTTGTACTCCTCACCTGATTGTCACCACACATGCTTGAGACCATCTGAACCAAACAAATTCATCTTGATCTCATCAGACCATAGGACATGGTTCCAGTAATCCATGACCTTTGTTGACATGTCTTCAGTAAACTGTTTGCAGGCTTTCTTGTGTACAGACTTCAGAAGAGGCTTCCTTCTGGGTTGACAGCCATGCAGACCAGTTTGATAAAGTGTGTGGCGCATGGTCTGAGCACTGACAGGCTGAGCCCCCATCTCTTCAATCTCTGCAGCAATGCTGACAGCACCCCTGCGCCTATCTTTAAAAGACAGCATTTGGATGTGATGCTGAGCACGTGCACTCAGCTTCTTAGGACAACCAACGCAAGGTCTGTTCTGAGTGGACCCTGCTCTTTTAAAATGCTGGATGATCTTGCCCACTGTGCTGCAGCTCAGTTTCAGGGTGTTGGCAATCTTCTTGTAGCCTTGGCCATCTTCAGGTAGCACAACAATTTGTCTTTAAAGATCCTTTTAAGAGTTCTTTGCCATGAGGTGCCATGTTAACCTTCATTGACCAGTATGAGTTGTACTACAAAATTGAACACACCTGCTCCCTATGCACACCTGAGACCTAGTAACACTAACGAGTCACATGACATTTACTTACTTTAGGATGCTGTTCATAGACTTTAGTTCAGCATTCAACACCACCCTTCCTCAGCACCTGATTGGAAAGCTGAGAACACTGGGCCTGAACACCTCTCTCTGCAACTGGATCCTCGACTTCCTGACTGGGAGAACTCAGTCCGTCCGGATCAGAAGGAACAACTCCAGCACCACCACTCTACTGAAACTCCACAGGGATGTGTGCTCAGTCCACTGCTGTTTACTCTGCTTACTTATGATTGTACAGCAATGAACAGCTCAAATTCCATCTTTAAGTTTGCAGATGACACAACAGTGATGGGACTCATCAGCAACAAAGATGAGTCAGCATACAGAGAGGAGGTGCAACTGCTAACGGACTGGTGTGAAGTCAACAACCTGTCTCTGAATGTTGACAAAACGAAAGAGATAGCCATTGACTTCAGAAGAACAGAGAGCAACCACTCCACATTGACAGGTCTTCTGTGAAGATTGTCAAGAGCACCAGATTTCTTGGTGTTGACATGGCGTAGAATCTCACCTGGACCCTCAACACCCATGCCATAGCCAAGAAAGCCCATCTGCGTCTCTACTTTCTGAGGACAATGAGGAAAGCTCACCTGCCACCTCCCATCCTCACCAAATTCTACAGAGGAACCATCGAGAAAATCCTCAGTAGCTGCATCACTGTCTGGTTTGGGAATTGCACCGCATCAGATCACAAGACTCTCCAGCGAGTAGTGAGGACAGCTGAAAGGATTATTGGGGTCTCTCTTCCATCTCTTATGGACATTTTTAACAACTGCTGCACCCACAAAGCCCTAAGTATTATGGAGGATCCATCACTGGACTGTTTACACTCCAGCCATCTGGGAGAAGATACCGCAGAGTGTACTCACTTTTGTGATACACTGTATGTGAAGATGCACTTCATAGACTTTAGTTCTGCCTTCAACATGGTCATCCCAGGCAGACTAGTAAACAAACTGACTGATGCCCTCAACCAACCTGTCCTTGGATCACAGAGACCAACCCAGTCTGTTATATTAGGATGCCATCATTCCTCATTCATTACACTTAGCTCTGGTGTTCGTCAATGCATGTGCTGAGCCCACTTCATGCTGTGTAAATGCATGACTGTGACCCTATCTACTTCAAGAACACCCATTTTCTAATTCATGGAGAACTGGACTCTCCAGAAGAGACAAAACTGAAAGGTTTGAGGACTGTCTAAGTGGTGTTTAGAAAACAATCTTAAAGTGAATTCATCAAAAACAAAAGATTTCTCCTTGATGAACAACACCACAGCAGTAGTAAAGATGACACAGCACAGACTCTACTTTCTATGATTTCGGAGAAAAAAACCTTTAGTAGAAGCTATGTGTCTTACTACCACTCCACCAATGAGTGTGCGCCTATGTACTGCATCTCTACATGGTACAGCAGCTGCTCAGAAGCTTTAGTCAACAACACAGTTCAAAAGATCGACTGTTCACTGCCCAGCCTGAAGGACCTTTTCAACCCTCACTTCAGGGGGCATCCAACATACTGAAGGATTCATCTCATCCTGGAAATCATCCGTTAGCCCTGGTGCCTTCTGGAAAGTGCTTCAGGTCCATTACAGCCCAGACTAAAAAACAGGAACTAATCACTCCCAAACCACAGACAATTTCTTCCATTTAAACACTTTAAATTGAAAACTTCTTTAACACGTGTTTATATAATTGCTCCTGCATTTAAATTACTATATTATAATGACTATTTTCATGACTGAATGTACAATATCACTACCTTTTCTTTTGTAAATTACTCTGGGAGTGTGTAATACTCCAACATGTCTATTGTCTTTTAAAACGTTTAGTTAATGTTAATTTTTATTATACTTATAATTGCATGTAGTGCACTTGTAAAACGTTTATATTTTAACTTCTCATTTATATGTATACAATTTTTACTTTTTTCAAAATTTATTATATGTCTAAGTACCTTTGGATTATTGTCCGATTACAATAAAGGCATCTTGTTCTATCTTATATAATATTCACACCGGAAACCAATCAGATCTTTGTGTAGTAACACCTTTTGTCCACTAACGGTGTAAAAGCCTGATATGTAGTTAACTTTGACAATGTTACCCACCAGCTCTAGCTTCTGCTTTTCTTGGATTTGCAGTTTGGTGATGTGTTTGACAAGGTCATGACGGCCAAAGTCTTGGTGAAGGGTCTCTTTAAAAGTCATCAACTCTTTTGAGACGCCACTGAATGCTTTAGTGATCTCCTGAACAAGCTGTCTGTAATGCTCGAAATCATAGTGCGGGCCTGTCCTTAGGTACGCTTTATGTCCCCTAAGACAAAAATACAATCACATAAACCATCATCCAACTAACAGAATATGTTATCATTTTGTTGTGGTTTGAGTCTGATCTTACTCTTCTAAAAGCCGATATGCTTCCAGCCGCTCAGCCTGAAGGTCGTAAAACCGTCTGACCAAATCCTTGAAACCTGAGGGTGACTTGTGATAAAATGATTATCGAAGTAATATCCCCATTCACAATGAAAAAGAAAAATCCGAACATACGAGAACATCAAGTTATTAAGTTAGTGAAACTAAAATAGACATCCCCATTATAGTGGTACCAACCATTAATGATATATATAAAAAAAACCTACCATTTTAAATGCGGTTACTTCACTTGTTAAATGAAGTTTACCCACAGAGAACCTCTAAATTAGATACGTTCAAGTGCCGTTTCTTCTTCGTCTCTAATGCTGACGCGGTTAATCACTTCTCTTCATCTCTGAAGTAGTTAATAGCTAACAATATTGTATTACCGCCGCCTACTGGATCGGAATACTTGAAAAAATATTGGCGCCTACGTGTTGAGTACAGAGCCATCAGTTGGCGCCGAGTTGAAGACTGAAACACTGTCTGATGGACCACACACTCTCGCTTACAACGCTGAATATGGTTACTTATTTGCAGCTCCCGATTCGCCTGGCTCCTTATTCGCAGGGAGCAGCTCTCTGAAGTTCCTTGATCATTAGATTCTTCCTGTTTTATTAACAGAAACATTAGATCTATCTCGGCTTTACTAACACATGTAAACTCATCCTGAGTGAGTAAGCTCCGGAAGATTATGTATAATGATTGTTTTAACCTTTGTGATGTGATTCTAGTTAAATGTATATTACTTCATGGATTCATCTTGCACACTCAGATAATAATAATAATCATAATCATAATATTGAATACCTATGCATTTTTAATAGTCAAAGAGATTTGTAAAAACATACACCTGCATATTTATTCTCAGGTAAAATGATAAAACAGAAGATTATACAGAAGGAGGAAAAAGCTCCGGCTTCGAGCATCTCTTAAACTGCAGCTCTTGTGGGGTGTATGGTGTTGAGGTGGGAAAAACAAAACAAAGCTCATGCTGGTGTACATGCTCAAATATAATTTATTTACTAATGTATTCATTTCCGTATTCTCGGGATGCAACTTTACATTCAAACATGACGAGTTGAGTTTTTACCAAGAAGTTATGTTTTGGTATCATCTGACCACATGATATTCTCCCAGTCCTCTTTTGGATTATTTGCTCTCTGACAAAGTGCAGATGGGCCTGGACATGAACTGGCTTAAGCAGGGGACACGCCTGGAACTGCAAGATTTGAGTCCCTCTCGACGTAGTGTTTTACTGATGGTAGCCTTTGTTACATTGGTCCCAGCTCTCTGCAGGTCATTCATCATGTCCCTCCATGTAGTTCTGGGATTTTTGCTCACCGTTCTCATGATCATTTCGATCTTGCATGGAGCCCCAGATCGAGGGAGATTATCAATGTTCTTGTATGTCTTCCATTTTCTTAGCTTCCACAGTTGATGTATTCAAACCAACCTGTTTGACTATTGTAGATTCAATCTTCCCAGCCTGGTGCATGACTACAATTTCCTTTCAGGTGTCCTTCAACAGCTCTTTGGACTTGGCCATGGTTGAGTTTGGAGTCTGAATGTTTTAGGGTGTGGACAGGTGTCTTACATACAGATAACAAGGTCAAATATTTGCCATTAATACATTTAACAGTTGGAGGACAGAAGTTACAGACCTGTGAGATGACCAAATACTTATTTTCCACCACCATTTACAAATAAATTCTTTAAAAATACTACAATGTGATTTCTCTCATTTTGTATCTCATATTTGAAGTGTACCTATGATACAGACCTCTCTCTTCTTTCTGGTTACTCTACAAAAACTCATTATATTATATAATGAAAGTAGGAAAGTACCTTATGCTTATCACCCAAGCATAAGGTAGCCTTTATACTGTAAGAAGGTGTACAAACATATGCAACTATAGGGTATATAACTATATTATGCTATGATGTAAGGAGAGAGGACTCAAGAATGTGGTTAACAGCCAGCAAAATTAAATTTTTATTATAACTTCAGTAAATGAATTTATATTAATAAAGCGGCATGCCCAAAAATGAAACCAAAATATGGCCGGAAAGAAACCTCGAAGGAAACATTTGATTAGGCCGGGGCTAGCGCCGTGCACGGGGATCGAACCCGCATCTCCCAAGGCCGATGCTTCCTCTGATAGAGTCGCTTAGCCACACGCTACTAGAGCGCTGCCGATTAGCTCCCTGCAGACTGCGGAGAAAACACAGTAACACAAAATACACTTTCCCTGACAAAACAAAAGGGCTATCGTACCTCGGGCCTCCTGACCCTTCTTCCACTGATTCGCCTCGTGCGACCCAGTGGTACCGACTGACCCTATCAAAATAAGGATGGTTCTCGATTAACGCGTTCTGTCTGTACGGCGAGTGAAACCGCCACGGTTAACGAAAAGGCACAACAGCTCGTGATGCTTCAGGTCCCTGGCTGAGGACAGGTGCGTGCTGTCAGCCTTTATTATTGGGCGTTACTATATTTAGAAACCCTAGAAAACCCTCTGTAACGCCAAAAATGGCATAGCACTTTAAATATCATGAATTTTCTTCTTTCGTCTATATTGTGGGTTAATTTTATTTTTTGTAACGCAGTACATAGCGCTCTGTTGGCTGGCGTGTGTGTGTGTGTGTGTGTGTGGGGGGGGGGGTGTTGGTTCAGGGAGGAGGTACTTAGGCATATGTTCTCTAATGGTGTTTGCTACTGGAGTGCAGCTGGGCAGGGCTGATAGATAGACAATACCACAATGACATAACCAAGGGAAGAAAAGCAGAAAGGCATTGAGCTATTCTAAAGGAGAGGCTGGTAGTTAAAGAACAGAGAGAAAAGGGATTTTCCTTCACTTTATTCTCGTGTCTTTTGGCTTGTATTTTGGCAGAAGTCTCTACATACCACTGTCTTCTGCACCGAGTTGCTTCTCTGGGCATGCTACTTAAGCCCAAATATGGCCGCTTTCGCAATGACTCTGTGACTTCTGATGATCTGATGCAGAGCTTAGCAATGAGTGGCAAAATAATGGGTTCTTCTTCTGTGCCAGACTCACCACTGCCGCCCATGGAGCCTACTGCCATTCCTTCACCGGTCGTACAGCCAAAGACTGAATCTACAGCCATAGATGTTGAGCCGGACAACACCACCACATTTTGCATGCTCATTCCTAAAATACCTCAATGGAAGTTCTCCAACTCATTGCTTAGCCGCAGTCAATCTAGCAGTAGTTCTGGCTGTAGCAAGGATTCTGGCAAAGCATCCACAATTGATGCCCCATCAGGTACGGTTGCCAGTGGCCCTGTGTCCAGTCTTGCTTCTGTCCTCAAATCTTGCGACCCTGTGTGTGGGGGTCCCTGTACCCTTCAAGCCATTAGCAGACAGAGAGCTGTGGTTTGTTCCAACAGTCCAAGAGGCTCCAGATGCCTGGGATCTGAGGAGGAGAATTTAAGTTTTGTAAGTTTTGACAAGACCAAAGAGGAAAGCCTGTGGTTGGGTGAAGAAGACCCTAGTAACAAAGGTAGCTTCATTCACAAACCCTCTCAGGGCTGGCTACACCCAGATAAGAAGATCAGCAAAACAGGGGCCTCCTACATTGTCAGAGTAAGTAAGTAAGTATGTAGTAAGTAATGTTATTATTACTATTCTTATTATTATGGTTACTATTATTATTAATGATAATAACAACAACGATCATCATCATCAAAATGAATTCATATCTCATAGTAAAGACATAGTAAAATGCAATATTTTAGTAATCAACAATAGGTTGCAACAACAATAAGCTATTCGTATACCAAATATATACTGCGTCTAATTGAAAAAGAAAAATGGCATTTGCAAATGCTTTGGATTTTTAAACTTGGTTATTGTTTTCAAATTGCTGATTGAGTCTCAAGTATTTTTTTTAACGTAGACTGTGGACAAATTATGAAATGTGTGATTTAATTTATATACATAAAGACATAGCCACTATACATGATTTATAATAATAATTAATAATAATAATAATATAATAACAACAAAAACAACAACAACAATAATAATAATATCATCATTATCATCATCATTGTTATTATTTAACATTAAAGAATAAGATGTAATAACATTATGCAGATATTATTTATTTATTCTTAACACTAAATAATGTAAGACAAACTTCTTTTATTTTATGTCAAGTATAATAATATAACAAGATGTTTTCATATGCACTTCTGGGACATTTACCCCAATGTGGGTTAAAATTCTAGTCAATAACTCAATATCATTAGGAATGCATTTATCTCAGGCCCAGCGGTAAGGTGGGTGTGGGTGTTTGGGGGGTTGGGTTGATCTCAAGTGAATTTTAGTCCCATCTCTGCTACCATGGACAATGGAAATACACAATGGAAAAAGTATGCCTACAAATTAGGCCTCAGTCAACATTAAACAGTTCAGTTAAGTTCAGTTAATTTTTAACCTAATCAGGGTGAAATAAGGGTTCTAATGCCTATCCCAGCTCCTCAATACATGCAAGGACCAATAGCAACACCCTGGACGGGGAACCAGTTCAATGCAGTTTTATAACCTTTACACATATATATAACCTTTATATATATATATATTAAAATATTGTGACTGAATACTACATAAAAATCATTTGCATATGCTTAAATAAAATACTTTTTAAATTAAATGTTTATGAATATTTATATGCCTAGTTTTTTTTTCTTAAATGGACGTATATATTTAATAATTTGTTTATTTTTGTGTAACTTTGCAGTATATGGGCTGTATTGAAGTTCTCAAATCAATGCGTTCTTTGGACTTCACTACAAGGACACTGGTGACTAGGTAATCATAACAGCAACTGATTAACAATCTTTCCTCTTAATCACTTAAAACTCCAAATTTACTAAATAATATTAGTAATGGACTTTAAATACATTAGACATTAGAGTGTAAAAATGGTGCAATCCTATTATGACTTCTGGCTATTAAGTGGTAGTAACCCAATCCCTGATACCCATGCTGGCCTTAAGTGCTTTCAGAACAGAGCAGATGCATGCATTTATTATTGATGATACTGGGTTATGATTTAAGCTCTGCAAAGGGCTCTGACATCGGTAAAGGAAATAAAAATAGAATTGTGGACTAAGAATGCATAAATGTGTAGCATATTTAAAGAATACAGATGAATGTACTAGTAGAGGCTGTGAAGGATATATATAAAAATTTTAAGGAAAAAGCTGTATAGGAGTAGTTCGTATTCTTTATATCCCAAAATAAAGTAATAAACTGATTGTTATGCATTAATGCAAGGGGTAGGGTTCTTAAGAATAAAATATTTATTCAAACACAAAATTAATAAAACACTTTAATAAAAGTAAATTGAAATAGGGTTAGTTTCTCCTCTATCCTGGAGAAAGAGGCTCAGCTGTGTATCAGATACAACAGAAAATGAATACAGTAAGTAGTTTCTTGTTTGTTAAACAACCATGTGGAAAGACACATGGCCATGTAAAACACCTTTTGCATTAAGCAGAGAAAACATTTACGGAGTTTGCCAATTAAAAATAGCTAATAAAATTGGGTTAAACTGTCAAACATAGCATTAAAAAGTGGAAGGTCAGTGGGAAATATCATCTTGAGAAAGGAATATGGTTGTAAAAAAATCTTGAATGATCGTGATCAGCGATCACTTTTTTCACATTTGGTGAAATAAAATCTAAGAAAAACAGCAGTAGAATGCAAGGATTCTTCTTATCTTTGATATTTACCTTGAAATAACATTTTAAAATGCTGGGATTTTTCTTTCTTTTTTCTTTATGTGTATGGATTAACACTGTTTAGATGAATGTGGTGCCTAGATTTTTATATTTATTTCAATGTTTGCCCATTTTCTGACTAGCTGTTTCTTCAAATTCATAGGCACTCTAATTTCAACCTTTATCTTAAACAATAACAACCCATGCATTCGAAAAGGAAAAGGTATATTACAGAAACCTTGCTCTCAGGTTTTATGGCACTTCCAAATCTCTTGGGCAGCTAACATCAGAGTACTGTTGTACTGGGGGGAGAATGTAAAAGACTCTGACACCCCCAAGTGGATCATCTTAGAAAATTCATCATGCAATTCGACTTCCTTTCCAGCAGTACTTTCTCAAAACTCCCATGGGATAAAACTAATATAACAATAATCCGATTGTTGCACAATCCATACAAAAAGCTCAATAAACCTTCAATATTCACTCCAATAGCTAAAACCCTTATGTGTGTTGTACATTTTTTTTTGTAGAACACACATTCTTTATTTGCCAACAACATGCAGTAGTGCAATTTAAAGTAGTTCACCAACTTCATTAGAGTAAGCCTGAACTATCCAAAATTGGACCCTATTGAGATCTTACATGTTATATATGCAAACAAGACCCTGCACGGTTAATGCATATGTTTTGTACATGTCCAAACTTACATTAATTCTGGCAGTCCATTAAAATTCTGGAAATTCCATTTGACCTTCTAAATTATTATTAATGCAAACTACTGGCTTTTTGTACTTTACTAGCAGGATGTATAATATTGTTTAGATGGAAGGATTATCTTCTCCAACTTACACCAAATTAATCAGACAGGACATTAAATATCTGAAACGAGAAAAAATAAGATTTTCTTAAGATAATATTTAATAATTACTAATTAGATTCGATACAACTTGGCAACCTTTTTTTGACATCTGTATAAAATATAGAAGCTGGGAAGTTGGCCCATTGAGAACACGAATGTACACATAATTTATAGTAGGTATTTATTTTAAATCACACCTTACCTTAAAAGTCATATTCTTTTATACAAAAAAGAAAAAAAAGATGCTCAACCAGTTACTCCAATGTGGGATAGAGTGGGCAAGAGTATTCTGTAATTCACTGTGTCAAATGTTGCAGACAGGTCAAGAACTGATGACATTTTGGCTGCTTTGACTGCATGATCATTTTCATCATAAATGCATTTTCGACAATCTTGTTTGAAATGCATTATTTTATGTCAGTAATGACACACTTTTCTCACCCAGCCCCTTATTAGCTTTCAGTCCCTGTTTAGAATTAGTCTCTATACCCACAGTAGTGAAGTTAAACACTAGACTTGCTCACTGTGAGTGCTCCATCTGCCTTCATCTCTAATATGCGCTGAACAAAAGTAGCTGGTGTAGTTACTGCAGCGAAAAAATGAGGAGTGGTTAGTTTAATGGTCACAGGTAACCATGCTGTGGAACATGTGATTTGTTTTCAGTTTGATTTTTATTACATTGTGTCTTTGCCTTCCATTTGTCATAATTTTTGCTAATGTAGCTATAATTGGCATAGGGGGCGGAGCTAAGAATTGTGCCCCCCCCAATAACCGCCTCCTGGTGGTCCCTTTGGCTTCTCCAGGTGATTCCTGTGGAAGTCCCTGATAAGTATGGCAGAGCGGGGGAAAGGAGCGGACAGGCTTGTCCTGCTAGAAGTGGAATGTGTGATGTATTGGAATGTGTCGGGGAAGCACTAACCGGATGACAGCAGGGCTGATGGCTACAGGGACTCTTGGTTCCCAAAACACCGTTCCCGGGTGGGCGGAGGGGCTGACAGTTGGAGGGCCCTGTGAACTGGGACCTTATAACAGACCCTAGGCTGTAATCGTGGCTGGGAAAACTTTAACCAGGTTCTGAGGCACAAAAGATGCTGGTGGGACCCAAGGGGGAATCAAAGGTTGACGGACACTGGCTCGGCACTAAAAAGGAACCCGGGCCAATTGAGACTGGTTCGAACCTCTGGATGGAACCGGGGCCAACAGATGCAGAAACTGTAACGGCACTACCAACGGGACCATGGTAGACCGAGACAGGGACAAGTCTCAGGCCGGAACCCGGGACCAAATGATGCAGAAACAATACTATACAGGACATTGGAACCGACCGAAACCGATTTAGTACTACGGGTGGAGCCATGGTCGACCCACACAGGGTCGAACTTCTGGATGGGAATACAGCTAATCAAGACTGAACCAGTCTTTTGGACGGACTTTGTGCTGACAGAGACAGGACTGGATCACAGAGGCTGGGTCAGGCCTCCAGACAGAACCGGAGCAGTGTTCGTGGCAATTCTCACTCCACATCATTAAGGTTGCTTGTCGCCAGTCGAAGGTGGGTGAGTGTAGGCGAAGCCAAGGAAAACCAAGGACTATCGGAAAGTATGACACGTGGATCACCGACAACTGAATGGTCTCCTGGTGATTGCCAGCTGTGGTCATGACTACCGGGGATGTCAGGTGCGTGATGTGGGACAGGGTCTTGCCATCCAGCTTGACTGCTCTCAGTGGCGCAGAGAGGGGTTCAAGACAAACCAATTTCTTGAGCAAAACTATGATAGATGAGGTTGGCCTAGGAGTCCTCAAGGCCTGAGACTTTGAGTAGTGCTCCAGGGAGCTTGAAAGATACTGGCAGAAGGAGGCGAGGTGACGGTGGACAACTGTTCGGGCCTGACAGCGTGCCCACCTAGACTGTCGGGCCCCCTTGTTTTAATCGTAGCATGCAGGTGGCTCGCATGTGGACCGCACCCCCAGTAGAGACAGAGGCTTGTCTGGATGCGATGACTGGGCTCCTCAGTGGACAGGTGATAACGGACGAACTGCATGGGTTCCACTGGAGGTCCCACAAAACAGGTAGAAGGTGCTGGCTCTGTGCCAGGGCTAGCTGTAGTTTCAGGATCTTGGGACATGGGAAGAGTGTGGTTCCGGCGACCCTGTCGCTCGCAAAGCCGATTGTCCAGGTGGACCGTCAGGTCGATGAGGGCCTGCAAGTCGGTGGGATCATCACGGGATGCGAGCTTGTCCCTCAGCCGCTCCTCGAGCACTCCTCTGAACACCCCCTTCAAGGCGACGTCGTTCCAGCAGGTGGCAATGTACTTAAACTGGACTGCAAATTTGGCTACAAAGCGGTTTCCCTGGTGCAGGTTCAGCAGACAAGAGGAAGCATCATCGGCTTAGACGATGTCAAACATGGCATGAAAATGGGACAAGAACTGGTCATAGGTGCACAAGTCGGGGTCCACCTGAGATTCTTTGGCCCAGGCGAGTGCTCGTTCGCACATAAGCAGGAAGCCGCAGCACTGTTGTATAATAGTGTTGTATAATAGGCGTGGACGAAAACTCAATCGGTGAGGTGGGAACAGGTGGCGTTGGCAGCTGAGCAACTCTGTCATTCAGTTCGCAAATCCGGGAGAGCATCTCCTGGTTCTCATTGAGCAGCGAAACTAGAAGAGTTTCGTGCTGGTCTAACCTTCACTGGTTGATAGCAGGGGAAGTCTCGCGATCATTCGACCCAGTCGGGTGCTGATTTGGGTGCTCCATGGCCATATTGTGCTGTGACGTGCAACAGCGTTATGTAAGGAGGCACACCGAACAGACATACAATGCAGATAAAACAGCGGACTTTATTTAACAAACTTAAACCTGGCATGAGGGCCGAAAACTCCAGAGGGGAAAATACAAGGAAAACAACAATAAACAACAGATTACTACTGTAATAGTCGCGAAGCGAAGGTACCATGAGGAGCAAGCTTGAGTGGAAACCGAGACGAGATACAAGGATCAGAATACTGGGCAGTTAGAGAAATTCTGGATTGGATGCACGACACGAGGTAACTTGTCAGACAATCTGGCAACGAAGGGTTGAAAACCGGGGGTATGAGTATACGCCAGGTAATGAGGCTCAAGAATCGTGACCAGATTTTTCTTAAGGATTTATTTTTATTATTAGATAAACTTATTTCAAACAAAATCATTTGTGCAAAATGACATTAAATTTTCTCTAAGGTTTCTTTTAAAAAATCACTTTTGTATTGGAGAGATAAGATGTAACTTGATGTAACTTATCAGCTGACTAACAGCCAGTTCTTGAGTTAAAGTTGGTGTATTAACAAAAATAAACTCCAACATGTGAATGGCAGTGGGCATTTAGGACCAGGTTTGATTAATGGAACACAACCTGTTTTCTTGTTACAGTCAAACAAGAAAGCACATTCCCCCAGTGTTCCAAACACATTCAGTGGTTTACAATAAGATTAAATTAGTGCTCCACCACCAGCCACTCCACCTTTGAGGCCTCAGCTGGGTTCCAACCGGCAATACCCTCAGTGGAGAATCACTTCTGCTGCTGCAACCAACTGTGGAGGCCATCCAAAAAAGCCACACCTCCATCAAATGCACTGCAAATAAGTGCAGCCCCCCTACGCCCATGGTCAGTCTGTTTGGCTAGCTGCCAAAAATATTCCCCTTTCACACCTCTCAGATAAAACCGGTTGCCCAGTACACACAGTGGTCCACCTTGCGAGCTACTTAAAGTAGAAGTTACAGGTCTTTGAGAGCCAGAAACATTACTTGTTTGTGAATGACAAAGTACTTATTTTCTGTAAGGGGTACCTCCAGGTCTAGTCAGCCTTGACCACCAAGAGTCAACAGGGAGCCGGCAATTAGCCGTAATACCCAACACCTGGTCATAGGTTATATAGACACAAAGCAGCAGATACAGCTTGCTGAGTCTTTGTCTCAAATGAGCTGACGAACAGCCAGCTTATTAAGCATAGGGCTGAGAGCCCTCACTCTTGTTCTCTCTCTAGTTCCCTTCTCTAGAAAAGGAAATAACAAATATATAAGGCATTACAAGTAAAATAAATACATATATATTTAATTTCAGAACTAAGTTACGTTATCTCGCCTAGGGTAATTCTACTTTCATTGGGGAAGTCAGTTGATTTAATTTCTCATTTTCTCCAGAAATCTGAGGCGGCCATTTCCCCCTGGCAATCCTTTGTTTGTTTTGGCAATCCTTTGTTCGTTTTCCACTCAAACAGTTCATCAATGCGGGTGACTTTGCATTTCAGTTGCCAGATGGAATGCATTTATACTGAGCCGATTTGGCCGAGTGGCACCACTGAAAAACGGCTACTTTTGGGATCCTGTAAAATAAAAATGTATGCTAGAACTTTGTATATGTAATTTTTTTATGTGCAAGAACAAGATGTTTACTGCTAATATGGCATAAAAACATTGCATATATTGTTTAAGCATGTTTTTTTTTCAGGGAGGCCATAAATAGGCTGTGTGAAGCTGTTCCAGGAGGAAAGATTGCCTGGAAAAAGAAGGTAAGTATTAATAAATTTCAATGTTTTAAAATTTATTTGAAGTTACAATGATGGAACACTCACAGTGGGGCAAAAAGCATTTAGTCAGCCACTGATTGTGCAAGTTCTCTTACTTAGAAAGATGAGAGAGATCTGTAATTTGCATCATAGGTACACTTCAACTATAAGAGACAAAATGAGGGAAAACATCTCTAGTAAATCATTTTAAAGGATTTTTAAAGAATTTATTTGTATTTGTATATGTATAGTATTTGGTCACCCACAAACAAGCAAAATTTCTGACTCTCACAGACCTGTAACTTTTTCTTTAAGAAGCTCTTCTGACCTCCACTCATTATTTGTATTAATGGCACCTGTTTGACCTTGTTATTTGCATGAAAGACACCTGTGCACACCCTCACACAGTCAAATTCAACAATAGCCAAGACAAAAGAGCAGTTGAATGACACCAGGAAGACAATTGTAGACCTGCACCAGGCTGGGAAGAGTGAATCTACAATTGGCAAGAGGGTTGGTGTGAAAAATTCAACTGTGGGAGCAATTGTAAGAAAATGGAAGACATACAAGACCATAATCTCCCTCAATCTGGTGCTCCATGCAAGATCTAATTCCATGGGATCAAATGATCATGAGAATGGTGAGTAAAAATCCTAGAACTACATAGAGGGACCTGATGAATGAGAGCTGGGACCAAAGTAACAAAGGCTATCATTAGTAAAACACTTCGCAGAGACTCAAATCCTGCAGTGCCAGTCGTGTCCCCTTGCTTAAGCCAGTTCTTGTCCAGGCCCATCGGAAGTTTGCCAGAGTGCATACGGATGATCCAGAAAAGGATTGAGAGAATATCATGTGGTGAGATGAAACCAAAATAGAACTTTTTAATAAAAACTCAACTCATCATGTTTGGAGGAAAAAAGAATGCTGAGTTGCATCCCAAGAACACAATACCTTCTGTGAAGCATGGGGGTGGAAACAACATGCGTTTGGGCTGTTTTTCTGCAAAGGTGACAGGACAACTTATTCGTGATCAGGGAAGAATGAATGGGCCATGCATCATGAGATTTTAAGCCAAAACCCCCTGCCATCAGTGAGAAGATTGAAGATCAAATGTAAATGGGTCTTCCAGCATGACAGTCCTGGAGTGGCCCAGCCAGTCTCCAGACAACCCCATAGAAAATATGTAGTGTTGCCCAGCAAAAAGCCCTAAAACATCACTGCTCTAGAAGAGATCTTCATGAATGAATGGGCCAAAATACCAGCTACAGTGTGTGGAAACCTGGTGAGTTGAAATTTTGTTGTAAATTTCCCCCATAATTTACAAATAGATTATTTAAAAATCCTACAAAGCGAATTCCTGAATTTCTTCTCAAATTGTCTCTTATAGTTGAATTGTACCTATGATTAAAATTACAGACCCCTTTCATCTTTCTAAGCACAAAAACGTGCACAATCATTGGCTGACTTTGTGCCCCAATGTATTTTGTCATATTTTAGACTGCCAACAAGGCCCTTCAGGCTGTCATGGGAAGGTGTAACTTACGTTTTGCTGGGATGAGCATTGCTGTTAACATCTCAATAGAAGGTCTTACTTTGCTTGTTCCTACCACAAGACAGGTTAGAGTTTGTTCTCTCTTTTCTCAATATCATATCATTTCTTAATCCATATATTTTTTTCAATCCTGAGCTTTACATACCAGCTTTGAATTTAAGGTTCATAATTTAAAAAGTAGTTTATAGGGTATTGTAGTGAGGTATAGTATAAATTGGTAGTATTGTTTTATAAAATAAGCTAAAAAATTACCAAATTATTTGCCTTCTGAAAGCCGTCATAATTATGTTAGCAGTTAATACATTTTATTGATTCCTGGTTTTTATCTTTGCCCTTCTTCCAGAGGATAGCTCATCATCCTATGCAATCTATCTCATTTGCTTCTGGAGGAGACATGGTGAGGTCACAAAACGGGTTCCTGTAGGTCTTAGAACTTTAGTCACTGTATTATTGGAAATGTCAATGTTATGTTTTACACCTTAATAACACACACAAAAGGAAAATGTTATTCATTACACAAGATAAATAAATTCAAAGTTTATATCAAACACAGTCATGTGCAAGCTTGTATCTCCAGTTGAGCTAAATTGTTTATTTTTGGACTGTGGGAGGAAACCGGAGCATCTGGAGTAAACCCATGCAGCAACAGGGAGAAAATGCAAACTCCACACAGAAAGAGCCCAGACCACCCCACGTCTGACTGTGAGAGGACAGTTCCACCCACTTAGGCAGTTTCTATAATTTAGTTTGACTTTTATTTTGTTTTATAGGATACACCTGATTATGTTGCATATGTGGCCAAAGATCCAGTTAATCAAAGAGGTTGGTCTTTTGTAATTGCTTCAGCTTCTATAATGGTTTTATTTGTAAAACTTTGTAACTTTTGATTTTCTTAATCCTATTTTCATGTCACAGTATATTCATACTCCTTGTTCCCTTTCCCTTTCATGTTTTTATGGACTTTCAAAATCAGTTTTTTTCCCTCACATATATCCTGTCTGATTTTTGTGCCTGTAGCCTGTCATATTTTAGAGTGCTGCGAGAATCTTGCACAAAGTGTAATCAGTACAATTGGCCAAGCTTTTGAGCTGCAATTTAAACAATACTTGCATAGCCCACCTAATTCCAGCCTGGAGAGGTGAGTAATGATTATCAAGTTAACTAGTAGCCACTAATGAGAATTGCAAAGTAACATGCAATCATTTAATATTAACATTGTTAGAAATATGAAGACAGACGAAACAACATGGGATGATGACACTTTGGAGCATGATTACTACAACAGCATCCCAGGGAAAGAGCCTCCGCTCGGAGGAGTTGTGGACTCAAGACTAAAGCCACCAGCAGGATTTCTTGGACAAATGCATAACCTTCCCATTAGTGAAACATTTCAGGTAAATTTGCTTCAAGTTTCAATTGTGCATAAAAATAAAGTGACTGGGCTTTTTAAATATTCATTATTTTATTCTGTACAATGTGTACATTCTGTACAGTTTAAATAGAACAATATGAAAATGTATTATTGAAATAATTTATGGGAGATGTTCATGATATCAGAGAACTGTCACTACAAACCTTAGCACCATCTCTGCTTACCCTAACTCTGCCTAACCCCACAATGTGGGACTGTTGCAACTCTTTGCTTTGCTTTTGAGCTGTAGATATAGGATCCTGAATTTCCTCAGTCAAATAAAAAAGAAAAGTGGCATCTTGTTATTAAGATTTATTAAAAACTAGAGTATGCAGTACCTTGTAATTGTACTTATGTGGTAGAGACTGGCACAGCTTTTGTAGTCTTAATAGAAGTGCTTTGGAAGATTATGAAATGCATACACCACTTGCATGGGATGTCTGTGCATTTCAGGTGGTAAACATTGTGCATACAGATGAAAAAGTTACAAATGTGTTGTGATGGAAAACACTGATGAATCTTTAATTGAGATTGACTAAGGCTTTCTTCAGGATGTGCTCGATTTTACTCAATTTATTTAGAAAAGAAGGTCTTGGTCATCCATTAGCTTTCAGCTGCGCAGAGGAACAGACCGAGAATCAGTTACAAATGAAAATATGGTAGAAAGAAAAAATATTGCAAATGTATAGAAAACACAGAGCACTATTGTTTTTGTTCTATTAATTATTATTATTCTCATATTTATTATTATTATTATTATTAGGGCTCAAGCACTGGAGGTGCATAGAACTATTGTTTTTGTTCTGTTTATTATTAGGGCTCGAACACCGGAGATGCAGAGCACTATTGTGTTTGTTCCGTTGATTATTATTATTATTATTATTAAATACGTCAGCCAATTTTCGAGGCACTTCCGATGGACAAAAACTTTGCACAGGCCTCAAATCCGCGAAAAATGAAAACGTTTCATACAGCACAGACAAGGGTATGCTCCAGCAGCTCTATAGCGCAATCAAGCACTCGAAATGAAGGTGGTCCTATGAGCACCAAATTTGGTAAAATTATTGACCTTACCCTTAAGAACAAAGATCCTATGGTTGCATATGGCAGCCTGAAACTCATGAAACTTTAAAGGTCTTCTGATCCTCAGTCATATTTTGATGCAATGTTAAAATGTACTGTTTTTCTGTCTTATCGGCTCTATAGCACCACCTATGAGTCCACTGCATATTTCATACCTCTGGAATACTTGAAAATTGGAAGATTCTTTAAGGACTTGTAACTTGTTAGAATTGTTTTGAACTTTTTTGGATATATTAAAAACGCACTGTATAGCACCCCCTACAATTTTGTCAAACTTTCTCCATTTCTTACAAATTATGGTAGGATGATAGATCTTAAGGTGTCATACATAATTCCTCTGATTTGCTTGAGCTCTGTCCAACAGGTCTGCCATTTTGTAATTTGTGTTTTCACCTATTTTTAAGAACCCATGCAAACTCCTCCTAGAGTTTTTGGCACATGTCCACAAAATTGCATTGGTAGAAACTTACGACCCATGGGATGATAAATTGCAAAGGAATAGTCAATTGCTCAATTTATGTTAAAATGTCGGGCAATTGATTAACTTTAGACGTAGAACTAGACCAAACACAAACACTAATTTGGACAGACTAACTTAGAAATGTTGGTATCATCATAGATAACACCATGACACATGTTATTAATATATTTTTTACTGAATCCACCCAACAGGAAGTCTGCTATTTTGTAATTCATGATTTTTTCACCAATTTGTAATGAACTCATGCGAACTCCTCCTAGAGTTTTTGTCAGATGACCAGAGAATTAGAATAATATAAACTCCCGACCCATGTGAAGATAAATTAATAAAGCGCTAGTCTCACGTTTTCCACGTAAGTGGCACAAGTGTTAGCAGTTCACTAGGCTTGTGAACAAACTGCACGCCATGATTATGTAGAAGTCTGTTGCCCTCAGAGCTGATGACGTAACCGGGCCATGGCACAGATCGTTTGTGTGAGTGCGCTCTAAGAGCCGCATGAGACCAGGCAAAGAGCCGCGGGTCTGATTCCTTCAAAATTGAGTTTGGATAAACTCAATGAACAACATTGTAATTATGTCATAAAAAGGTACTATTTTTGTGTTATATTTCTTATTTACCTCTCATTCTTCTCTCATTCTCCTCTGCTCTCCTTTATTCCTCCATACAGGTCAAAATGTCAGTTGTACTCTGACAACTACTGGTTTATACTGACCTATTTCGGGCAGTACAATATTATATATATTATAAATTTATTTATTTATTTTGCTGTTTCTCTACATTTCCTGCTTGACGGTTCATAGGATTCTGTTGATGTTTGTTAGGACTAAACTTAATGCATGTCTGATGATAAATTGCTAAGGAATAGAGGATAGTTGAAACAATGACAAAATTATGGCCAGTTGATTTGTTTAAGACACCACTGTAAGTGGATGCCTTTTGGGAAAGTTTGTTGTTACTTCGTGTTGAGTTTAATCTATGATCGCATCACATTCCGCAGTACACCAATTCTGTGTTTTGCTCCCAGTATGCGGTGCACTGTGTGCGAGAGCCCTGTGTCACCTTGCCTCAGGGGGACTCCATGACGGTGCTTGTTGTGATTGTTGTACAGCTGCCAACTGGCATGCACTATGGGTTTGTGCATAGAGTGTCTCACAAAAGTGAGTACACCTATCACATTTCTACAGATATTGAAGTATATCTTTTCATTGGACAACACTGACAAAATGACACTTTGAAACAATGAAAAGTAGTCTGTGTGCAGCTTTTATAACAGTGTAAATGCCACACAAAATATTGACACTTCAAGAACTTTCACTAAGGGGTGTACTCACTTTTGTTGCCTGTGGTTTGGACCCAAGAGCAGAGCTCTGGGTTTATTGAGTGGTTGGAAGTGTCAGTGCTGATAAATACTGATAAATACAGGTCCTTCTAAAAAAAATTAGCATATTGTGATGAAGTTCATTATTTTCTGTAATGTACTGATAAACATTAGACTTTCATATATTTTAGATTCATTACACACAATTGAAGTAGTTCAAGCCTTTTATTGTTTTAATAATTATGATTTTGGCAAAAAAGTTAAGAAACAAATCCCTATCTCAAAATTAGCATATTTCATCCGACCAATAAAAGAATGCTTTTAATACAAAAACCTCAACCTTCAGATAATTATGTTCAGTTATGCACTCAATACTTGGTCGGGAATCCTTTTGCAGAAATGACAGCCTGTGGCACTGCTGAGGTGTTATGGAGGCCCAGGATGCTTCGATAGCGGCCTTAAGCTCATCCACAGTATCGGGTCTTGCGTCTCTCAACTTTCTCTTCACAATATCCCACAGATTCTCTATGGGGTTCAGGTCAGGACCATTTACCAGTGGTTTTGGCACTGTGAGCAGGTGCCAGGTCATGCTGAAAAATGAAATCTTCATCTCCATAAATCTTTTCAGCAGATGGAAGCATGAAGTGCTCCAAAATCTCCAGATAGCTAGCTGCATTGATCCTACCCTTGATAAAACACAGTGGACCAACACCAGCAGCTGACATGGCACCCCAGACCATCACTTGACACTGGACTTCAGGCATTTTGGCATTTCCTTCTCCCCAGGCTTCCTCCAGACTCTGGCACCTTGATTTCCAAATGACATGCAAAATTTGATTTCATCCGAAAAAAGTACTTTGGACCAGTGCTGCTTCTCTGTAGCCCAGGTCAGGCGCTTCTGCCGCTGTTTCTGGTTCAAAAGTGGCTTGACCTGGGGAATGCGGCACCTGTAGCCCTGTGCACGGTGGCTCTGGATGTTTCTACACAGTTCACTGCTTCTGCAGGTCCCCCAAGGTCTGGAATCGGCCCTTCTCCACAATCTTCCTCAGGGTCTGGTCACCTCTTCTCGTTGTGCAGCATTTTCTGCCACACTTTTTCCTTCCCCCAGACTTCCCACTGAGGTGCCTTGATACAGCACTCTGGGAACAGCCTATTCGTTCAGAAATTTCTTTCTGTATCTTACCCTCTTGCTTGAGGGTGTCAGTGATGGCCTTCTGGACAGCAGTCAGGTCGGCAGTCTTACCCATGATTGCGGTTTTGAGTAATGAACCAGGCTGGGAGTTTTTGAAAGCCTCAGGAATCTTTTGCAGGTGTTTAGAGTTAATTCGTTGATTCAGATGATTAGGTTAATAGCTCGTTTACAGAACCTTTTCATGATATGCTAATTTTGTTTTCATGAGCTGTATGCCAAAATCATCAGTATTAAAACAATAAAAGACCTGAAATATTTCAGTTGGTGGGCAATGAATCTAAAATATATGAAAGTATAATTTTTATCATTACATTATGGAAAAGAATGAACTTTATCACAACATGCTAATTTTTTGAGAAGGGCCTGTATGTGGTTGGATGTTTGTGGTGTGGAGGCTGGATTCTAACCGGCAACCTTGTGCACTAGGGAGCACTAGCTTGAACTACCGTGTTTCCCCGATAGTAAGACACCCCTGATAATAAGACGTAGTGGGGTTTTAGGGGGTTGGGCTAATGTAAGACGTACCCCGAAAGTAAGACATAGTAAACTGT
>JAYDZF010000014.1:9000656-9026044 GCA_034509105.1 Microcambeva barbata
TTGAGGACGGTCTCAGTTAGACAGCTGATCATGTGACTTCCTGGGTTGGTTGGAACAAAGACCAGCAGCCACACGGCTCTTCATGGATCCGGTTTGAGACCCCTGGTCTAATGCTATTTACCAAACAATAGACACACTTGTCTCTTTGGCGGTATTCCAGAATCCCCTATTTGGCGACCGATCAACTTATCTCCCTATGTTTAAATATCCAGGCCCCCGCATCTCGTAAATATCTCACTATCAACAGTTTATTAATTATTGATAACTATTGTGGCAACCCATGCCCTCGGGCATCTCGCAAGTGTACCACTATTAATAATTCTTTAATAAAAAAATAATGCAAAGAATAACTTTTCTTAACTTTTATACAATAAACATTTTTGTCTTACTGACATTGAGAACCAGTACACATTAATTACCTAAGCTAGTATAAATTCTAATCTAAAGGCAGAAAACTGCTTACACTATTTGCTCTCAACCAGGCACAGAGATAAGCAATTCAGCGAAGACAATGCAAAAAGAAATGGTAAGCACGTACATATACATACAGCATTAATTTTAGCGCACACACTGACATGACAGACAATAACGTGACAGTAAAATATTCTTCACCCGAATCTCAGTACAACGCTAGGACTGGGACTCTAACCCACTATAGCGCTGCGCAGACAAGGACTTTACCCTCATCTCTAGGGGACTCTAACCCCTCGGACTGGGACTCTAACCCATTCTATTGTGCACCTGGGGACTCTAACCTTGGTTTTAAACTACTCTAACCCTCAAAACTGGGACTAAATTTTAGCGCTTTTCAAGGACTCTAACCATTCTGGGACACATGTTGGCCAAACACTGTCCTGAGTGAGATTCAGATGAACAAAACTTCACCAAGAAGGAAGACTTTGTTATTTACGGTTTATCAACAATTTTGCAATCCAAAAAAACATCATATCTTAAAATTATTTACCTCGCATGTGAAGTTCATCCTACAGCACCCCCACACCTGCCCTGGGCAATTTCAACGGTTTAGTCTCAGACAAAGAGCGTTCTGTGCTTTGTGCTGTATCTATATGTTATTTTTCCCAATTTACAACAATCAATTTCTAACACCAGCAACATGGAACATACAAATAGTAGTGATCATATTCAGTTTCTGGTCACGCAGAGGATCAGTTTCAGATGTAAACAATCTTTTTTGTATTAATCATATTTACAGTTATTTTTATTTTTTAGATTAAAGGGAGGATTAACTGACTACTCATTTGCTGTTTATTGAAAAACCTCACTGTTAGCAGACAAGACATTGTACATCGTAGACTGCCATTATTTACAATGGCTCTGGCTGGTGTAAAAAGTACAGCATGGAAACTACGTGAGTGCATAATTTCATACTTTGCCATTACAAGTAATTAGTTGGTTAGTTCTCTGTATGAAATATTACTGCAATCATGCTTGTGTCAATAACTCACTATTGGTCAATTGTTCGTTTAGCATAATTGTTGTTAAAAATACTTGTGTTGTGCTTAGAAGACATGGTGGCACACCCAAGTAATGTGTCTTCTATGGCTTTGGGTAAATCATCGAGTCGTTTGCTGGCAACTGGAGGAGAGGACTGCCGTGTTAACATCTGGGCAGTCAATAAATCTAACTGCATTATGGTAGTTCTCGATCATTTTATATTATATAATTACTAAATACGTATCTGGTTTAATTAGTTTTGTATTATGAAGTTTGAAATTTACATTTTTCTTTTCTGTTCTTGTGCATAGAGTTTGACAGGCCACACTAGTCCAGTTGAGTGTGTCCATTTTAGTACTTCAGAGGAGCAGGTGGTGGCTGGCTCACGGTCAGGTTCTCTGCGTGTCTGGGACCTGGAAGCTGTCAAAAGTGTGTTTAATGTTGGTTGTTGTTCTGACAAGTTAAATAATATCTGCTGCTTTTATTAAGTTAACAAATGTGATATACTTTGCTTTTAGTACTTCGAACATTGATTGGTCACAAGTCTAATGTCTGTAGTGTAGACTTCCACCCTTTTGGAGAATACTTGGCCTCTGGTTCTGTGGATACTAATATTAAGGTTTCTTTTACACACACGCACAAATCCTTGTTAATTGTAACTGTTTTGTTTTTATATTGTTAATCACAATATTTTGTCTTTACAGCTATGGGATGTGAGGAGGAAAGGCTGTGTGTTCAGATATAAGGCAAGTTCTTTTGTTGTCATCCAATGGTGTTTGGATACAGATGTGTATAAGGCTGATTTTAAACCAGTTGCATTTTTGTAGATTGTATGTGCACTCATGTATTATTATTAAAACAAAACAATAGAATAGAATGCAAATTTTCAGACAAAAAGTGTGTGTGGATTAGTGGTGTAAACATGTCTTTATCAGGCATCAAATTCTGAATGGGGTTATATTTACATATTGCAATGTTTATCTTTAAAAGCTTTTGAAATATTTTCTTCTTTCCTCAGAAAATTAAGATTCAAGGGAAATTTCAAATCAAGTTTTGTATTGCAAATCATCCCAACTTTTCATCGCTTTCACATAATCATCATAGCTTTCACATAAAGACATTCTTTCCCTTAAAGCGTATTTGAGCAGTCCAAAAAACTGAAGAGGACACTAAAGATATAATGGATTATATTATATGTAATATTTTGTTGAAATATGGTAACCTTTATATCTGAGGTTAAGGCATGGGTGCTAATTATAAACTCAAAGAAATTCGATCTTGGTTAAGTACAACGGCAGCTAAAGTGTATATTGAATAAAATAGAGCAGAATAAAAATGAGAGGATGATTTTCTTTCTTATATTATTAATTATAATAATATAACATATACACTCATTAAAATGGGTCCCCGTGGGGTGTGACTCGTGTCTATGGAGAAAGGGATCCTAGTAGCTGCGGCTTCCATGTTCCCAACACAGCACTTTGGCCCAGACTTCACATAGACGGGAGGTTGGAGTGGCCTACTCCAATTAATTGGCTGGTCAGGACATGCCCTAGGGATCCTTGGTTGAAGGGTCAGGACCCTTAAAAGGCGCTGGCTGAAGGTCAATTGGGTAGTATTAAAACATTCAATTTCTGTCCAATTTTACTGTTTCTATAGCCTTGGTGCTATGCTGCTGGTGATCCATGGCTTTTGCACCCCTTTGTTGAACTCTGAGGTGGGTGGGGAGTAGGAATGATGAATCTCTAACTCTGTCACTATGGACAAACAAACCTTCAAAAGAAAATTTTATGACGTAGATCAGACCCATGGACACATTGAAGCTGGAGTAAAAAAATTAATGAAAATTGCTAATGTTTTGTTCTCTTTTTTTAATCTGTAATGTTTCCCTATGACTAAATTATCACCTTTAGCGATAAACTAAATGGATAATCGAGCTACTACCCCAGTTCCAGACCCTCACCACCTATCGGGAGGAACAGCTATCTTTGTAAAAAACAATATCACTCACAGCTCAATTCGATTCTTAGCATTTAACCCAATCTGTGCATTGAAATACACACTAGTGAACACTAGGGGGCAGTGAGCACACATGCCCGGAGCGGTGGGCAGCCCTAGCCACAGCGCCCAGGGAGCAGTTAGAGGTTAGGTGCCTTGCTCAAGGGCACTTCAGTCATGACTTGTCAGCTCTGGGAATCGAACCGGCAACCTTCTGCCCAGTTCTCTAACCACCAGGCCACGGCTGCCTCAATTACTAAAAGAACCAAAATCCAAGTAACCCCAATTCACATCTCCCTCCAGAAGACGTTTACCTTGTGTTCAGTCTAAACAATATGTTTGTACAACTACCCCCCTGTTCTCCTTTTAGGGGATTTTAACAGCCACAACCCACTTTTGGGCAGTACCAAAAATAAAACTAAGGGCAGACTGATGGAACAACTACTTGTCTCAAGCAGCCTGTGTTTACTAAATACAGGGGTTAATACATACCTCCATCCAGGACATGGGGGGTACTCTGCTATATATTTGTCCATGTGTTCTTCATAAATGTACACTGACATGACCTGGGAAAGAGATGATGACCATTGTGTGAGTGACCACTTCCCCCTGATTATCAGCTTAAACAATAGGCTTAGCACATCATCAAGCCAAAAATGGGTCCATCCTTTTGCAGGGCACAACAGAAACAATACCCAAATCTTTGATGATGATTGTAGAACTGCCATTAAATTCACAAAAGAGCTAAGAGGAAGTTTAGCAAACAACCAACAACACAGAACCTGACCTCCCTTAAAATCTGCAGTGCACAAGCTTGGAGGATTATTAACCAAGCAAAAAGACGTTTCTGGAAGGCTTTTGTTTCCAATGTAAAAATGACTCCCCCATCAAGACTGACTCCATTATAATTTTTTTCAAACATCTCTTCTATACCTCTACAAAATTTCTTCCAGTGTATCAATAACATTTGGTTATCAGGAAACGCCCTGGAGTTCTGGAAGGAAGCAGAGGTCCTTCCTATTATCAAAACAGGAAAAGACCCATCTGACCCAAATGGCTATCGACCAATTGCTCTTACAAGCTGCCTTGGTAAAACGATTGAACGACGGTAAATTGTTCAAAAAAGTGGTTCCTAGAAAGTAACAACATTCTGAATAAAGTCCAAAGCGGCTTCAGAAAGGGCAGACGTATAGAGGACCACCTATTTTTAAAATAGAAAAATGTGATGGATTTGTCAACAAACAGCAGATAGTTTCAGTCATCTTTGACTTTGAAAAGGCAAAGGCATCTTTGACTTTGACACTACGTGGAGGCATGGAATCCGAGGACAGCTTCCCATGTTTGTTTCTGACTATCTTTAAAATCTTCTCTTTAGAGTGAAAATTAATAACGGCCATTCTGAATTATACCACCAAGATCAGGGTGTCCCCCAGGGTTGGGTTTTGTCTGTAACCCTCTTTAATATCAAAATTAATGGAATCGCTCAAACCCTAAACCCATATGTTTTGACTTGCCAGTATGTGGATGACCTCAGTATCGGCAGTAGAGGACGATATATGGCACATATAGAACAAACTCTACAGATATCCATAAATAAAATCCACAAATGGACTCTCCAAAATGGTTTCAAGCTGTCCAAGCCATTTCTGCACTAGGCAGATTCTCCACCCAGAACCTCGTTTGTTCTTAGAAGGTGAACTTATTAAAGTGGAAAAGTCAGTCCGTTTCCTAGGGCTGTGGCTAGACTCCAAGCTTACCTTCAAGACCCACATCCAGTCTCTAAAAAATAAGTGCCTCAAAACTTAAAACATCATAAAAGTTTTAGCCAATACCAAATAAGGTGCAAATCTGCAACTCTTGAGACTCCTCTACATTGCTCTTATTTGACCCAGCTTAAATTATGGCTGCACAGTTTAAAGCGCTGCTACGTGGAGACTAGCCTGTTCATCTCTATGATGCACCTAATTAGACCACTTGGCCTGCAAATTGGCCACATTCTGACCAACCAAAATATCTTGGCAGGCCTCACAATGCCCCCTGTACCTGCTCCCTGGACCTTGAGGAAACCAAATGTAATACATAATGAAGTCCTCGAAAAAAGACCATGTCACTCCTCTTGGCCATTGAATTAATTATCAACCACAAGAAACATTTTGTGATTTGTATCGAATCAAATAACTTTACAACCAATGCATATCTATTGTCTACTGCTGGCTTCCTGGTCATAGCGGCATAGCTGGAAATGAAAAAGCAGATAGACTGGCAAAAGAAGGCCAGAGATAAAGAAATAAAGAGATCTCTTGGAGATTAATTCCAAAAACCGATGCTTACCGAAAAGTCAAAGAGCTCCTATTATCAATAGAAGGTGAACAGTCACCTAACTGCCGTTTTTGTGTTGCTCCCCTTACAATGAAACATGTTTTATTAGAATGTTCAAAGCTTTCAGCCATCAGAAGTAATTTCTATAGAGTAGAGAACATGAAGGAGCTGTTTGAAAAGATTCCACCAGTAAAAACTATGAACTTTTTAGATGTTCTTTGTCTAAAACTATTTATCTAAACAAATATATATGTACAGTATTTCTTAATATCTACACATGCCATAAAATAGCCAAGAGGCTGCTGATATGACAATTACCCCCAAACAAAACAAAATAAAAAACTTTAAAATGGTTTTACTGATTTCAAAATCTTTCTGTTTGCCATCTTGCACTATAGGGCCATACTGAAGCTATACGTTGTCTAGCATTTAGTCCTGATGGAAAGTGGCTTGCTTCAGCCAGCGATGACAGCACAGTTAAGGCAGGCAACTGAATTTAATTTATAATTATTTGGTTCAAAATGCAATATGTGTGTTTAACTTTGTTCTTGGGCTTCTACTTCAGCTATGGGATCTAACAGCTGGGAAGATGATTACGGAATTCACAGCACACACATCAGCAGTTAATGTTGTCCAGTTTCATCCCAATGAATACCTTTTGGCTTCAGGGAGTTTTGACAGGTATTTATTAAAAACATTAATTTAAACATATTACAGCTAAAAGTGGGGAAGTAATGCTTCAAAGTATAAAATAATAAGGCATGTTTGAGTTTGGTGGTTTTAAGAACTACATGTGTGGTTAAGTGGGTAGCACTATCACCTCACAGCAAGAAGGTCTTGTGTCCGATTGCCAGGTGGGATGGTCTAGGTCCCTGTTGTGTGGAGTTTGCATGTCAACCCTGTGTCTTCTTCCCAAAGTCAAAAATGAAGGTAAATTGTGGATGCAAAATTGTGCATGACTGTTTTCTAAATAAATTTGTATACTGATGAATCTTGTCAGTAAACATTTTCTGTCATGAAAATTTTCTGACGTTAAAATCCTAATTTACAATCAAGACATGTATATGTGCAATGGTAATAAACATTATTTGCTGCATCTACAAATGAAACTACTTTTTAAGTTTGTGCTTGGCATGCATTAATGTCACAACTTATGCAAAGTGAGTATATTCAGTGGTTTGCAAAAAGGCCACCTTTTGAATTCACACAATATTTCGTTTACCACCTTTATTGTTGATTACGGCAGACATTTGCTGTGGCATTGTTTCCACAAGCTTCTGCAATGTGACAATGTTTATTTCTGTACAGAGTTCCATAAATTCTTCTGGGGATGGGAGGTTTGGACCACTGCGCAGTCTTATCTAGTATATCACAAAGAGTCTCATTGGGGTGGACAATCCATGTGTGAAAATGTCTTATGCTCCCTGACAACTCTTTCTCAATTTGAGCCTGCTGAATCCTTTCATTGTTGGAATCTTGGAATTTGCCCATGCCATCAGGGAACAAATTATCCGTTGATGGAATAATCTGGTCATTCATCTGACCTCATTCAGTCAGCTGGGCACATAACATTGCTGAACCTAGACCTGACCAACTGCAGTAACCCCAATAATATTTCCCCCACAGGCTTGTGCAGTAGGCATGATGGATGCATCACTTGATCTGCCTCATTTTACCCTGATGCACCTATTACTCCGGAACAGAGTAAATCTGGACTCATCAGACCATTGACCTTCTATTGCTCCAGAGTCTAATTGTAATGCTCCCTAGAAATTTTTAAGTAGTTTGCCAAGGGATTTTCTTAAGGCTACATGGCTGTTTGGTCCTAATCCCTTGAGTTCCCTAAGCATTATGTATAATAAACTTAACCCTGAGTTCTACAATTCTTTTAATACGATTTTATTTCACCACCCAATCACGATCATTCAAGATTTTTTTTACCACATTCCATTCACAAAGAGGTTACCCCACTATCCACTTTTTAATAACGTGTTGAACATTTCTTAACCTGATATGGTAGTTTCAGCAATGTCCTTAAATGTTTTCTATGATGCATGCCAATAAACTGACCCTCCTGAAACAGATTAAAGGTCAATAAACTGACCTTTTCCTGAACACCATGTCTTTCGACATGGCTGTTTACCAAATGAGAAGGTACTCACTGTATCAGTTAGGGTTAAATAACTTGTTGCAACTGATACATAATCACACATGCATTAATCATTCAGTGGGGGGTTCTTACTGATTATTTTTTAGTGGTGACTTTTGGCCACACTGTGTATTTTTTTATTAGTATTTATTTAGTTTTAGAAATTATCACCGATGTATCATTTATGGTACATTTAAAAGGACAATAACTATGTCATTGTCAAGTCTCACTTGTAGCAACAGTGCACTCAGACTATTAAGCTTCCATAATGAATTAAGATTCATTATGGTATTACAAGGCAAAAATGGGTGGCACTTTCGTCTTTTGTTGTCTTGTATGTGTTCAATATAATTGTGTAATGATTAATAATCTTGTGCAATGAATTACCATGTCCTGCCATGAATATAACCAAAGTGTGATGTTAATATTCCAAATACACAAACAAACTAGCAAAAATAAAATGTAGTTTTGCAGCAGTTGGTGTTATAAGTTTGTTATATGTATGTAAATTAAATATAGGACTATAAGTAAACAAAATACGATGCTTTTCATGGTTAATATTAATTGAAAATTTGAAGATAATGATTTATTTAAAATATCCCATAAGTAAAAGTACCCCTCTAGGTTGGAGGGTGGCAAATGCTGGGCCACACTTAGCTGGAACAATTGCAGTTAATGAGTGTGATATCCTGCTGCATAAACAACCCAACAACTTTTGGCCTTAAACTAACATTCTCCCTCAGAATGTTTTTCAAAGCAAGCCATATCTGTGGTTGGCCATGAATAATCAATTACTTAACCACAAATGCATGCATTTTTGTTCTGTTAAAAACAATTTTAATGTTATATCTCCACAGGACTATTAAGCTGTGGGATTTGGAAAAATTCAAGATAATTGGCTCATCAGAGAGCGACAGACCTGCAAGGTTTAAATTGGTGACATTCTAAATTTTGTTTTACCAAATATGCCATATCTTTGCAGATTACCATGTGGTCTCTTTCTTTTTAGATGTATTTTGTTTAGTCCTGATGGGAGCTGCCTGTACAGTGGATCTGATGATATGTTGCGTGTACATGGCTGGGAGCCAGATCACTGCTTTGATATGGTACCTGTGGGCTGGGGAAAAGTGACTGACTTTGCCATCTGCAGCAATCAAATGGTATTCCAATTTTATCATCAATCATTTCTCACAATAAAATAATATTGAAATTTGTTCTCCGCACTTTAACCCAATCCGTGCAGTCAAGCATACATATACACACTATTGAGCACTAGGGGGCAGTTGGCACATGTGCCCGGAGTGGTGGGCAGCCCAAATCACGGTGCCCTGGGAGCAGTAAGAGGTTCGGTGCCTTGCTCAAGGGGACTACAGGTGTGACCTGTCAGCTCTGGGAATCAAACTGGCAACCTTCTGATCACAAGCCCAGTTCTCTAACCACCAGGCCATGGCTGACTCTTTTTAAAATTTAATTTATTTATTTTTTAATATACTTTAATAAACTTAAACTTTATTATTATTAACAAAATGGTCATGATTATCAATATTATCACAAACCTTTTTGAATGTAGCAGAAATTAGCACTTTTTGTTTGCATAAGCATTTGAAAAGTCAAAAGTTCAAAAGTCTTTTAGACATTTTTTTTTAAATTTAGAATACTCTTTTCATCATTGTGTAGTGAAGATCATCCTCCAATTTCAACCCAATGCGTCCAAAAAAACACACATATACACACTAGGGGGCACTAAGCGCACATGCCTGCAGGGTGAGCAGCCCTAACCATGGCTCCTGAAGAGCAGTTAGAGGTTAGCTGACTTTCTAAAGGGCACTTACTGGGCCTTACAAAAGTGTTCACTCCCCTTGGCTTTTTTACCTATTTTGTTACATTACAAAAGTGTTTAAAGGTTTTAATCTGAATTGTATGTGATGCAGCTGCACAAAACAATCCAAGTTGAAGTTAAATGAGAAAAAATTATACAGTGGGGCAAAAAAGTATTTAGTCAGCCACTGATTGTGCAAGTTCTCCTACTTAAAAACATGAGACCCCATGGGGACCCGGGATAGAATAGGTCCTCAGCTGTTCATAAGAGGCGAACAAATGAGGCGCCCGGTTTGCCGCAGAGTGTGACCCGTGTCTATGGAGGAAGGATTCCTGGTGTTTGAGGGGAGTGGTGGCCGTGGCCGCCATATCCCCAACACAGCACTTTGGCCCCGACTTCACATAGACAGGTGGTTGGAGTGGCCCACTCCAATAAATCCCTAGAAGGCGCTGGCTTAGGGTAAATCGAACGCTAAAAACATCTGGTGTGTCGAGTATATTATCCTTATAACCCTGGTGTGCAACCGCTGAATATCCGCTGCTCTGCATATCCCCGATTAGGGCTCCGAGGTGGAAGGGGAATAAGGATAACGAATCAAAAACTAAACAACCATGGATATTAAACACACCCCCAAACGAAAGCTACTGGATTACGAAAATGAACAAGGAACGGCAATGCACTTAAACCCTGGACCAGGTGACAACTGGCCCAGATTTATGTTAATGGAATCTACCAAAAACGACATGATACTGACTAAACTATCAACATTTGCCATCCAAAAAGGCATAATGGGAATAGCAGGGACACTAATGGATGCAAAGAAACTATGATCAGGCCAAATATTGATCGAGTGTATTATAAAAGTACAAACTGAAAATCTGCTGAAAACAAAAACTTTCGCTAATATAAATGTAAAAACCTTCCCTCACCCAACACTCAATAGCAGCAAAGGAATCATCCACTGCCGAGGCTTAGAAACCAATACATACATCATAAATACATCATAAACTTCAACAGAACCACCCCCCCAAACAAACTCTTGATAGGATATCTAAGAATAGACGTTGACATATATATCCCAAACCCGGTCTACAAATGCCAAAAATTTGTTCATGGGTCAACCGGATGCAGGAACATGCTGCAACTGCGGGGAAGAAGGACACGAAATGCCATGCACTAGCAAAGTGTAGAAACTGTGGAGGCTCACATGCTGCCTCGAATAAAATTGCCCAGTATGGATAAAGGAAAAAGAAATCCAAAAGATCAAGCACAAAGATCATCAGCCATGCTGAAGCAAGGAAGCAAATTCCCGACACCCCAAGCTTCAAATTTACCAAAACCTTTGCAGAAGTGATAAAAACGACACAAGCAAGCAGCTGCCAAACAGACTACACATGGCTCAACAGGGACAAACCACAAATAATAAACCCCAACAAAGACTCACACAAAACCCAAAACAGTATCCACACAGAGCACAAACACAGCCCTACAAAGCACAGCTGAAAACCCTAAACCGCAAGAAGAAACTGGAAGCAAAAATGAAAAAACACAAAAAATAACAAACCAAGCACCTCAAAAGATAACACGCAAAAAAGAGAAACAACTAAAGACATAGAGATGAAAGAAGAGGGATGTTGCAGACATCGCAGTTCATCCACAAAAAGCAGAAGTAAATCTCGATCAAATATACCCAAATGACAAGCACAATACTACAGTGGAACTGCAGAGGACTCAAAGCAAACCAAAATGAAATACAATGACTAGCAATACTCATCAACCCATCGGTTATCTGTCTTCAGGAAACCCAAACGACCCCAGACAATAACATACAGCAAAAAACCTTTACGGCATATCATAAACCAGGACCAAACATTGACAAAGCAAGTGGTGGGACTGTGATATACATAAAAAAAACATCCTTCACAACCATATTACGCTCAACACCTACCTACAAGCTACGGCAATCAGAACATCAAACATCATACACAAAATTATAGCCACAACACAATGTGGGGAAGCCAAAACACTAACAGCAAAGGAAGAATAAAGGAAGAAATCATAAATACAAATAACCTCTGTCTAATGAACACACCAGGACACACATACCTACACCCAGGACACGGAACATACACAACAATCCTTTTAACAATATGCAAACCTGAACTATATACTCAATTCTCATGGAGAATATGGGATGATCTATGTGGCAGTGATCACTTCCCTATCCTCATAAATCCGGATATACCCCACCCAGTAGACACAACGCAAAAATCGAGAATAAACAAAGAGAATTTTCCAAACACCCCACAACAGAAAACCTCAATAACCTATGAACATCTAGAGCAAAAGCCAGAAGAACAATAAACCAAACCAATAGACAAAGCTGGAACTTTTTCACAAACAACATAAACACAAACACACCAACAAATCAAATATGGAGCATTATTCATAAAATGGAAAATAGAAGTACACAACCACGAGTCTAATACCTAAAAAGCCAACAGGAAACCGCCAATAATGAAGAGGAAATTGCAGAACTACTAGCAAAAACATTTGAAAACATATCCTCAAACAATAACGAATTTAGGACTACATAAAGAAACAAATGAAAAACTTTCAGATGAACAACAAAGAACCATACAATCAAGCCTTCACACTGGACGAACTACACTACTCTCGCCAGAAATCTCATAACACCGCAACAGGCCCGGATAACATACACTACGAAATGCTGAAAAAACTACCCCCTACATTGACAATACTATTATTACAAATATACAACCATATATGGAAAACCAGAAACATCCCATCAGAATGGAAACAAGCAATAGTTATACCATCCCTAAACCCAGGACAATTCGCCAAGAACCGGAAAACTACATCCTCTCAGTGTATCCTTTCAGTAACCCTCTTCAACCTCAAAATGAGCAAAATCCTAAACGAAATACCACCATACATATTCTGCAGTTTGTACGTAGACGACCTATGCATAGGGTACAGAAACCAAGACATGAAAATAATAGAACACATAATAATAGAATCCAACCCTGCATCAACAAAAGAAACCATACACCCGAACATTTACATCAAAGACTTCCACAAAATCAAAGAAAAATACCCACTCCACCATGAAATCTATACAGATGGATCCAAAACCTCAGATCAGACAACAGCAGCCATATACACAAGAGAATACACAAAAGAAGTCAAACTACCCCAACAATATTCAGTCTACAGCGCAGAAGCGCATGCCATACTTATGGCACTAAAGCATAACGAAAGAGAACAGAAGCGAAAATCACTAATCTGCACAGACTCCAAATCATGCCTCAAAGCTATACAAGCATACACATCAGACCACCCTATAATCAACAATAAACATATTAACAGAACAAGAATACGACATACAACTATGCTGGATATCAGGACACAACGGAATTACAGGAAATGAAAAAGCAGACCAAACAGCCAGGAAAAAAACAGGACAAAATACAATAAACATAAAAATCCCACCAACCGATCTAAAAAGGGCAATAAACCTCTACATCAAAAGAAAGTGGCAAAACGAATGGAATACCCAACACACTAACAAACTATACAAAATACACCCAGTTGTCAATACCAAGCCGAGAACCCACCAGGGACGACGCATAGACCAGGTCATACATACAAGATTCAGAATCGGACACTCCAGAGTAATCCACCAACACCTGATAAAGGGAGAAAAAACCCCAACTTGCAGAAACTGCCAAACACCTCTAACAATAAAGCATATCCTAGTAGAATGCCCAAAGTACGACAGAGAAAGAGAACAAGCACACGTGCCAGAAAATTTTAAAGAAACACTTGCACATAAACAATGCAAAAAGACTTCTCAGGTTCCTTGCAACCATAAAAATGTAAATGAACATATAACAGAGACCAAAAATATGAAGAATGAAACGTAACACCCTGCACTGCCAGTGAATGACATATATGTGTTTAAACGTGGCGTAAAAACACAAATAAATAAATAAAAACATGAGAGAGGTCTGTAATTTTCATCATAAGTACATTTCGACTATGAGAGATAAAATGATAGAAAAACCAGTAAATCACAATTTGGAAAGAATTTATTTGTAAATTATGTTGGAAAATAAGTATTTGGTCATCTACAGGCTAGCAAGATTTTTGGCTCTCACAGCTCTACTAGTTTTTCTTTAAGAAGCTCTTCTGTCCTTCACTCATTACCTGTATTAATGGCACCTATTGTTATCTGTATAAAAGACACCTGGCCACAGCCTTAATCAGACTCCAAACTCAACCATGGCCAAGACCAAAGAGCTGTTGGACACGGTAAGAAAATTGTAGAACTGCACTAGGTAAGAGTGAATCTACAATGGGCCACCCCTTTAGGATTTTGGTCAAGGACCAACAGTGGCTGCATAGCAGTGCCTGTATTGATGGCCCAAAGCTGTCCCCACTAGGATACCACTGTTCTCAAATAGGTCTGGCTTACATGGTACAATTTTCTCTCTGGGTTTTGTGATCCCAATTCTTGCAATACGGTGTAGAAAATCCTGAAAAGGGCAGTGTTTGCTCTTCCACTAAAGTTACGCTATCATGAAGAGACACTACCATGATCTATAGTTCAATTCCGGCTCTGGAGTGCTTATTGCTAAGTTCCATAATCAGCTATTTCAGTGGTACCAACTCTTTATAAAATGAGTTGCACGTGATCCAACAGCACCATGGATTGTTTCTTTTTCTTGTGTACCTAGCCCCGACTTACAACTGCTTTACTCTTGGCTGACCAACAAACTCACTCCACACAAAGTAAGTCATCTCTACATGTGAGGAATCGCTAACCAAATGTAGAGGATGAAACGAGTTCGAAGCTCTGACACTTTGTGTCACCAGGTTGTACTGTTGGTCTTTAAGGTGAGATGAGAAAAGAGGCAGTTCCATGTGAGTCACCAGGTAGATATGTCCTCGATTACATCACTGCAGGGATCACAGGCGTGACTTTTTTGGTATAAAATATTTCTGTCTAAGGAGTGCATGTTTTAGAATACCCACTATGTAAGTACTGTCCTGGTGGTCAGGATAAAAGAAACATAACTAGTTAACATTGAATGATGGCTGCAAATGATGGTGTTTGAGGATTGCAAAAGGGGTCACCTCTTCCTCTTCACAATACCCCATAGAAAATCTATGGGGTTAAGGTCAGGCGAGCTTGCTGGACAATTAAGTATAGGGATACCATGGTCATTAAACCAGGTACTAGTAGCTTTGGCAAGTCCTGTTAGAAAATGAAATCTGCATCTCCATAAATTTAGTCAGCAGCAGGAAGGATGAAGTGCTCTAAAATAAGTATTTGAACACCTTGCGACTTTGCAAGTTCTCTCTTAGAAATCATGAAGTAGTCTGAAATTTTCATCTTAGGTGCATGTCCATTTTTTAGCCATCTAAAAAAATCCGGAAATCACAATGTATGATTTAAAAATTTATCTGCTGCAAATACGTATTTAAACACCTGTGAAAATCAACGTTAATATTTAGTACAGTATCCTTTGTTTGCAATTACAGAGGTCAAATGTTTCATGTAGATTTTCACCAGGTTTAAACACACTGCAGCAGGGATTTTGGCCCATTCCTTCACACAGATCTTCTCCAGATCAGCCAATATCTGGGCTGTCGCTGAGAATCACAGAGTTTGAGCTCCCTCCAAAGATTTTCTATAGGGTTTTGGTCTGGAGACTGGCTAGGCCACTCCAGAACCTTGATATGCTTCTTACGGAGCCACTCCTTGGTTATCCTGACTGTGTACTTTGGGTCATTGTCATGTTAAAAGTCCTGTCTTCAATGCTTTACCTGAGGGAAGGAGGTTGTTCCACAAAATCTCACAATACATGGCCTGGTCATCCTCTCCTTAATACAGTGCAGAAAAACACCCTCAAAGCATGATGCTTCCACCCCATGCTTCACAGTAGGGATGGTGTTTTTGGATGGTACTCATCATTCCTTGTTCTCCAAACATGGTAAGTGGAATCAAGATCAAAATGTTCTATTTTGGTCTCATCTGACCACAGAACTTTCTCCCATGAGTCTTCTGGAGCATCCAAATGGTCATGGGCAAACTTAAGACGGGCCTGGGCGTGTGCTGATTTAAGCAGGGGAACCTTCCTTTAAACTATTTCTTAGTGTATAACCCACAGTAACTTTGGAAACAGTGGTGCCAGCTCTCTTCAGGTCATTGACCAGCTCCTCCTTTGTAGTTCTCGGCTGATTCCTCACCTTTCTTAGGATCATTAATACGCCACGAGGTGAGATCTTGCATGGAGCCCAAGTCCGAGGAAGATTCTCAGCTATGCTTAGCTGCTTCTATTTTCTAATAATTGCTCCAACAATTGATCTTTTTTTTTTTTACCAAGCTGATTGGCCTTTTCCAGCCTTGTGGAGGTCTACAATTTAGTCTGTTTTTTTTTTTTGGACAGCTCTTTGGTCTTAGGCATGTTATTAGTTGGAGTCTTACTGATTGTGTGGGATGGACAGGTGTCTTTATGCAACTAATGACCTCAAACAGGTGCTTCTAATTTAGAATAATAAGTGGACTGGAGGTGGACTTTTTAGAGGCGGACTAACAGGTCTTTGAGGGCCAGAATCTTTGCTGATTAGCAGGTGTTCAAATACTTATTTGTAGCAGTAACGCACAAATAAATTATTTTTAAAAATCATACATTGTGACAGATTATTTTTTTAAATATATTTTTCAATATTTTGTCACATTACATTGACAAACACAAATATATTTCATTGGAATTTAATGTGAAAGACCAACCCAAAGTGGTATACAATTGTGAAGTGGAAAGAAAATTAGGCATGATTTACAATAATAAAAAAAAAACTTAAGTGCAAAAGTATTCAGCCCCCTTTTTGCTGAGTGCAAAGAATTGCATTCTCAGTACAAATACAGCAGTTCCATGATGGCATCAGAGGTTGGTTAAGAGAATTTTGGGGATTAAACAGTATCATGAAGTCCGAAGAACACACCAGATAGGCCAGGAATAAGGTTGTGGAGAAGTTTACTGCAGGATTAGGCTATAAAAAGCTATTTCCCAAGCTTTGAACATCTCACAGAGCACTGATCGATCCATTATCCAGAAATATATGTATGTATATAGTATGGCTCAACTGTAAATCTACCAAGACAAGACCTAAACTTACAGGCCAAACAAAGAGAACACTGATCAGAGATTCAGCCAAGAGGCCCATTGGTGACTCTGGACGAAATGCAGAGATCCACAGCTCAGGTGAGGAAATCTGTTCATAAAAATACCTGTTTGCAGTTTACAAGAAGACATGTTGGGGACACGGCTAACATATGGAACGAGGTGCTTTGGTCAGATGAGACCAAAATTGAACTTTTTGGGCAAAATGCTATGTGTGGCAGAGAATTAACACTGCACATCACTCTGAACACACCAGCCCCACTGTCAAATATGGTGGCGACAGTGTCATGCTCGGGGGCTGCTTCTCTTCAGCAGGGACAGGGTAGTTGGTCAGAGATGATCAGAAGAAAAGCGGTTGGAGTCTTCAAAAGACTTGAGACTGGGGCGGAGGTTCACCTTCCAGCAGGACAACAACCCAAAACATAAAGCCAAGTCTTCAATGCAATGGTTTAAAACAAAACATATTCATGTTTTAGAAAGGCCCAGTCAAAGTCCAGACCTAACCCAATCGAGAATTTGTGGCAAGATCTGAAATCTGACTGTGTACCCCCTTTTATTCGTGGTTCAGGATGGGCATACTCACTTATTCATGGATTTTCCTTGGCACCTGACAGCTACTTAAATAAAGGTTTTTTATTGAATTATCCTTGAGATAAATCCATGAGATAAATATCCATGGTTGTGCCTTGTGTTTAAGTGGAAAAAGCATTAAGAACCCTAATGACTTGTTGGTTGTTTATTTTTACCAACCTTTGAAAACATAAGCAGTTATGTTTTTGCCATGTGTTCTTGGGTGACAAATTATGCAACTTTAATTGCTTTAAACTAACTTTCTCCAGTAGTTCTGTCAGTATTGCCACTGTATAAGTGTCTCAGTGGTCTATGCTTAATTATCCAAGAAAATTTAAGAGGACAGTCATGCAAACATTAGTTAACTGGTTACTGGTCTGTAACTGGTTGTTTTTGCCACTATCAGCAAGCTAGATACATTTTTGTTTAAATCTTGCACTTTGTATTACAACCCCCAAAAAAGTAGAATAGCATGAAAAGTTCAAAATAATAATTTATATATTGCAGATACTACAAACATGATATATTTCTTGGGTTTTTCTCAACTTTTCATTTAATAATAGATATAAATTCCAGCACTTCATGCTTACAAAAACAATTTGGACAGTGAAGGGGGGGTTTGGTTCTTGGTCTTGTACTAAATTCTGTAAAGCTGCTTTGTGACAATGTCTATTGTAAAAAGCGCTATACAAATAAATTGACTTGACTTAAAGCTTTTTTGTAAATGTAAACATTATTTGTTTGATAAAATTTTACAATAATTGGGCAAGTACTCAAAGATTTGCGTAGGTATGCAAGCATGTATGGACACAAAAGACACTCCCTCTGGCGGCACTGTAGGGTGAATCACCGCTGAATATATAGTTCAATGACCTGTTGACATTGTCCTGGTACCACATATCCCAGCTTTCAGGCTCATCTTTGTGTTGTAAAAACAGGATTGATCGAACCAGTCAAATTTTTTCTCTGTGTCTATTTCAGGTCCTTTTGATTGAGGTTTTGGGGCTTGTTGCTGATTGCAGTTTCAGCTCATTCTAAATTTCAGTTTCAACATGGCCATTTTTTTCTCTAGGGACAATGGTATCATATTTCTCAGGTAATGCTATAGTTTTCCCTCATTCCCACTTAAATTAATATTTATCTTTGTTAGGTGGGAGTATCCTGCAGCCAGAGTAATGTGAGTTTGTACATGGTGGATCTAGAACGTGTTAAGAAACCAGGATCTGTAAGCCAAGGGCTGATTCAGGATGGCTTGCTTTTCTCAGCCCATGCTCTTAAGGGAACAACTCTGCGACGCAATTATGAGCGACCAACCACAACATGCAGCAGACAGACGTATGTCCTTAAAGGCTTTTTTCTATAGATAGGATTTTAATTCATAATTAAGATCAAAATTTTTAATGTCAAATTTTGTTTTAAAAAATTATCTGTTCTTATTCAGTTTCTTGTGATTCTGAAGCTAAAAATAAATCAGTATAAATCAAAATGTATGTTTGTGGAAAAAACTCCTTTGTGGACCTAAATCTGTCATCAGATTTTTGAATTTCCAGCTCTGAGTTTTTTTTGCATTACATTTTTCATTTTGAAATTTTTTTGCCTTACAATTAAACGCATTGCATTTTACATCGACGAAATTTTTGTCGAACCAGAGATCATGTGACCAGTAGTGTAAGTTTAGCAATGTTGTCACTATATTTACTTTTTTACTTTATATTTACTTTATTTTTATTTATTTTTTTAAAGTGACTTGTGAAAAATTTAGCAACTATTCTGTAGTTATTGGAGACTTTTAAGGATTAGGATGTGAAAGAGCATATCGTTCAGTAGTTCCAGTTAAGGTGCGGTGAACCCCGCATCCTCAATGTATTTATTCCATAGGATCATAAACATAGCAAAATTACTTTGAATCGGTGTCCCTCAGTTATCTGGATTCTCACTTATTTCATAGGATCCTCATAACACCCCATATAATAGTTCTTCTGTGTTGTGCGATTTATCAAATCCATCTATTAGACATAATAAATATTTGTGTTTTATACTTTCAGTTCTTATCTGCAGCAATTCACACACACTTCGCTTCATTCGTAGTTAAAGCTGTTAAGATTCTTGTAGCAGTAACCGAGAGAGAACGTGAAGTATTTATGTTAAATCAAATACTTATTTGCAGCAGTAACACACAAATAAATTATTTTAAAATCGTACTTTGTGATTACCGGATTTTTCACAGAAATCATGGAGTGGTCTGAAATATCCATCTTGAGTGCATGTCTACTAAGTGGGAGAACTTGCAAAGTCGCAAGGTGTTCAAATGCTTATTTTCCTCACTGTAGATAGATGGAGAGAGAGAGAGGGGGGGTGTACTGAGCGTCTCTGAGTGCTTTGGGATGGGTGGCGTGGCTCACCGCACCTTACCTAGAACTACTGAACAATTTGCTTTTTCATGTCCGAATCTTTAAAAGTCTTCAATAACTCCAGAATATTTGCTACAAGTCGCTTTCTGAAAAATGTTGATAAGGATTCACAAAAAGTAAATATAGTGACAACAGACTAAACTTACATTACTGGTCACATGATCTCTGGTTCGATTTGAGACGGGATGGATTGTTAAATTTTGGTAAACTCAAAGAACGAATATGAAAATGAGTCGATGTAAAATGTAATGCATTTAAATAAAAAATATATACGATAACGATAGCACTATATATTGTGCATATAAATGGCTTTTAACCACTTGTCTTTTATGTTTAACTGTGTGACTGTATTAGAATGAAACAGAATGTCACTGGAGACAAGTGTATATCTGAGGGTGAGAGACATAACCTCAGTAGCGAGGATGAGCATGACGAGAAGGCGAGCAGTGCAGAAATCACAAACCCAGATGATTATAAAGAGATCTTCCAGCCACACAAATCCATTTGTAAGCTACAAAATGGATGAATTGTTATTGTTTTGAAGCATTTACCTCATTCATGGTCCACATATGGTATTGTTTATTTGTCTCAATGCTTGTTTCACATAAATCTGTTGGTATTCTTTGCTTAGCACGCACACCTCCCAAGAAGAATGAGCTTTTTTTTGCTCCACCTGAAGATGGTGAGTTCACTTGTGTTTGCTTTTGTGTGTCAATTCTTGATTGCAATAAAACCATGTTTAAGTTTTTTTAATTTAATGATTTAAAATTATGTTTGTTTTAGGAAGCTTTGTGGTCAAGCCCTGCATAGTGGCAGAGATAATTACTCCAGTGTCTAATAGAGTACGTGCCTCTGGTACATCGATTATTACATTTGTTTTTTCTTGTATACAATATATATTTATACACCACACGATTTTTTTTCCATTTCTGTGTTTAGCTAAAGCCCCCCACTGCTTTCTCAACACCTTTTCAGAAAATGGAGTCTACAGTAGTAAACATCGCTCAACCCCAACCCATTTCTGTGGCAAGTGCATTACTTTCAAGCATGTTGAAACTACAGCTAAACTCAACCCTAGTGTGGCTTTCATTCCTACAAAATGTAATTAGCTGATTGGCCTAAATTTTTGGGCTTCCTACCAGTAAGAAAAATGCAGTTAAAATTGTTTTAACAAACTTTTTAGTCAAAGGCGTTATGCTTTTCTGAACAACAAAACATCTTAGCGTAGTAAACATGGCAGCTGAATAGTGGTATTCAGTACTAGGGGTTTCTGGAAATCATGGAAATGTGTCGATGCAGCAAGTATTTTAAAATTCATCATATTTCTTACTTTTAAATTTAACTATTAAATATTAATTATTAAAAAAATATAAAAATCTCTGATGATTCACCAGAGCACCATCAAATCCATTATCAAATGGCAAGAACATGGTATTTGCCAACAAACCTGTCAAGAGGGACACCACCAAAACTCTCAGACTGGGCAAGGATGGCATTAATCAGAGAGGCAAGCACCGAGACTAAAGTTAACCTTAAATGAGCTGCAGATTTACTAAATAGAGACTGGAGTATCTGTCCATATGACCAGAATGAGTCATATACTCCATGAGCCTTCCTATTATGTCTGTTTGTAAAGGGGTTCCATAAAGAAGAGTGGCTAGAAACAAATAGACAAAATAGGAAGGCTCATTTCGAGTTGGCCAAAAGCCATTTGGGAGACTCCCCAAATGTATAGAGGTGCTTTGGTGAGATGAGATCAAAATTTAATCAAGCCATGGTTAGAATGCACGAATTTCTTTAACAAATATGAAGAGCAAAACACAGCTAAAATTATTAACCTATAACTGACACTGCAGTAATAGATTATGTTTTTCTTGTTGTTAGGGGCAAACACTTCCAACACAAATCAGTGTATACTGTACTGTTCATTATAAAACGTGCCTGACAGCTATTTTGTATATAATAATGATAACTATCAGGTTATTATGAGAACTGTAATTAGGAGTTTTTACTGTTAAAATAAAGCTTTTTTTATGGTACAGAATGGTAGTTCTGGGGTTTTCTTTTTGATAATGAATTACAACATATGGAGAATAGGTCTCAAATATGTTGCAAAATATCTTCCCACAACAGCTTTGTTGTTCATGTGTTACATAATTTAAGTATGCTATTGTGTGGTTTTAATTTACAATACTTTACAAGTACAAACTGTATTTTTAATTAATAAGTACATTTTTTTTATTTTACCCTGAACTAGTTGCAACTGTAGTATGTTCTTCTGTGAGGGGGTTTCAGACATATGTAAACATCCATGATTTGTCTGTCTCTTTTTTCACTGCATCAAATCTGTATTTCAAATGAAGAAACAGCAGTTTGAAATGATTTTTTTCTTAGTCAACAGCATTTATTAAATGATCACATGTATTTTATTTATCGTGTCTTTAACAGCCTGCACTTGGATGGAAGACTGGTGTAATGACAGATGAGGAGGCTTTGACTCAAATCAGAAAAGGTCATGACACTATGTGTGTAATGTTGACAAGCAGACAAAAAAACCTTGATGCAGTTCATGCAGTCTGGGCTACCAGTGATATCAAGGTAATGTGTGTGCATGCAGCCCTATTTGAATATAAAAATATATAAAATTTGTGGAAATGAAAACTGAAAATTGGCATGTGTATATGTATTCACTTCCAGTGCTACCAATTAGTCCAAGCAAGTCATATGCTTAGGGAAATTAAGTCGACCTGTGTGCAAAAGTGTCACATGATCTGTCAGTATATACACACCTTTTCTGAAAGGCTGCAGAAGCACCATGAAGACCAAAGAAATCTCCAAACAAGTCAGGGACCAAGTTGTAGGGAAGTACAAGTCAAGGTTAAGTTATAAAAAAATATCAATCTCTGATGATCCCCCAGTGCAAATGGAAAAACACACACACAGACATATAAACATACACATACCCTGGCAGAATTTTTTCTGGGCCTTAGTTAGTGGTTTATTAAGCTATTTTTTGTCAAACGAATATGTTCTCTCTTTTTAAATCAAAATGATGACCAAAAACATTTATATGACCCTGATCAAAAGTTTACATACAAAGTTTACATAGTTTGGCCTGATAACATGCACAGAAGTTGACACAAAGGGGTATGAATGTCTACTAAAGGTAACATCCTCACCTGTGCCCTGTTTGCTTGTAATCAGTGTGTGTTTTTAAAAAGCTGACAGAGTTTCTGGGATCCAGACAGACTCTTGCATCTTTGATCCAGCCAATGATATTTCTGGATTGTAAGTCATGGGGAAAGCAAAAGAATCTTTAGAATGACTTTAGATAGCTTTACCATATGAGACAATCAACAGTGCCTCCAATCGACCTGGTAGCATGTCTTTGGACTGTCGGAGGAAACTGGAGTACCCGGAGGAAACCCACACAAACGAATGCCGCACACCTAGATCACCCTACCCGGGTATTGAACCCAGGACCTTCTTGCTGTGAGGCGACAGTGCCTCCCACTAAGCCATCATGCCGCCTTGCATATAATGCATAAGAATGTCCGGAACAAGATCATAGACCTGCACAAGGTCTATGATATACTATATTTAAGTATATCTTTTCATGGGACAACACTTACACTGTTATATAAGCTGCACACAGACTACTTTTCATTGTCAAAGTGTAATTTTGTCAATGTATTCTTCCCTCAAAATAACTCAATATTCAGCCATTAATGTCTAAACCACTGGCAACAAAAGTGAGTACACCCCTAAGAGAATACACCCCTAAATGTCCAAATTGAGCACTGCTTGTCATTTACCCTCCATAATGTTATGTGACTCGTTAGTGTTACTAGGTCTTAGGTGTGCATAGGGAGCAGTTGTGTATAACTTTGTAGTACAGCTTTCACACTCTCATACTGGTCATTGAAAGTTCCAACATCGCACCTCATGGCAAAGAACTCTTAAAAGATGAATTGTTGCACTACATTTAGATGTCCAGGGCTACAAGAAGATTGCCAGAACCCCGAAACTGAGCTGCAGCACAGTGGGCAAGATCACCCAGCATTTTAAAGGAACTAGGTCACTCAGAACAGAACTCGCGTTGGTTGTCCAAAGAAGCTGAATGCACATGCTCGGCATCACATCCAAATGCTGTCTTTGAAATATAGGAGCAGGAGTGCTGTCAGCATTGCTACAGAGATTGAAGAGGGGGGGGGGGGGTTTGCCTATCGGTGCTCAGACCATAAGCCGCACACTACATCAAATTGGTCTGCATGGCTGTCATCCCAGAAGGAATCTGCTCATCACTTGCCCAATACAATCCTATAAGGGAAACATTGTAGTGACAGCATAATGCTATGGGGTGTTTTTCAGCTGAAGGGACAGGACGACTGGTTGCAATTGAATGTAAGATGAATGTGGCCAAAAGATATTCTGGAAGAAAGCCTCTTCCAGATTGCTCTAGACCTCAGACTGGGCCGAAAGTTCACCTTCCAACAAGACAACGATTCTAAGCACACAGACAAAAGAACAAAGGACTAGCTTCAGAACAACTCCTTGACCATTCATGACTGGCCCACCCAGAGCCCTGACCTAAACCCAATTGAGCATCTCTTAAGAGAACCGAAAATGGCTGTCTACTAACATTCACCATGTGCTAAAATTTCTGCATTTCTGTTTTTTTATGTCAAGATGGGGTGCTGTGTACATGAAATAAAATTAAACTGTTTGAGTTTAACAAATAGCTATAATGAAACAGAGTGAAAGGGGTTGAATACACATACACACACATGTATATACCCCTAACATGGAAGTACTATTATTAATATAACTAAACTAATATTTAGTTTTAGTCAAATTGGGTTATGGAAAAATGAACACCCCAACTATTCTATCTAGTACTTTGTATGACCTTCATTATTTTTAAGGGTAGCATTAAGTCTTCTAGGCATGACATGAACCAGTTATAAATATTGTAATATCTATCTTTTTCAGTTATTTAAAAACTATTTTTAGAGCATGTATGCTTGATGGAGAGTGCTCAACTTCTCTCTTCAGAATTCCTCATGGGTGTTTGGGATCAGTTCAGGAGACATACTTTGTGACAATCACTTTTACCCTGTTGTTCTTCAAATATGCAACAGTGATTTTAGATGTGTGTTTGAGATCTTTGTCATTGTCAACTGTGAATTCACGATACCATTGATGAAATACAGCTCTTTGACACCACTCATGAAGCCCCACATAAGGACACTGCTCATATATCTGGTCTCATCAATATTGTTCAAGTAGTTTTTTTTTCAGTAAAAAGTCCTGGCAAATTCGAAATGGGCTTTTTGTGCATGGGTAATAGTATGGCCTTTACTTGTTTGACAATATAATATACAGTTAGGTCCATATATATTTGGACAGAGACAACATTTTTCTAATTTTGGTTCTATACATTACCACAATGAATT
>JAYDZF010000014.1:9026144-9040772 GCA_034509105.1 Microcambeva barbata
AGTTCACCAGTGCTTTCTTTCTTTCTCAGGATGTACCAAACTGTAGATTTTGCCACTCCTAATATTGTAGCAATTTCCCGGCTGGGTTTTTTCTGTTTTTGCAGCTTAATGATGGCTTGTTTCACCTGCATGGAGAGCTAAACCACCGGCAACAAAAGTGAGTACACCCCTTAGTGGAAGTTTCTTAGGTGTCAATTTTGTGTGTGGCCATCATTATTTTCCAGAACAGCCTTAACTCTCCTGGGCATAAAAGTTTACCAGTGCTTCATAGGTTTGCTTTTCCACTCCTCCATGACGACATCATGGAGCTGGTGTATATTCGAGACTTTGCTCTCCTCTACCTTCCGCTTGAGGATGCCCTAAAGATGTTCTATTGGGTTTAGGTCTGGAGACATGCTTGGCCAGTCCCTCACCTTTACCATCAGCCTCTTCAATAAAGCAGTGGTCGTCTTAAAGGTTTATTTGGGATCATTATCATGCTGGAACATTGCCCTGCGACCCAGTTTCCGAAGAGAGGGGATCATGTTCTGCTTCAGTATTTCACAGTACATGAGAATGATAATGCCTTTTATTGTCGCTATACACATGTACAATGAGATGGAAAGCAACTCCTTTTCACTGCAAACATATAACATAAAATAGAAAATAAGGTACCAGGTTCTGAGGAGCTATTTACACTTTTCTATAGAAGTATACATATAACTGTTGTATACAGTGTTGCATGTTAAATATTGCACCATAGTAGTTCGACTGGGAGTAGCATGTGTGCAGATATTGCACAGAAATGTATGTCAATGATATTAGATTTGTTTAATATTGTTCAAGTCAGTACCCTTGTGCATTTAAAGTGGTTATGGCTTTAGGGAAAAACGGTTTTAAGTCTGTTTGTCTTTGTTTTGATGCACCTGTAGTGCCTGCCTGAGGGCAACAGGTCAAACGGTTCAAAGCCAGAGTGAGAGCTGTTTTTAATGATGTTTTCTGCTCTGCTGAGGCAACAGGAGTTGTAAATGTCCATCAGGGAGGGGAGAGGGCAGCTAATGATATTTTGTGCTGTCTTTACTACCCTCTGAAGCCTCTCCCTGTCTGCTACAGTGCAGCTGCCGTACCATACTGTAATACAGTACGTCAGCAGGCTTTCAACAGATGAATGGTAGAAGGTCAGCAGCAGGTTGGAGTCCAGGCTGTGCTTCCTGAGGACTCTCAGGAAGTGCAGCCGCTTTTCAGCCTTCTTGATAAGGGCTGTGGTGTTGTCTGTCCCGGAGATGGTGACGTCAAGAAACCGGAATGTGTGGACCCTCTCCACACTAGATCTGTGGTTTGCCTTCTGAAGTCGACAATAATCTCCTTAGTCTTCTTGGTATTCAGAGCCAGGTTACTCTCAGAACACCAAGCTGTCAACTTCAGGACCTCCATTCTGTAGGCTGTCTCATCTCCCTTTGATATGAGCCCAAGCTCTGTGGTGTCATCTGCAAATTGGAGTTCATGCGTCCCTCAATGAAATGTAACTCATGTAGCCCCAGACCATGGCATTTCCACCGCTACTGTAGGCATGGCACAATTATTTTTGTACTTCTCACCTGATTGCTGACCATCTGAACAAAAAAAATCTTAGTCTCATCAGACCATAGGACATGGTTCCAGTAATCCATGTCCTTTGTTGGCAAACTGTTTGTGGGCTTTCTTGTGTACAGACTTCAGAAGAGGCTTCCTTCTGGGGTGACAACCATGCAGACCAATTTGATGTAGTGTGTGGCATATGATCTGAGCACTGACAGGCTGACCGTCCACCTCTTCAATCTCTGCAGCAATGCTGACAGCAGTCCTAAACCTATATTTCAAAGACAGCTTTTGGATGTCACGCTGAGCATGTGCTTCTTTGGACCAACCAACATCAGGTCTGTTCTGAGTGGACCCTGCCTTGAATATCTTCATGTAGCGGAACAATTCGTGTTTTACCATGAGGTGCCATGTTGGAACTTTCAGTGACTAGTATGAGAGTGTGAGAGCTGTACTACAAAATTTAACACACCTGCTCCTTATGCACACCGTGAATGTCGTGAAAAATCCTAAATATTCCACAGTCAACTGTCAGCTGTATTATAAGAAAATGGAAGTGTTTGGGAACCACAGTGTCAACAAGAACAGTGTGCAGAGAGCTTTGTGGATTGGGTTTCCATGGTTGAGCACCGGCATCTAAACCATACATCACCAAGTTCAATGCAATGTAGTGGCTACTGGACTGGAGAGCAATAGAGGCATGTTTTCTGGAGCAACAAATCGTATTTCTCCATCTGGCAATCTGATGGATGAGTCTGGGTTTGGCGGTTGCCCGGAGAATGGTACTTGTCTGACTGCATTGTGCCAAGTGTAAAGTTTGGTGGAGGGAGGATTGTGGTGTTGGGTTGTTTTTCAGGAGCTGGGCTTGGCCTCTTAGTTCCAGTGAAAGGAACTCTGAATGTTTCAGCATACTTAGACATTTTGGACAATTCCATGCTCCCAACTTTTTAGGAACAGTTTTGAGCTGGTCCCCTCCGCTTCCAACATGACTATGCACCAGTGCACAAAGCAAAGTCCATAAAGACATGGATGGCAAAATGTGGATGAACTTGACTGACCTGCACAGAGTCCTGACCTCAACCAGATAGAACACCTTTGGGATGAATTATGAAATATGTATATACAAGTCAATGTCAAGTCAAGTCAATTTATTTGTATAGCACTTTTTACAATAGACATTGTCACAAAGCAGCTTTACAGAATTTAGGACCACCGGATCAAGAACCAAAAACACCAATATTATACACACCAAGATTTATAGTTCAACAACAATAAACAATAAAACTACATAAGACTAAAAGTTATAACTTGCAAAAACAGGATAAATAGTAGCTCTTAAATAATCAATCCAGTTTTCTTAAATAGTCCGTTGTGGGTTTCAGAAGTTCTTTGAGCAACACACCTGGGTCCGTCTCATCTATCAGGAGCAGCAGTTGTTGGCATGTCAGTCAGGATGTGCAGGTTGGGAGGTGAACAGTCTTCCATCAGAAATATAACGTTGAAGAAAATGTAGTTAAAAAGTGAAATCTCCAAGTGTCCAAGAAACCTTTCACGACAAATCAAACCAGAGTGACCATCCAGGAGAAACAGAGCGGCAGCAACCCAATATCCCTGATCACCACAAGTTTCCAATGCCAAGAACCTCCAAGCTCTGCTCCTTTGTCTATATTTCGGTGGGCAGCCCCAGCCCTGGAGGTAAAATCAGAAGCAGCCAGAAGCAAACAAGTAGCGGCAAGAATCCGACAAACATGAGAGCATTAGACTGTCCAGACCCCAGAACTCGGAGCCACACACCCCTAGTTTGCAGGTTTAATCAAAAGCCTGAGTAAATAAATATGTTTTTCACCTAGACTTAATCATTGAGACTGTGTCAGAACCCCGAACAGATGTTGTAAGGTTATTCCAAAGTTGGGAGCTTTGTAAGAAAATGCTCTTCCACCTGCTGTAATCTTTTTGATTCTAGGAACTATAACTAGCCCTGCATCTTGTGAACGAAGTGAGTGTGCTGGATTGTAGTGCTCAATAAGCTCACTCAGATACTGAGGATGATATAGCGCTTTATAGGTTAGCAAAAGTGTTTTATAGATAATGCTAAATGTAATAGGTAGCCAGTGTAGTGATGATAGAACAGGGGTAATATGATCAAACTTTTTAGTTCTTGTTGGCACTCGTGCATTTTGAACCAACTGAAGCTTTTTTACGGATCTACCAGAGCATCCAGTTAGAACAGCATTACAGTAATCTAATCGAGATTTTATAAATGCATGGATCAGTTTTTCAGCATCATTCACAGAGAGTATATTCTTTATTTTAGAGATATTATGTAAATGAAAGAAAGCAACTCTAGTAATATTACTAATGTGAGTATCAAATGACAGATCTGAATCAGTTGTCACGCCTAGGTTTTTTATACCTATCTTAGGCCCTACAAGTAATACCTCTGTTTTGTCTGAATTAAGTAGAAGAAAGTTACAGGACATCCAGTTTTTCATATAGTTTACACAATTTTCAAGCTTACTGATTGTGTTTGTGTCGTTAGGTTTGGCTGATATATACAGCTGTGTGTCGTCGGCATAACAGTGAAAATGCCGTGTTTACAAATAATTTCTCCTAAAGGAAGCATACAGAGTGTAAATAAGAGAGGCCCCAAAACTGACCCCTGTGGAACACCATATTTCACATTTGTAGTTTCTGAGCATTTATTATTAACATGGACAAATTGAGAGCAGTCCGTTAAATAAGAAACGAACCAAGAAAGAACAAGTCCTTTAAGACCTACTATATTTTCTAGTCTATCAAGTAAAATGTTATGATCAACAAATGCTGCACTAAGATCTAATAAAACAAGATAAGAAACACACCCAACATCATTGGACATGAATAAGTCATTTAAAACCCTTATTAGTGCTGTTTCAGTACTGTGGTTGGGTCTAAATCCTGACTGACATTTTTCATGAATACTGTTTTCATGTAAATACGAACATAGCTGTTTGGAAAGTACTTTTTCTAGAATCTTGGAGACAAATGGAAGGTTTGAAATTGGTCTATAATTAGACAGAAAGTGAAGTGATGCATTTATTTAAGTAAGTAAAGGCCCTATAATGTCTGGAAGTAAACATGACCATGACTTTGATGATCTAATTAGCGCATACAATTCATCTTGCGAAATTGGATTAAAAGAATTTAGTTGAAAGTCATTATCACTTATGCAGCTCAAACTGAATTGATTATCAACATTGGAAGTGACACACTGTGACTTTGAAATCGTATGTTTTCGATCTTGTCATTAAAGAATTTTAAAAACTCATCACTGATACATTCGGGAGGTATATTAGTTTACCGTTTCACCAGCATTTTTGTTAGTTTAGACACTGTCTCGAAAAGGAATCTAGTATTATTTATATTTCTCTCTATTCAGGAAGAAAAATATGTTTTTGCTTTCAAAAGTGCATTTTTATACTAAGCGAATCTGTCCACACAGTATACCATGGAGCAAACTTTGTCTGCCTAATCAGTTTAGTGTTAACTGAAGCTACTCTAAGGTTGTGCGAAATACAGACTCAAAGTCTTGAGTTGCCTTGAGTTGCTCATTTGTATTAATTTTGATTAAGTTATTACAACAAACGTTTTGATACAGTTTTTTTTCTTATAACTACCACAAAAAAATAGACAGTCTCAATCTTCTGGGACCTAATGATTCCGGGTGACTTCCGGTGGCGATTCTCAGACAGTCGGTTAGACCTGTTAGTCAGTTAGCACTATCTGCCGCTACACTATCACGTACCTGTCGGCTATACTGCAAAAAATGCAAGCAGCACCCTTTAGTGTGGCGTGGATACCATCTCACTTCAAAAGATCAGGCCTTCCCTCAAAAGTGGACCAGTCTACAAAAGCGATTGTTGTTCTCTGAGCACAATTTAGACAACCAGCAATTCAGCAACAATAACCTGCTGTAGGTTTCGCCACTGGTCCGAATTGGTAAGGGGCCAGAGCACACTACTGCCTCAGACATCGGTCCAGATAACTCGCCCACCTCTTTAATATTACCCTTAGTAACCTCCGACTGCCGAAGACGAACATCATTAGTGCCAACGTGGATAAAATACACACACACACACACACACACACACACATACTCATCTGGCATCTGTAATCATAGTTTGGCCTTTGATGTGTAATCACCTGTTGACTGGAAGTGTTTGGAGAACCAAATAATTAAGTTTTTTTTCTCCTTGTTATATATTGTATAATAACAAATGGAATTAAATTGAACAACCAAAGCATGAAATATCCCCTGTTTAAATAGCCAGCAATCAAATTACCTTTGTAAATCAATTAATATTTAAAGCAGATTGTTTATTTGTTGTTGTTTTATTAAAAAAAAGCATCTGGTTCTTAAAACATAGGTCAGTTTGGAAACTGGATACCTGTACTTCTATCTTGCCTCAGATTGAAGAACTTCTGCAGAGTAAATATGAAAGGTAAGCAATGGTGCAATTGAACAGTACAGTTTATTGCTCACATACACAAAAGTGCCCTTGCATGCACATACATTTGAGTGCAATCATTTATACAGTGAAGAAAACAAGTATTTGAACACCCTGTGATTTTGCAAGTTCTCCCACTTAGAAATCATGAAGGGGTCTGAAATTTTCATCTTAGGTTCATGTCCACTGTAAGAGACATAATCTTTAAAAAAATCCGGAAGTCACAATGTATGATTTTTTAAAAATAATTCATTTGTGTGTTATTGCTGCAAATACTCTAAAAACTCCACCTCCACTCCTCTTATTATTCTAAATTAGAAGCACCTGTTTGAGGTTGTTAGCAGCAAAAAGACACCAGTCCATCCCACACAATCGGTAAGACTCCAATATCAAGGTTTTGGAGTGGCCTAGCCAGTCTCCAGACCTAAGGGAGCTCAGACTTTGTGTTTCTCAGTGACAGCCCAGAAACCCTGGCTGATCTGGAGAAGAGCTGTGTGGAGGAATGGGCCCAAATCTCTGCTGCAGTGTGTGCAAACCTAGTGAAAAACTACAGGAAATGTTTGACCTCTGTAATTGCAAACAATGGCTACTGTACAAAATATTAAGATTGATTTTCACAGGTGTTCAAATACTTATTTGCATCAGTAACTTCATCTTCATTGTCTTTAACCCGTTATCCTAATTAGGGTGAAGGAGGGATGCTGGAGGCAATCCCATCACTTCATTGGGCACAAGGCACAAGGTAACACCCTGGATGGGGCGCCAGTCCATCACAGGTACCTACAGGACAATCCAGTGTCTCCAATAAACCTGGTAGGATAACTTTGGACTGTGGGAGGAAACCGGATGACCAGGAGGAAACCCACGCAGACACGGGGAGAACATGCAAACTCCGCACAGAAAGGACCTAGATTGACCTTGGGATTGAATCCAGGACCTTCTCGCTGTGAGGTGACAGTGCTACCCTCTAAGCCACCATGCCGCCCATTGCATTGGTAACACACACAAAAAATTATTTAAAAAAAAATCATACATTGAGATTTCTGGATTTCTTTAGATTATGTCTCGCACAGTGGACATGCTGTAGATGAAACTTTCAGATCCCTCCACGATTTCTAAGTGGGAGAACATGCAAAGTCGCAGGGTGTCACTGAAGAATGAAAAACCATGGCAAAAATAAGTTACCAGCTGAGGCCAAATTGAAATTCAAATTGAATATGCTTAACACTCTCCAAATGTCAAAAGTGCAGACACTCCATGCAGTATTAAAGAGTAAAGGTAAAGTGTAAAGAGAACACCAAAGCTGGACAGTCCAGTTACAGTAATGCTGTCACCAATTTGTAACGATTTTTTGGCATGTGTAAAGCTTTAGATATTAACCCTGTCTTCAGAAGGAAACACACACATGACCAGTGTAAGGTAATTGACAGTTTTTCTTGATGCAGGAACGCTCGCACAATCCAGAATAATGCAGCAGTTTGGTAGAACAGTTGGGTACATGATCAGTTGTGAAGCATTTTTTTTAGATTTAGTATACTTTTTAAATCACTTTGCAGTGATTCGTTCTCCACATTTTAACCCAATCCATGCAGTAAAACATACACACTAGTAAACACTAGGGGGCAATGAGCACACGTGCCCGGAGTGGTGAGCAGCCCTAGCCACCGCAGTTGTGCCTTGCTCAAGGGCACTTCAGTCGTGACCTGTCAGCTCTGGAAATCGAACTAGCAACCTTCTGATCACAAGCCCAGTTCTCTAACCACCAGGCCACGGCTGCCTCAATGAAAATGAGTGAAAACAAGAGGTGCCATTATGAAAATGTATTTGAAATTTAAAAAAAGTTTTAGATCATGGCTCAGTTTGTATGGTGATCTCTATGACTGTTCTATGATGCCTAGTTATGTGCAGACTGGATATATGTCATTGAAGATTATTCTGAAACGTTTTTGGCCATTGATCTTTGACACATTAACTGCACTTCCATCGGTCGGAGTAGACATTACACGGGAGGAGAGGTCAGTGAACACTTGTCTTGTTTGAGCACTGCAATTGCATAATTTTCATGTATTTTCTTTTTACCATTCTCCAAATTTCTATGCCTAATGGCACATTGTTTCTTGTTTTTCAGGTATCAGAAGTGTAAGTCATGCTATAAACAGCTGAAGAACCTCAGTACTATAGTAAATAACCGGGCAGAGCAAGCTGGTCGACACGGCAGTACTTTTAAAGAACTACAGCATCTTATGGCCCCTCTGGACCAACAAAATTTGTAACTTGGAATGTAGTTTAATCTCTGAACAACTGGTCAACTGGTATTTTAATAACATCAATGATAGGGTATTTAAAATGTTAACTAAACAACAAAACACTTGTTTAAAAAAATGCATAAATATGTACTGGTTTATGAATATGATTCCAATTTCAAAAAGGATAAAGTTGGTACCAGTACAAAATGTCAATAAAACGTCAGCAAGAAAATGAGTACTAGATGCATATGTTCATTCTTATAATTCCAGTCATTTCTATGTATACAGTTCATATTTCAATTTTATTGCATCAAGCACTACATCAGCATGTCGAGCAAAATCACTTTAATATCAATAAATATGAGAACACAATACATGTCTTGAGCTGTAAATAGTTCTTATCGAACAACCTGATGTAGATTATTTTTTAGAAAAATATTTTTTTTTTAGATTTTTTAGCAACTAAACTTCCACTAATGTACTACTTTCTAAGACTTTCTTATTTATAAAATATTGTGCTAACATTAATTGTATTCACAGTTATTTACATTTTATATAATAATTATAATCGTTCTAAAGACACAAAAATAACTAGAATCGTAAGAATGAATGCCGGTATATATAATGAACACCTGTATACATGATACCACATTCAGAAACAATAAAAATATTGATAGATTTCTAGAGATACTGTTGAGTTTTCATAAAATCTTTCTGTCCGTGAATATTTAGCAGGCCCTTGTGCCTGTGTGTCTTTGAGAAGGCGGTCTCACCCACTTCATCCTTCTCACAGAGGTTGAGCCTCGGAAGTGGGCTGCTGTTATCTCTGCTGTCACTGATTTTTAATATCATTAATTATTAGGTCTTGAGCAACAGAGTTGAAAAGCACTATTGTTTTTCTTCCATTTATTATTATTATCTGCAAATGTTGGGCCGTTTTTGAGGTACTTGCTATGAACAAAAATTTGGCACAGGCATGGGTGTGGTCCAGTGTCCAAATGCACGCAATGGTCGGCATGATGGTGGTCCTATGGTGGTCACGCTTAAGGATAAAAGTATCTCAGTGGTTCTCTAGCGCCACCTATAAAGTACCTATAAATTTATTACATTGAAATGTTAGAAATTTCTCAATATTTGGTTCACACATTAATGGTTCATAATTGTTAGGTTATTTGTGATGGGTGTGGCCAGTTTACTCAATAGTGCCCCTCAAAATTTATAAATGAGTTTATCGCTGTAGCTGCCACATTCTTCACCCGATTCTCATGAAATTTGGTACTAACATTGTCCTCACCATGTTGGACCTTTTCACCAAAATTGAATTTAGATAAGATGATGATTTGCAAAAATTGCAGGCAATTGATTTTGGTAGGATAATTGCTATTATATACAATCCTACTTTTAGTACTTGTACAAAATCTGGTGCAGATTGGCTTATGAGGCATTATGCCACCTAAAATTGTATGGGGCAGTACAATACTGACACATACACATGGTTGTTTAAGTAATTTGAAAAGGAATTGTCGATTGCACAAGCAATGTTATATTGGAAGGCAGTTGATTGTCTATAGACCTAAAACTAGACCAAACACAATGTGGTCAAGACACAGTATAGGCATATATTGTATGCATTTTGTAGGATACAGTTTTTCAGTATACACTGACACCACCCAACAGGAAGTAATCTTTTGTGGAATTTGATCATCTGTCCATGATGTCCATCATTTGATCATATTTCTCTCCAACCCCTGCTTGACGATTCATCAGATTAATTTTATGTTAATGAAACAAGGACAAAATGATGGCCGGTTGATGGCGTTTAAGACGCCACCAAAAACTGGGAGTGGATACCTTTTGGCAAAGTTTGCAGTTAATTTGTGTCAAGTGTAATCTACAATTGCATCACGTCTGCAGTTCACCAATTCTGTTATTCTCCCCCGGTACATGGTGCACTGTGTGCGAGAGCCCCGTGTCCCCGTGCCCTGTGTCCCCCTGCGCCTGGGGGACTCCACAACAGTGCTCGTTATTTTTTTTTTTTTAAAGACGTAGGCCTATTTTCGAGGTACTTCGGATAGACGAAAACCCATGAAAAATGAAAACGTTTCATACAGCACTGGCATGGGTGTGGTCCAGGTGCTCTATAGTGCCCTCAAATGCACGCAATGGTCGGGAGGAAGCTGGTCCTATGGGCACCAAATTTGGAAAGTTTATTGAGATTACAATATACACATTTTAATCAAAATGGCACACTTCCTGTTGGGCGGAGTCATATACAACTATATGATCTTCATTCTTTTGGGTAAACCACAACGGATCAAAATATTACATAGTATCCGAACATGGGAAAACCTCTCAAAATCCTATGTTAAAATTTACTGTCCTTCTGTCTCAGCTGCTGTATAGTGCCACCTATGTGTCCATTAAATACCTATGGAATACTCGAAAACTCTTGGAAATTGGCAGATTTGTTTAGGACACTTTTTTTTGTTTTGAATTGTTTTGATATGTTAAAAGGAACAGGACGTCTGCCATTTTGTAATTCGTGCATTTTTCACCAATTTTTAATGAACTCATGCGAACTTCTAGAGTTTTTGTCAGATGACCACACAATTGGCTTGGTATAAACTCCCGATCCATGTGAGGATAAATTGCAAAGGAATAGTTGATTGCTCAATCGCTGTTGGAATTGCGGGCAGTTGATTGACTTGAGATGTAGAACTGGATCAAAAACATTAACGTAAGGACACATTAATTCAGAAACGTATCAGAACATGACACATTTTTAGTTTTAGTGACTCTGCCCAACAGGAAGTCATTTTAAAATTTGTGTATGTTTTTTTTTTACTATTTATTACCAACTTCTTTGATCTGATAACACCCTCAAGCATAGAAATATCTCAGTGGCTCTATAGCACCACATATAAAGTACCTATCAATTTAATATATTGAAATGTAATTGAAATTTGTTAATATTTTTGCCCCACATTAATGGTAGATTAAATTTCACAATTGTTAGGTCATTTGTGTTGGGTGTGGCCGGTTTACTTAATAGGACCCCCTAAAATTAGTAAATGAGTTTATCTGCCACAGTCTTGTATTTGTATTAGCTCCACCCAACAGAAAGTCTTTGTCAGATTCCTTCAAAATTGAGTTTGGATAAACTCCCGACCCATGTGATGATGATTTACAAAGGAAGAGTCGATTGAACAATCAATGTTATAATGACTGTCTTGATACCTTACTGTTATCGTGATCATTTTGACCCCCATTGATCTTGCACGGGCTCCAGATCAAGGGAGATCATCAATGGTCTTGTATGGGTTCTATTTTCTTACAATTACTCCCACAGTTGATTTATTTACACCAGACTGCTTGCCTATTGTAGATTCACTTTTCCCAGCCTGGTACAGTTCTACAATTTTCTTCCTGGTGTCCTTCAATAGCTCTTTGGGCTTGGGCATGGGTGTGTTTGGAGTCTGACTGTACTCCCCACATTTATAAGGTGAAAGTCAGTAGTTAGACATCTGTCTAGTTAAACAGCAACATGCCGCTAACTTCAATTCGTCCTGGTGTTATTGTTTTAGCTTTCTTGTGTAATAAGCATTATCTTGCCCTCGCATGATCTGGGAGATCTGTGAAACTTCTGTACCTCCAGTACCACAGGGAATGAGAACAGTATCTTTTTCAGAACTTTGGTATCCACTGGGTATTAAAGTATCAGTTCTTGTGACAACGTTAGTCCCAACACATTCCAAAAGGTCATTAGCCTCACTGCAGTATGTCTTGAGCTCCCCAGGCACATGCATGTTCATTATTAATATGTTACAATATTAGCAATAATAAGCAATAATATTAGTCATTTAAAATAATAATTTAATAATATCAAAAAAGAGTAAAACATTTTATTATCATTTTTTAAGTTTAAATATCAGTTCAAATCTAATTTTACAAAAGTTAGATCATAACTGATCTTATCTTAATTGCTCTGAAAATTACGAGTCATTCTGAGAATTTGTAACAAAAGTGTCTGCACCTCCTCATCCATGAGCCCCTGTAAGGAACAAGAAGTTACATATTATACACAAGCAGAACAATTTGACAGCAGCTTTTTGGAAAAATTAGTGCAAATTATCCTCATATACTGTGTATTTTCTACCTCTGCTGCAGCTAAAAGGTGAGACCGATATATGGCCACCACTGATTTGTGCTCGAGCTCCCAGTCCTTTAAAAAAATGGAAAATATTGCCATATAGTTGTTATAAGGTTAATACAACACACTCAATGTAAAAATTAGTAAAATGTGTTCAAACTATTATAGGTACCAGAAATAAATTGTCAGTACAAATTGACCTTAAAATATGTGCTGTCATTTTATGTTTTCAGCAGACGCCTCTATCCAAAGCAACTAACTTCTTGTTACAGTATACAATCTACATACACTGTATTGCTCACCCATCCCAAATTATAGGAATCAGGTGTTCCAATCACTTCCATGGCCAGTGGTGTATAAAATGAAGCACTTAGGCATGCAGACTGTTTTACAAACATTTGTTAAAGAATGGGACTATCTCAGGAGCTCAATGAATTCCAGCGTGGTACTGTGATAGGATGCCATCTGTGCAACAGATCCAGTTGTGAAATTTCCTTGTTCCTAAATATTCCACAGTCAACTCTCAGCTGTATTATAAGAAAATTGAAGTGTTTGGGAACGATAGCAACTCAGCCACGTATACCTCTTAAACTGACAAGTGTGGTCAGTGGATGCTGAAGCGCATAGTGCGTAGAGTTGATCACTACAGACCTCCAAACTTCATGATTAGGAATGGGATGTCACTTAAGCTCATACGTGAGAGAATATTTTTGGCAATATAGTGTGTGTATATATATATATATATATATATATATATATATATATATATATATACAAATACACAGGTCATGTAATTTAAATATTATTAACACAAACGATTAGTAGTATATTAAACTGACCTTAATCATAAATATTTTTAAAGTTTTATTTGTCACAATACCAACCACACCGTTGAACCGCAGTTTGGCTTCCACCTTCCTTTAAGGGTTTAATTGGCGAGCTGGCCTAATTGGGCTAAGTGCTTGCACCTGGTGTTACCCAATAAAGCTGGGTGCAACACACAGTAAGCCGCTGCCACTTTACACACACTTCTGACCTGGCCACACCTCACCCATGTGCAGGTGTCCTGGTTGCTTGTGTGGGATAGGAAAAGATTAGTATCCCACAGTGGCTTAGTGGGTAGCACTGTCGCCTCCCAGTAAGAAGATTCTGGGTTCGAATACTAAACATCCCCTTTAGTTTGTGCAACTTTTAAAACTAAAAGTTTAAGCTACAGTTCATTCACAACATAAAGCTTTAATGTTTAAAGGAGGCAAAAAAGTTTGTCAGGATTGCTTCTGATCTTGCGTGTGGCCCCAGATCGAGGGATTATCAATGGTCTTGTATGTCTTCCTTCCTTCCTTATCAATGGTCTTGTCTTCCTGCTCCCAGAGTTGATTTATTCACACCAAATAATTTGCCCCACTGTACATCTGCTCTCTCTATGCTGGAGTGTGGCCTCACATGTGCAGGTGTGATGGATCACATTCAGGCCAAAAGGATGTCCGAATGGTAAATGTTAATAATTCACATCCAACCGCAATCACATTAACACTATCGGTTGGTGCGATTTATCTGGATAGAATTCCATTAACGATGATAAGCCGAAATGAAAACAAACTAAAATTAAATAGGAGTAACAAGATTTGTTAATGTAAGTAGTAGAAAGTACAGATAATTGAATGAAAATGTAAGGATTAGAAGTAAAAAGTCAGCTGAAAAAAATACTTCAGTAAAGATAACCAAAAAATCAAGTAAGGTAAAGTATTTGTTACTTGTCACCTCTGGTGAGGGAGCTGTTTTGGTGTGCTATGATACATCATTATTTCTATAAACAGGTTAACAAAGTACACTATATCATTGTTTCTCAACCCTGGTCATGGAGGCCCACTGCCCTGCACTATATATTGTTTCCCTTCTCCCAACACACCCGATCCAACTAATCACATCATTCCTAGCCCATAACTGAGTTAAAATGTTGAAGCAAAAAATATAACTAAATTGTGCAGGGCAGTCACTGAAGGCCGTGGTTGAGAAACACTGCACTATATGGAAGTATTAGTACATATTACTATTAAATAACTACCGAATTAGGCCTGGACAATAATTCAATAACAATAAATACCGCAATAAAAAAATGTTTCAATAACGGTGATATAATAGTTTCGGTATTTCGATATGAATAATTTACAGCATCTGTCACTGACAG
>JAYDZF010000014.1:9040872-9051076 GCA_034509105.1 Microcambeva barbata
GTCCTAAACTCTGTAAAGCTGCTTTGTGACAATGTCTATTGTAAAAAGCGCTATACAAATAAATTGACTTGACTTATCTGTCAGGTCTACCTGCCAGGCTGAGTCTTCTTCGATTAGAGTTTAAAAAAATCATAATGGCCTTAGTAGGTTTGGTATAGGCTACTTTCCGATCAGATTTGTCCTGAAGTAATGCCAATGGGATGTGTCCAATTACCAGGACCCTGAGTTCAAAGTCGTGAAACTTTGGACTGATGAACCAACCCAGAGTGGCTGCTTTAGGTATTAGTATGTCTTCTCTGTTGTCATTCCTGACCACAAGGTGACCTGATCTGCCCCGAACTTCTAGTAGGGGAGTAGCTTCTAGAGTCAAACCTAAATCAAAGAAGGTGGATAACGGCTGGAAGATAGCCAAGGAGTGATTAAGATGTTGTCCATGTCAGATGGTCAAACTTACTGGCACATCCTTAGTCCTAGCCAGGATCTCTACCTGTGTGTCATTCATCACCTGGAAGGCTTTGGAGATAGTCTGCCCTGAAATGATGTTAGAGGTTTCGGGACAGACACACTCCTCCTGTACACCTGTTAACGACCAGAGCACCTGATTAATCGTGTGCACATGGACATCTAGTCTAACAAGGATGTCACTGCCAACATAGACTGAGTGAGGGAGGTTAGGGACAACACAGAAGTAGTGAATTAGCTCTTTCTGGTTCCAACGCATGTTTAGTGCACACAAACCATCTGACAGTCTAGTTGTTTTAGGAATTGGATCATGGGGAAAACGACATGAGCTTGCTACCATTCCTAGACCATTAATTGAACTGGGCTGTTATTGAAAAAATCTTGACTTATAGCTGTGTGTGTATGTTACCAAAACAAATGCCAACTACAACTCACGGGCGATGCTCATCTATTTCACCTGTGCAGGCTAGCTTGCAGAGAAAAGTGTCTCGCTGAGTCAGTAGGTCTCTCGGCGGCCAAGAGGAGTCTGGTGACTCTGTTTCCTCATTACCAAGGATCATGCTGTGGTTGTCGAGAAACTCTTCAGAGTTTCGAACGATAGCCTGGAATACATGTCAGGAGTGTTCTGAGTGCATGCATTATGGGAAAGGTAGTGGCTTCCGAACTTGTGCCCACATCTTTGCTTGTTGAAAATCTATCAACGGTTCGAAGTGGTTGAGGAGGTCCTTAAATCGCTGGAACGATCGTTCCTGTGCAGGGCTCTGATGTTCTTCAGGTGGAGAATTTTCTGTGGATTCCAATTGCACTACAAGAACGACACTATAAGGAATTTGGTCATCGTTCAGAAGTGAAGAATGGTTCTGTGTACCCTTCGGAGCTAATTTGCCAGTTGTTACTATAGACCCTGTTTCATTGTGGCTAGTTGGAACATGTTTGTCAGTTATTTCAAGTTCGGTTGGGTTTTGATGGTTCAGTTGGGACTGCGCTAAGTGCTAACAGATCAGGTTTCTTTGACATGGACTTATACACCCCATATACATTCTTTAGCTGTAAATTTGCAATATTAGACATTGACAACAAAACTTTTTTCATGAATGTATGAGACACTGAACATACAGTGGCTTGCAAAAGTATTCATACCCCTTAAACTTTTGCATATTTTGTCACATTACAACCACAAACATAAATTTTATTATTGCTAATGATGACTGCGAATGATTAAAAAGTGTCCACCTATGTGTAATCTAATCTCTGGCATCAGAGGTTGGTTAAGAGACTTTTGGGGAGTAAACCATCATGAAGTCCAAAGAACACACCAGACAGGTCAGGAATAAGGTTGTGGAGAAGTTTAAAGCAGGCTTAGGCTATAGAAAGATTTCCCAAGCTTTGTCAGCACCCATACCCATGTTTAACATCTGTTATAGTCAAACAGAGGCTAGAAAATAATATGCTTCATCTAAGAATCACACTTTGTAATTTGTTCCTCCAGAAGAACCCCGAATAGCTAAATAATAACTATTTGAGGTCTGTCTAGACATACATTTACACCCAGCTCTAAAGAAAGAGACAAAATGACATGTTATGATTAAACCGTTTTTGTTGTAAATATTTCAGATACTTGATACAAAGCTGAAGACTGGAGGGGGATGGTCCCTCATGTATTTGGGAATTGCCCGCTGTGATGCGCAATGGCGTTGTGTAAGGAGGCAAACCGAACAGGCACACACCACGCAGGTAAAAGCGAACAGTGGACTTTATTTAATAACCACAAATGAAACCTGGCACAAGGGCCGAAAGTTCCAGAGGGAAAAACACAACAAACAAATAAACAACAATGGACTACTACCGTAATTGTAGCAAAGCGAAGGTAGCAAGTGGAGCAAGCTTGATCGAAATCCGAGACGAGATCTAGGATCAGAACACCAAGAATGCAGTTAAGAGAAATGCTGGATTGGATGCAGGACATGAGGTAACTGTCAGACAATCTGGCAACAAAGGGTTGAAAACCGCCAGGTGCATGATGTGGGACACGGTCTTGCCATCCACCGTGACTGCTCTCACTGGTGCAGAGAGGGGTTGAAGACTAAAACCAACTTGATTGATGACATTGGCCTCGGCACTGGAGTCCACGAGGGCTGAGACTTTGAGTATTCCACCGGGGAGCTTGAAAGATGCCGGCAGAAGGAGGCAAGATGACAGTGGTGAACTGTTCGGGCTTGACAGCGTGCCCACCTGGACTGTCGGGCCCCCTTGTTTTAATCGTAGCATGCAGGTGGCTCGCAGATGGTCCGCACCCGCACAGTAGAGGACAGAAGCCGGTCTGGATGCGATGACAGTGCTCCTCAGTGGAGAGATGATAATGCTCGATCTGCATGGGTTCCTCTGGAGGTTCCCCAGAAAGGGGAGAAGGTGCTGGCTCTGTGCCGGGGATAGGCGTAGTTTCAGGATCCTGGGTCATGGGAAGAGTGAGGTTCTGGCAACCATGTCGCTCGTGAAGCTGATTGTCCAGGTGGACAGTTAGGTCAGTGAGGGTCTGCAAGTCGGCAGGATCATTGCAGGACATGAGCTCGTCCCTTCAGCCGCTCACTGAGTGCTCCTCTGAACACCCCCTTCAAGGTGACGTCGTTCCAGCCGGACTCGGTGGCCAATGTACTAAACTGGACTGCAAATTCGGCAACGGAGCGGTTCCCGTGGCATAGGTTCAGCAGACGGGAGGAAGCATCACCGGTGTAGTTGGTTCGGTCGAACACAGCCCAAAAACGGGACAGGAACTGGTCATAGGTGCACAAAGTGGGGTCTATCTGAGAGGCTTTATTGGGGTCTATCTGAGAGAATTTCACTACAAAGTGATGAAAAAAGTACAATATTATTCTCTCTACTCCTAACAAATTGGGGTCTATCTGAGAGGCTTCGGCCCAGGCGAGTGCTCGATCACTTAGGAGGCTTAGAATATACGTCATTTTGGCTGCATCAGTGGGAAAGAGCTGGGTTTGCTGGCAGAAAACGAGTCGGCACTGAAACAGGAAGCCACGGCACTGCTGGAGATCACCTCGGAAGGGCTCTTGGTGCGCAATCGGTAATAGTGAACAAGGCGTAAACAGAAACTCTAAAGGTGGGAGCAGGTGACATGGGCACATTCGGCATTGTCGCAGGTTGTAGATGTAGACAGCGCTGATGTCAGCTGAGCGACTTTGCCATTCAGTTCACAAACCCGGGTGAGCAGCTCCAGGTTCTCCTCGAGCAGTGAAAACAGAACACTTTCGTGCTGGTCTAACCTCCACTGTTTGGTAGCAGGGGAAGTCTTGCGATCGTTCGACCAAGTCGGGTACTGATTCGGGTGTTCCATGGCCAGATTGTTTAAGGCACCTAACCTCTAACTGTTCCCCAGGCATCGTGGCTAGGGCTGCCCACTGTCACGTGTGCTCACTGCCCCCTAGTGTTCACTAGTGTGTATATGTGTGTTTCACTGCACAGATTGGGTTAAATGCGGAGAACGAATTTCACTACAAAGTGATGAAAAAAGTACAATATTATTCTCTCTACTCCAAACATTCACACATCACAGTGAGTCCTATTATCGCCACTCTATTGAGAGTGTCTGCTTATAGTTATTTGTAAACAAGCTTATGTTGGGTTCAACCAAATTAATCAAGAATTTTGTAAACTAACGCTGATCCATGTTTCTGGAACCTAAATCTCTGATTATATTGTGGTGATATAATTTAAGTTTGGAGTTCAGGGTTAAGTTTAGAGTTAGTTAAACCTGCTTTGTGGAATACCCCTCTGCTGATGTGAATTGGAAGCCCCTAATTCCACCATGTTTGAAAATACTGTTGTGTTTAGTATTGCGAGGAACTGGAACTATGTTGTTAGCTCTGTGTTCATGCAAACAGATCAACAGTACTCGACAGATTGCTTTACTTTTCAACTAAAACACTTTGGAGATCTCTATTACATGACACCACTAACTCTAGACCGACTAGTATCACTGTACCAATACTGTTACCCCGATATGTACAGTTGTGCCCAATAGTTTACATACCCCGGCAGAATTTTTGCTTTCTTGGCCTTTTTTCAGAGAATTTTAATGATAACACAAAAACTTTTTTATGCTCATGGTTGGTTGGTGGTTGGGTGAACCCATTTATTGTCAAACGACTGTCTTTTTAAATCATAATGACAATGAAAAACATTCAAATGACCCAGATCAAAAGTTCACATACCCCAATTCTTAATACCATGTATTGCCCCCTCTAACATCAATGGCAGCTTGAAGACTTTTGTGCTAGTTGTGGATGAGGCTCTTTATTGTAAAGATGGTAAAGCTGCCCATTATTATTGACAAAAAGTCTCCAGTTCCTGTAAATTCCTGGGCTGTCTTGCATGAACTGCACACTTGAGATCTCCTCATAGTGGATCAATGATATTGAGGTTAGGAGAGTGAGATTGCCACTCCAGAACTATCACTTTCTTCTGCTGTAGCCTTGAGTATTGGATCGTTGTCATGTTGGAACGTCCAAGTACGTCACATGCTCAGCTTCTGGGCTGATGAGTGCAAATTTGCCTCTAGTATTTGCTGATAACATGATGCATTCATCTTTCCTTCAACTTTGACCTTGTTTCCTGTGCCTCTGTAGCTTGCACAACCCCAAAACATCAGCGATCCATCTCCATGCTTTACAGTAGGAATGGTGTTCCTTTCATCAAAGACCTTGTTGATACCTCTCCAAATGTAACGTGGCAAAAATGTTTGATTTTGGTCTCATCACTCCAAATTACTTTATTCCAGAAGTTTTGAGGTTTGTCTTTGTCCTGTTGGGTGTATTGTAGGCTAGATCCCAAACAACTTTCCTTGCAGTTATGGCCAAAAGTTTTGTTGGTCTACCTGACTGTGGTTTGGTTTGTACAGAGCCCCTGACTTTTCATTTGTTAATCTTAGTTGGAACATAGCTGACTGACATTATCAATTCCTTGGATATCTTTTTGTATCCTTTTCCTGTTTTATACAGTTCAACTAACTTTTCCCATTGGTTCGTTGACAAATCTTTTGCTTTCCCAACTCAATCACAAAACATCAGTGGCTGAATGAAAGATGCAAAAGTCCCAGAAACTCACTCAGCTTTTATGCACACACACTGAGCACAAGCAAACAGGTTAGGATGTTAACTTTAGTAGCCGTTCAAACCCATTTGTGTCAACTTCTGTGCATGCTATCGGGGTATGTAAACTTTTGATCAGGGTCATTTGGATGTTTTTGGTCATCATTATGATTTAAAAAGAGAAAATATAATAACAATAAATGGCTTCACCCAACCACTAACCATGAGTGGAAATTTTTTGTGTGTGTTATCATTCATATTCTCTGAAAAAAGGCCCAGAAAGCAAAAATTTTGCTGGGGTATGTAAACTTTTTAAAAGTTAAGTTACAAAATTGACCAATTATTAAGAAATTACAAAATTATGAAGAAAATGTCTTGTTTTTCAAAAAAAAAGTTGAGGATATTAGTGGTTATGAAAGACTAAGTCAACAAACCCTGAACCATGCTACACTCACCTTATAGTCTCTCTCTATTATTAGTCTCTGTGAGTGCTGAATGTTCTGATGCAGTTGTTTTATGTGGGTTGATTGTGCTTGCAGATCTGCTAACTGCTGCTGAGAAATGAGCAGCTGTGCCTCAGCTTCTTGGCGCTCACTCTTATTGAAGAGAGCCTCCCTCTGCACTTGGAATACCTGTTGAGCATTAACTACATTTAAAACAAAAATTGGAGAAATGTATTATAAACAATAAGATTGTGAAAATAAAAGTAGCCAACCTCTGTGCAAGTTTTCTCATGTTTGCGTGTAAGGTCTGCTAGACGGCCAGTCAAAGCATTGATCTCAGCCTGAAGTGAGAGCAGCTGGGCTTCATGATCTTTCTTAGACACCATGCCCAGTTGCATTGCATTCTGAGAAAACACCTTCAGTTCCAAATCTTTTTCACTTATGGTTATGTGAGCTGCTGCTACAGAAATCTGACAGTCTTCTAGGCTACGCTGCAACTCAGCCTGCAGGAACAGGCAAACTGGGCAGTTGGCATATATAAAAAAGAAAATACAAGTGATAAAATATATAAAGATTGTACTTTAAGATTCTCTCACCCGAATTTTTTCATGTTCCTCCTGGCTGATCATGCCATGTTTTGAGGCCTGCATCTCATGTTCCAACTGGGCCATTTTGGACTGAATTAGTTCATTTTTTTCTTTCTCATCCTGAAGTTTTTTCTCAGTCTGAGCTAATTCTTCAGCTATTACAGAAAACACCTCTTGATGTTTAGGCAGTGGTACTGCATTCATCTGAAGGACTCCAAAGTATTCTCTCTCAGTGCAGGAACAATCTAGAACCTTCTCTGCTTCCTTGCTTGCCACTTCAAGGTGTTCCTGTGCTGCTAAGAATGTAATATTTCTCCAGTAATTACATGCAATCATCAATGAAAAATTGGGATGTTCATTGTAATAGACTCAAATTTACATACCCAACACAGTGGCCTGGTCAAACACCTCAAAACGTTCCAGCTTAGTTTTTTCTTCTGTGATTATTTTGGTTGAAACTTTAAACCTGTCCATCAAAGCCTGGTTGAGTTGCAAGGCCATTTTATCACGCTCTTGAGTCAGGTTTTTGAGCTGTAGGTCTAGTTTTAGCTGCATCTTGGTAAACTCAACATGAGGAATGCTTTGTCTCAGCTCAGCCTCCAGTTCTGCAACCTGGAACTGCAATTTACTTACTGCATCTTCAACCTTTGCTGAACACCCATTTCCACTGATCTGCTCTATCATTTGCTCAAGTTCTCCAATTCTTTCATTAAGCTCCTTAACCAATTTTCTTTCCAATTGGATCTCCTTTTCCTTAACATCTAAACTTTCCTGTTGTTCCTCAACCGTTTGTTTTAAGTGCTGAATTATGTTGGAGTTATGTTCATTTAGCCTGTTGGTCAGCTCTGGCTCCAGCTCTGTAACAATATCAGTAGGGTCCATGGTTTTTGAGTTCAACCAGTACTTTTCAGTCCCAGAACATCTGCTTGCCATTAGTTCTTCAAATGTCATGGTGCCGGAACAGAGTTGTATTTGTTTTCTTAGTTCATCCAACTCTGTAAAGGCATTAGCTAGTTGCACCTTAAGGCTTTTCTGCTTTGCTGCATCCAAAACTTCTGAAAATTCCTCTTCTGTCTCAGCATCAACTGTTTTTTTAGGTTTACTTTCAGATCTAAGCAAGTTAACCAACAAAGAGTATAATAAGAATGTTTAGTTAAGGTATAACGTTTTGCAGAAAAAAATGTATAATATTTGAATAAGGGTTTTCAAACGTTTTAAACATCCGCCCCCTTCTGGGTGCTGACACTATGTCAAACCTCACCCTAAAATGAAGGCTCATGACAAGCTACCTGCTGGGATAATAAATTTAAGGTTTATTATCTGACACAGGTCATTAATCATCCACTACGACTTACCACCGCAAATGTAAGCAGGATTCTCTTTTGATGTACATAAATATTTTTTTTTGCTTTATATAGCCATAATTCCAGTTTTCTCACAAACCCATTGATTGTGACAATGTTAGCAAACGCTTCAACTTGCTCTGACGACTAAAATATAGGCTAAGGTGGGAGAATTAAACCTAAATCCAACCTTAATCTCCATACCAGCTACAATACAGTAACTTGCAAAAGTATTCACACCCCTTTAACTTTTCCATATTTTGTCACATTGCAACCACAAACATACATATATTTCATTGAAATTTAAAGTGAAAGACCAAGGGAGAGAAAATTATGCATGATTCAAAACATTGTTTACAAATAAACAACTGAAAAGTGCTGTGTGCAAAAGTTTCTGTGTGTAATCTAATCTCAGTACCAATACAGCTGTTTGATGATGGCATCAGAGGTTGGTTAAGAGACTTTTGGGGAGTAAACAGCACCATAAAGTCCAAACAACAAAGGTCAGGAATAAGGTTGTGGAGAAGTTTAAAGCAGGCTTAGGCTATAACATGATTTTGAAGCTTTGAACATCTCACGAAGCACTGTTCAATCCATTATCCGGCAATGGAAAGAGTATGGCACAACTGTAAACCTACCAAAACAAGGCCATCCACCTAAACTTTCAGGTCGATTAAGGAGAGCACTGATCAGAGATGCAGCCAAGAGGCCCATGGTGACTCTGCACGAAATGCAGAGATCCACAGCTCAGCTGGGACAGGACAACTATTAGTTGTGCACTGCACAAATGTGGTCTTTATGGAACAGTGGCAAGAAGAGAGCCTTTGTTAAAAGAAAACCATAAAAAGTCCCACATGTAGCCAGAAGCCATGTTGGGGACACATATAAAAACATAAGGAAAAAGTTTTTGTCCAGACCTAAACCCAATCGATAATGTGTCGCAAGATCTGAAAACTGCTGTTCACAAATGCTCTCCATCTAATCTTGAGCTCTTTTGCAAAGAAGAATAGTCACTAGATGTGCAAAGCTGGTGAAGATATACCCTAAAAGAAAGGGGTGCTGAATACTTTTGCACACCACACTTTTTACTTTTTTATTTGTCTTTCACATTAAATTCCATAAATATATTTATGTTTGTACTTGTAATATGACAAAATATGGAATTGACGTATGAATACTTTTGCAAGCCACTGTATAAATGATCATTTATTTATATGGTCACCAACAAACAAGCAAGATTTCTGGCTCTCACAGACTTGGAACTTCTTTAAGAAGCTCCTCTGTCCTCCACTCGTTACCTGTATTAATACTTCATCATCTGTATAAAGGACACCTGTCCACCACCTCAAACAGTCAGACTCCAAACTCAACCATGGCCAAGTCCAAAGAGCTGTGGAAGGACACCAGGAAGAAAATTGTAGACCTGAACCAGGCTGGGAATCTACAATAGGCAAGCAGGTTGGTGTGAATAATTCAACTCTGGGAGCATTTGTAAGAAAATGGGAGATATTTAATACAATTGATAATCTTGATCTGGAGCCCCACACAAGATCTCATCCTTTGGGGTCAAAATGATCATGAGAATGGTGAGCAAAAATCCCAGAACTACACAGAGGGACCTGATGACTAACCTGCAGAGAGCTGGGATCAAAGTGACAAAAGCTACCATCAGAAAAACACTATACCAAGAGGGACTCAAATCCTGCAGTGCAAAGTGTGTCCCCCTGCTTAAGCCAGTTCATGTCTAGGCCTGTCTGAAGTTTCATATAAACTATCCAAATGAGGATTGGGAGAATATCATGTGGTCAGATGAAACAAAAATAAAACCTTTTGGTTAAAAACTCAGTTTGTTATGTTTGGAAAATGAAGAATGCTGAGTTGCATCCCAAGAAAGAACACAATACCTACTGTGAAGCATGGAGTGGAAACATGCTTTTTGGCTGTTTTTCTGCAAAGAGGACAGGAAAAACCTCCCTCCATCAGTTAGAGCATTGAAGATGGAATGTTTCTGGGTATTCCAGCATTGGTATCCCAATCACATTCCTCAGGCAATGAAGCAGTGGTTCTGTAAAAAGCATCTTAAGGTCCAGTGGCCTGGAGTTGAAAGTCTGTGTTGCCCAGTGACAGCCCTAAAACGTCACGGGAGATCTGAATGGATGAATGGGCTGAAATACCAGCTACAATGTGTGCAAACTTGTCCTTTTTTTGTCCTTTAAGTATTGACTTAAAATTTTGTTATTGACCAAATAATTATTTTCCACCATAATTTA
>JAYDZF010000014.1:9133088-9149155 GCA_034509105.1 Microcambeva barbata
TCTTACATTAGCCCAACCCCCTAAAACCCCACTACGTCTTATTATCGGGGGTGTCTTACTATCGGGGAAACACGGTAACATTTGATAAATGATTTTTTTCATATAGACAAAGGCATGCATATGCATAGATCGACATACATATAAATAGAAATATCAATGGTCAATGTTTTCAAATAATTTATTATCTAGGTTTTTATTATTTGGTTTATGAAAACACAATAAAAAAGCAATAAAAGTGCCGAGATGGCAAATAAAACACTAAGCCATCTAATGTTTACATTAAGATGGATAAATCAAAGCATGTCGGCATTTTGCTTATTATTTACAAACCCTCTTTTACTACTCCACATTAAGGGCACGTTGGTCCCTATTGATTATAAAACAGCGTTCCTTTTTATTTATCATTTAAATCCATGACTTGCAACCTTCATTGCAGAGGGGGAAGGCATTTCACAGCAGGGGTGCAAAATAGGGCACAACGCCTGTTTTCTGTTTGCGCATGTGTGTGCTCACTGTTCAGGTTGGCCAGATTGCATGAGATTAGGCAACATGCATTAAAACCATTCAAAACAGCACAGGATCAGCAGATGATTTGGCATTTAAAAATAATAATCTGATTTAACCACCATGACCACCAAATAAATATCTTAACATATACAGATCAATAATTACCTGCTCAATCTCTTTGTGAAATCTGTGTATGACATTCTGTCTGTGTGCTCTCTTGACCTGTCTTTATGTGCTTGAACTTTTTCTTTTTTAAGCTTCTTTCCCTTTGTGTGTCTATGAGAATGGACTGGCTCTCTGAACATTTTTCTTTTCTGCATAAATATTCTGCATACTATAAGACATACATATAATATGTCATAAATGATATTTTTAGGAATACCACCCCCTAGTCAAATCGTTTAAAACTTCACTGGTCGTTAGAAACCAGGAACATGGACATAGCACTCCAGTTTCATGATGATTGGTGAATGATAACCTTTTCAATGACTACTAAAATATGCTTGGCCAGTGGCAGTCACAACATTATGTGTATAAGGTTATTTTTTTAGCTCCACCACCATTATGATTGCTGAGAAACATGGTTTTTTGCATTTATAGTGTCACCTACTGACAAAAATGCACAACACCTAATATCCCACCTCAGACGCCCAAGCCAAATTTGAAAGTTTTAATTTTATTTTTTTTTTTGAGTTACAGATTTTTTTATGAATTAGGCATTTTAGGACAGGTTCATTTGCAGGCCATATTTCTTTAAAATGTCAAAATGTTTTTGATAATTATTGAGGGCAGAGTCTTGTGGATTTGTGTGACCATTTCTGCATTCATATGACGTATGTTTCCAGAATTTTGGCCATTTGGGTTTGAAACGCAATGCCAGTAGATTAATGCACAATAAATAATTGTGGACTTTTTTGCGTTATAGATTTTTGTATGATTTTTAAGTTTGTAGTAAGCATTAATTTTGATATGGCAGTCATATTGTTTACAAAAGTCTTTTTTTTTTTGGATTACTATTGAGGTTCAGGGTCTTCTGTATTTTTTGAGAATAATTATAATCCACAATTATGCAAATTAGATGAAAATCTAAGTATGTGGGGCTTAATAGACCCAATTGCAAAGTGATTTGTCTAGATCAATAGAATAAAGCAAAAATGATTTGTCTGTGAAAAATCTGGAATATGTGCTATAACCAGAAAAAAGGCGCCCCCTTTAAACAATTGGTGTAATTTGTGGCCAAGTCATTTTACAACAGCTGTACCAGCGTAACGCCCCATTTGCCAATCTGCAACAAAATTGGTAAAAGTACAAAGAGTATATAAGTAAATATAAATGTGTATATATATAAAAACGCTGGAGATAAAAACTGTAAAAAAATTTAAAAATGCCAACATAAGTCTCTTGCAGAGGAAGCTGTCTGAAAGGGATGTTCGGGTGCTAACCCCGATTGTATCCAAAAAACATAAAACAACGGCTGCCCAAATCACGGCTGATTCAATGTGCACCTCAAACCTTTGGTCACTCACTTTCCATGGTGCAAGGAGCCCAAATCTTGGGATGTGGACAATGTGAAACATGTATTGTTCTCTGATGAGTCCACCTTTACTGTTTTCTCCACATCCAGGAGAGTTATGTTGTGGAGAAGCCCCAAAGAAGCGTACCACCCAGACTGCTGCATGCCCAGAGTGAAGCATGGGGGTGGATCAGTGATGGTTTGGGCTGCCATATCATGGCATTCCCTTGGCCCAATACTTGTGCTAGATGGGCGTGTCACTGCCAAGGCCTAACGAACCATTGTGGAGGATCATGTGCATCCAATGTTTCAAACATTGTATACTGAAGGCCTTGCCTTGTATCAGGATGATAATGCAACAATACACACAGCAAGACTGGTGAAAAATGGTTTGATGAAGATGAAAGTGAAGTTGAACATCTCCCATGGCCTGCAAATTCACCAGATCTAAATATTATTGACCCACTTTGGGGTGTTTTGGAGGAGCGTCATCACGTAGTGACCTGGCCTCTATCCTGCAAGAAGAATGGCTTAACATTGTCCATTAACCACTGTGCAGGACTTGTCATTCCCAAGATGAACTGACGCTGTATTGGCCACAAAAACTGAAAAACTGTTTTAGTTTCAATGTCCAACCCCTGTATATATATATATATATATATATATATATAACTGTTGGTTAAACCAAGGTGTGTTCACTAATTAATATCACAGGTGTCTACAATCTTGTAATCTGTCAGTGGGCCTATATATAGGGCTACAGGTAGTCACTGTGCTGTTTGGTGACAAGTTGTGTACCACACTCAACATTGACCAGAGGAAGCAAAGGAAAGAGTTGTCTCAGGACATTAGAAAGAAAATTATAGACAAGCATGGTAAAGGTAAAGGTTATAAGACCATCTCCAAGCAGTTTGATTTTCCTGTGACTACAGTGTCAAATATTATTCAGAACTGTAAGATCCATGGGACTGTAGCCAACCTCCTTGGATGTGGACGCAGGAGGAAAATTGATAACAAATCAAAGAGACAGATAATACGAATGGCAACAAAAGAGTCAAGAAAAACTTCTAAAGGTGAACTTCAAGCTCAAGCAACATCAGTGTCACATCGCACCATCCGTCGATGTCTGAGCCAAAGTGGACTTAATGGGAGACCACCAAGGAGGACACCATTGTTGAAAACAAAACATAAAAAAGCCAGACTGGAATTTGCCAAACTACATGTTAACAAGCCACAACGCTTCTGGGAGAATGTCCTATAGACAGATGAGACAAAAATGGAACTTTTTGGCAAGGCCTATCATCTATTTGTTTACAGACAGAAAAATTAAGCATATCAAGAAAAGAACACTCATTAAAAGTTTTTTTTTTTTTTTATGAATTGTGACCCCAGTGGTTAAACTTTAGTGGTTGTTAGAAAGCACCAACAATAACATAGTAGGCAAGTTTCATGATGATTGGACAATGTTAACCTTTTCAAACGGCTACTGAAAGCTGATTGGCTAATTGCAGTCACAAATATTTGTATTACAATTTTTCCTTGAAGATTCACTTTGAATCGGTCTAACAAATGATGCACGCAAAAGTTCAGCTCAGTTGGCTTTATGCTTGCTAAGAAACAGTTATATTGCATTTATAGCGCCACCTAGCCATGCAAATGGGCCAAAATTGACAAGTCACCTCAGAATCTAAACAACATGCTCAAATTTTAAATATTTTGGCTGAAGTGTTTGGGAGTTTGTTTTTTTAATTTGGCAGGACTTTACAATTAAGGAATGGGTTGGCAGAACTTTTGGAAAATGGGGAATAGAGGAGTTCTGAGGGGAATGTAAGTTGAAGGGTCAATGAGGCAGCTAAAGTGAGTGAGAAAATTAGATCCAGTGGAGACACAGGAGCAGGAAACTTGAGATCAGCAGAAGTGGGTGGATGCCAGACAGAGGAGACACAAGATCAGGAATCTTGGACACTATGGAGTGTGAGTGCAAAACAGCAAAGACATGCTGCGAAGGTGCAGGACGGCGGAGACACAGGATCAGGAACCTTGGGTGCTGTGGAGCGTGGGTGCAGGATGGCGGAGACACAGGATCAGAAACCTTGGGTGCTAAGGAGTGCAGGTGCTGGATGGTGGAGACACAGGACTAGGAACTTCCGGTCCTGGTGTGTGGCTCCGGTCCTGGTGTCTGCCCACCCAGATATAGACAAAAAAAAGCAGAGTTTGGAGGTTCTTGGTCATAGAAACTTGTGGTGATCAGGGATATTGCTGTCGCTCTGTTTCTCCTGTCTGGTCACTCTGGTTTGATGACAGCAGGTGAGGTGGGTGCTGTCCTGTGAAAGCCTTCATGACTTTGTTACCTGCTTGCTCTCCAAGTCTAAAAGCTTCTCTCTACTCTCTGTTTACACTTGAAGATTTCACTTTTTAACTACATTTTCTGCTGTTTCACTCCAACCAATTTCTGATGGAAGACTGTTAACCTCCAGAGCCTGCACATCCCGACTGACATGGCGTGTTGCTCATTTCTGAAACCCACAACAGACTATTTAAGGAAACTGGACTGATTATTTAAGGTTCAACCTCCAAGGTTTCTTCCTGTAATTTTAGGGAGTTTTTCCTTGCCACAGTCACCCACTGGCTTGCTCAACAGGGGTGGGGTGGGGGGGGTGTTAGTTCTTGGTTTTGTTGTCCTAAATTCGATAAAAAGGCACCATTTTTAAATGATCAAATTTCATGGTCTTCTGGATTGTATGAGTATTTTTTCAGAATTTTTCAGAAGTCAGTTGGCTAATTTGCATAAAATCTAAAATCATTTTGATTCGGCAGCATTATGCAAATCAGGAAAAAAATATGTTTTATACACTTTGGGTTGTCAAAACTTTTGGAAAAGGAGTTTAGCTTTGCTATAGCACCACCTTCATGCTGATTTGGTGTGCCTTTCATTACTTCGTAAGAGTAGTACCTATTGACCAATTTTCATTTCTAAAGGGCCCCAAGGTTTGGTCTGGCCATTGCATTTTATGAGTGGAAACAGAATAGTAATAAAAATCTGAACAATAAAAATAGGGTTTCAACACACTGCTGTGCTTGGAAATTTTAGAAAAGCTGGGAGCAGGGTCAAAGTGACATGTAGAGGAGGAGGACTTAGACTAAGAAATTATGTCAGACACTGCAGGAACTAACAGGTGAGAAAGTAGACAAATCTATGTACATAAATCCAATAAATATTTAATAACAATAAATATTTAATTGTTGGGTGAAAGAGGCCAACCCCCAAACTGTCAAAACTGCCCCATATATGCATATATATCACACACAAAAAATTCTGTCATGCACAAACAATTTTGTCAAGCTGTATCCAAGCCATACATCACTAAGTGCAATGCAAAGCATCGGATGTAGTGGTGTAAAGCCTGCAGCCACTGGACTCTAGAGCAGTGGAGGCATGTTCCCTAGAGTGAAGAATCATGCTTCTCCATCTGGCAATCTGATGGACGAGTCTGGGTTTTGCGATTGCCAGGAGAACGATACTTGTCTGACTGCATTGTGCCAAGTGTAAAGTGGAGGAAGGATTTATGGTGCAGGGTGGTTTTTCAGGAGCTGGGCGTGGCCCCTTAGTTCCAGTGAAAGAAACTCTGACTGCTTCAGCATACCAAGGCATTTTGGACAATTCCTTCCTCCCAACTTTGTGGGAACTTTGTGTTTGGAGCTGGCCCCTTCCTCTTCCAACATCACTATGTACCAGTGCACAAAGCAAGGTCCATAAAAACATGAATGGCAGAGTCTGGTGTGGATGAACTTGACTGGCCTGCACAGAGTCCTGACCTCAACCTGACAGAACACTTTTGGGATGAATTAGAGAGGAGACTGAGAGCAAGGCTTTTGGATGAACCTTGTATACAGCCTTCCCAGAAGAGTTGAAGCTGTTCTAGCTGCAAAGGGTGGAGTAACGTCATATTAAACCCTATGTATTAGGAATAGGATGTCACTTAAGCTCATATGTGAGTCAAGGCAGGTGAGCGAATACTTTTGGCAATATAGAGTATATTCGCATGCAAATCTTCTTTCTGTACTTGCAGTTTTCACATTTTGTTAAGAATGGAACACACCTGGGTTTGTGTTGCTCGGCAATGCAGAGTTTCCACTCCAACCAGTGTTGACTACTTTCATCTGATGCTTGTAAGGCTAATCAACGCTTCATTTAACTTTCATTTACCAGGCTTTGGTTCCACCCAAGTTTTCAGTCCTATGTCTCTTGGCCTCATTTCACCCCAAGTGTTCGATCTCAAATCCACAGGTTTTGGTTCCTGGGGGTTTAGTTTGGTTTCCGGTGAAGTCTGTACACAAGAAAGCCTGCAAACAGTTTGCTGAAGACATGTCATCAATGGACATGAATCCTGGACCAAGATTAATGTGTTGGATTCAGATGGTTTAAATTGTGTGGCGGTAATCAGGTGAGTACAAACATAAGTGTGTCATGCTTACAGTCAAGCATGCCACACTTGGTGGGAATGCCATGGTCTGGGCCTGCATGAGTGCAGCAGGTGTTGGGGAGTTACATTTAATTGAGGGATACATGCATTTCAATATGTGGGTTGCAGGGCAGTGTTCCCGCACAATAATGACCCCAAATACACCTCTAAGATGACCACTGCTTTATTGAAGAGGCTGAGGGTAAATGTGATGGACTGAACAAGCATGTATCCAGACCTAAACACAATGGAACATCTTTGGGGCATCCTCAAGAGAAAGGTGGAGGAGCGCAAACCATCTGCCAGCTCCGTGATGTAATCATGGAGGAGTGGAAAAGCATTCCAGGACAACCTGTGAAGCTCTGGTAAACTCCATGCCCAGGAGAGTTAAGGCAGTTCTGGAAAATAATGGTGGCCACACAAAATAGACATAATGGCTGTATATAGAGTTATTTTGAGGGAAGAAGAATCATTGTGTCAAAGTGTCATTTTGTCAATGTTGTCCCGTGAAAAGATATATCTCACTTTTGTGATACACTGTATATATAAAATGTTAAAACTTGCGCCCCTGAGTTTTGACAGTGATCTGATGCCATGTTATTGATCAGGCATCCTCTTTTTGGGACCTAAATAATTTGCCAAAAATGTCCGGGATTTGATTAGTTATTCACAGACATCTGAAGTCTCCCGGAAAACCGTCCTAAAATGCAAAAACACTTTTTGTACATATTCATGCAGTGCATGCCAAACATGGAGCGTTTTGGTTCATCTGTTCTCTCCGAAAAGTATGCCAGTCATTCAATCACTATTTACTGAGGGTCTGCACTTTTCTTATGGAGTGTGTTAATTGAATGAGAAAGTAAGTGTCCTTCCCTATGTTCTGTCTTTCTCCCTCTCTACCAGTGCACTTTAACCAGACTTCAATTTAAAAGCTGCTCTCAGAAGCCACAGGGCAGCCTTCATGCACACTCACTTGCTACATGCTAGTGTTTGTTTTTGTTTGCTGCACATGTTGGACTTTGTTTGCTGTACATGCCAGTCTTTGTTCAAAAGGCTTGTAGTGCTATTTAGAATGCTAAGATTAGCTTTTCAATCATTTGGTAGTTTTTTCCTCCTTATTGGTTTATGGGTCTTGGGGCTGAGAACAGACTTGTTTGAGTAAATAAATTTTACATTCAACCATGTAGGTATTATGCATTGGTTGGGGGGCAGCATACATCAGGGGAGTCACAATTATCACTAGGCGTGAGACGTGAGGCGTGAGCACACAATGGGAAAATGTTGACTTTAACTAAAACATTCAAAAACTCACACAAATTCAGTAGACTGAGAACAGCTGATGTCAACGTGAATATTGAAGTCACCAAGTACAATGGCAGCAGTGCCAGCCAGACATAATTTGAGAATATAATCTAAGTGGGTGGTCTGTAAGCAGCAGGAGCAGAGGAGTCGAGGAGAAATCAACGATGTAATGTACAGTAGGTGAGCACCAGTGAATGTAACGAGGATGGCAAACAAATGTGAGTGTGCAACATAGCAACATAGTGCAACATAGTTTATAGAGGAATGGTTCCATGCAAAATTTAGACTTTTTAACTCCATACTAGAGTAAGAAAAAATAGTCCAAAAAGCATACACAGTTACAAAAACCACCAGATGGCATAAAACCTAAGCATTCTTCATCCAAGACAGCATAACAAAACGGTAACCATGCTCTACAAACAACTGCTCGCTCAATGAAACATGGGAGAGATTTAATGATAAATCCATATTAAGACAAACAATCTTATCTTTCTCTTCATCTGTGAATTCATGATCCCATTGATGAAACGTAGCTAACCATCGGCACTAGCACCAAAGACACTACCACTGTTGGCACCATGAATTCTACTTTGTACCTCAGCTTTGCGACACAGAACAGTTCATAGTTCCTCGCAAATTATGAATGGTCTTTTTTTGTAAACAAGCTTTCTTTGTGGATGACATTCATGCATGGCATTCTTCTGATGTTTACCCCAGTTTGGCTTTCTACTTCCTGAGCTAACTGTAGTGAACCAAAATTTCTAACATAATAGAATTCCAGGGCATAGTGCTTGTTTCTGTCTCGTAAAATTTATAGTTATGACAGGAGGAAAACTACAGCATTTTAAGAATTTAATCAGGCTGTATTATTTTTGCAATATGGTCTTAAAATATTTTTTGGGGAAACTTCTTTTTTGGGTGTAAAAATAAAAAAAATCTGGATTGCAGTTAAGGGTCCATATTAATAGGAGTATTTTGTAGTATACAATTCCATAGAAAATGTTGATTCTGAGAGAAAACTAAAGGTTTTCTGACAAATCTGTTGGATGTACTCATTTATGCTCAGCTCTGTAGCTGTAGACAAGTGGTACATCTAGTACAAAACGAAATGCAACATAACTAATGCACTAATGAGCATTTTATGTTAAATTACTAAATTAAATCTTTTTTCTCTTTTGTAACTTTCAAATCAGTGTGTTAGAGCTAGGATGGAAGTTCCCTTATAAACCACCAGAAATGGACAGGACTGATTAAAAGCTTTGAGCCTCAGAGACATAAAAGTTAATATGCACAAGTGTCAATCTTCGCGGATATCAATTTTCAATGCATTGCAATTAATTGGATTGCAAGAGAATGAACTTCTACCAATTATATACTAAACTCTTTTGGTCACTGCAGTGAAATTCGTCCTTCACATTTTAACCCAATCCATGCAGTGAAACACACATGTTCACTCTAGTGAACACTAGAGGGCAGTGAGCACATGTGCCCAGAGTTGTGGGCAGCTCTAGCCATGTCAATGGGGGAGCAGTTAGAGGTGAAGTACCTCTCAATCGGTTGTGACCTATCAGCACAACTTTCTGAAAACATGCCCAATTCTAAACCATCAGGCCACAGCTATCCCACCCCCATGTCCACTTACACTAAATGCAAGAGCCTTTCCAGCAATTGTCAAACTATCACAACAATTGTATGTAGTTTAAGAACGCCACATAAGGTCCTTTGCACGTATTTAACAGCATATATGCAGAAAAGTACATTAAGATCTAAGAGAAACATACAGAGTGCTGCCTTCAAGACATGTCTTTTCCAAGGTGGTCATGAATTTTAAATAGATCACATTCTGCATGCTTGCTGAAAAAATCCTGAGCTCTCCCAAAAAGAGAATTTTATGGCAAAATAATTAATGACGATCAAATAATGTAACATATATTTGTAGAAATAATAAGTTAAGGTAAAACCTGAAACACTAAATCAATTGGTATCCTCAGTTATAACACTTAAGGGTAGTGAAAGACAAAGGCAACATTAGAAAATGGTAAATGCTTTACTGTACTAATTTGTTTGGAATGCAGTAACTTATGTTTATTAGTAAATGAAATAAAGTTCAGCAGAAATATTCCAAGTTCATATAGTCTGTTTTTATAGTAGTTTTTATTTCCATGAATTGTGAATATTGCATACTGTTTTCAAAATCAAAACGTGAAGAGAAATGTATATAATGACTACATCCCACAATTCATTTGCATTTCTTGGTTTTGTTTTAGAAACGGAATCTTTGATGTCACCCCACAAGTTTTCTATCGGTTTAAAGTCCGGGGATTGAGCTGGCCACTCCATAACCTCAATTTTGTTTTTGTAAAACCAAGATTTTGCTTGTTTACTGGTAGGTTTAGGGTTATTGTCTTGTTGAAACACCCATTTCAAGGGCATTTCCTCTTCAGCGTAAGGCAACATGACCTGTTCAAATATTCCGATATATGCAAACTGGTCCATGATCCAGGCTTTTAAGGAGAAATGCATGTGCAGCATGTGCTGGCTTCAACCTTAAATAAGGGCCATCTGATTCACACCTGTTTCCTCACAGAATGATTTATCTCACTAATTGAACGCCACACTGCTATTATTTTAAACACACCCCTTTCAATTAATTATTCAAATATACATACTAAAGAGCATGCTTATCATGAATGCTGAGTCTGTTTGTTTTCTAACAATCTACTGCACCAACTAGTAGATTGTTTGTCATGTGGTAATATAATTTATACCAAAAACGGTGATTATCTGGTTAGTCATATTGGACTGATATTATTTTAAACACTGCTATAGAGTAGAACTTAGTCTCTCTCTCGCTTACTATTCACGCACACACACACAACATCCTAATTGCTTTACCTCAATCAGAGCAAGCAGCAATTTGCAGAAGTCACCAGAAGTGTCTCCAGCCACATCTTTCTCCAAGTCCTTCTTAAACACTTACCAGAGAAAATAAATGTATGTTCTTTCTATTTATACAAATCTGTTATTTACTTTGTAGACAAAATAGAATAGTGTTACTTACATTCTTTGTAGGTCTTTTTTATCTCCCCCAGCTCCTCGTTGCTGCGAGAGCAGACTATTTCTATTAAACTTTCCTCATCAGTTCCTAGACCCTGCACAATACCACACACCATCAGGTATGAAGATCAAAATCGCTCAAGCTGTGACTTGGCATTGTTCTGGAAATTAAATTTAAATTGGCTTATACTTCACGAACACATGCAGGACCTTCATTGCTGCTCTAAGCTCAAAGGCGTCAAACTGAGCTCTGCTTCTCATTAGACCAAGAATCACATTTTCCAAAGAGCCTGACAGTGACCCCTTTAGAGCAGTAACCATGTCCTACAGTACCAAAATTCAAAAAAACAGAGAATCTTTAACTGAGAATGTTAAACAGAAACTAACATTTCTATTTATATTCATAATTAAGTTTTTAAACTGTTTTACTATTAACATTGTAATGTTGCCCAATTATTCTCTATATGAATTTTCTAGTGTTGCATTCCTTCTAGGTACATAGGTAATAGGTAATACTCATGGCTGTACTTGAGAGCCTAAAAGTCATGCTTTATCAACAGTTGTTTGTGGTTTTGCCTGCTTATACGGAGGTTTCCCCAAGTTTACTTAATCTTTTTAGAAAATAATGTATAGTGACTAGTGGAAGGCGTTCTTTTTCTTTTTAAATTAAACAATGTAAAATCAAATAATTGATTTATAAGTCATCATAAAAATAACAAGAAAATTTGATGTAAAACACTCATATTCTACTTCACAGGTTATATATATTCTAAATGACAGTTTTATTTGATCATCAACACAGATGTGGATACATTTATGGATACCTTTTTTGCTTTTCTCTCATATTCAAATGCAATTTCTCGTCTCTGGGCATAGGTTCGTTTTGTTAGAATGTCAATGATTAAATGCTCATCCACTCCTAGAACAGAAAAAGTGGAGGAATCACATTATTTTAATATATACAGTGTTGTTTGCATACTCCTAATGATTTATTAGTTCAGATTAGTTAGTTCAGATTTATTAGTTAAGATCCTCTAAATCTAAACAAAATAAAAACGTTTTTCAATTGTTGTTTCATTTCATCAAGCATTGTTCCCTTAAACCTAACCAATAACAATTGCAATCAAATATTTCCAATAATTTCTCATTTAAACAAATATGGTGAAATATATGGTGAAATATGGTCTTGCCACAGAATCTCAAGGAAATGTGTATCAAACTATTTCAAAACGTTAATTCGGGGTGGACTTTGAATCATTGGACAGCTGCATAATCAATATGTTAAACCTTAAGTCCCAAACTGATAGGCAGACATTCTCATTTGAGATTTTCTGATACAGAACTGAATTTATGGTTCCATCAAGCAAGCTGTCCTGGCCCTGTAAGAGCATCTAGACAATCACAATTTATCATGTTTGGCTGGTGGAATAATGTTTTTAAGGTGAAAGGAAAATGTATCAGCTTCATGGTATATTTAAAAGTTTGATTTAACAGTCAATAGAATTGTATTATTATTATTATTATCTTAGCAGATATCAGATGTTTTTGGCTGTTGTAGTTTACCATTTTGCCCACTGTCTTCATTTTTCCAGAAATTGTGGCCATTGTATAGTCTCTATAGTGTTTATTTAGCATACTTTACAATTACAATATTGAATTAGGTGATGAAGAGATTAGCTTTTTTCAATTTTTGGCATAACTAACACAAATTAAATTAAAGATTGGTGAAACATTATAAAATGGTACCTGTACACAGCATAGAGAAGAAAAAATGCATTAAGGTTAAACATATACATAAAATTTTAGCACTAAAACGAAATCAAAAGCATTAATAGTATGCATTTATCAAAACGTTAATCAAAGGTGCTTGTTTTTCTTACCCTTGGTGGCAATTGCTGTGTCAATCCAGATGGCATCCTTCTCTGGATCAAAATTTGCTGCTGGTACTACTGTTGGAAATTCAGGCTCTTTCTCCTGATATTTAAATAAAACATATTTACTCTCTGAACTTACTACTCCGTTTGACGTTTTAAAATTGTTTTTATTTGTTTTGGTCTGTCAGTTTGTTTCTGTTAAAATTTGATTTTTTAAAAACTATTTTTCATACTTACCCCACCAAAGCCCAAAGTGAGCTGCCCCAAAAACTCTGATACCAATGCCATTTCTCCTGTCCTGTAGAGCATATAAATTTAACACAAACTTCAGATGTCTGATTCTAAAGACATGATATGACCAACCTTTTATGACAAGGTTCATAGGTACATAATTAACTACCCCACGTTTGGTTTCAAAGGTCTTGCAGGAGAGATAAGAAGACACAAACTGTATGTGGATAGGAATATCACGTCAGTCACATGATTCACATACATTTATAATAGTTAGCAAAACACAGAGATTAACCTCATCCTGTGTTCGTGTAAAAAATGTTAATCCGTTTCAGATAAAATTATGCATCAAGCAGAGAAAACATCTAAGGTTACTGCTAAAACAACTACAATCAAGTCCAACGCATCGATTAAAAAGTGAAATGATAGTGGCAAAACATCTTCTAAGAAAGAATGCGATCAGAAATAAATCTTTAATTATTGTGATCAGTGATCTCTTAAACATTTGGCAAAAGCAAATTATAGAGAATTAACAGTAGTACTCAGATTTAGATTTAATAGTGAAAGTAGGTTAAAGTACTCCCACATGCACAACGCGAACTCAACTGAAGTCAGGCTATTAGGCAAAATGGTATGAATTTGCTAGAAATCGGTTATGATATAATTACGGGTGGACTCAATCGTGGATTCAATAGTGAAGTCAAAACAGGGCAACAAACCCAACAAAACTGAACATCAAAGAAAAGGGGCGGGGGAACTCGGGGTTCACAGCATAAACATAAACCTTATTCGGTTTATGTTTATGTTTATAAAACTAATGAACAAAACCACTAGAGTAAAAAAAATCACGCCAAACAGCTCTTAAACGTGTGGAAAATAATAAAAGACATCCGAGTTTAGTTCACACAAGCAATTATCGGGACTCGAATTTCAGTTTTCAGACCCAATAACTACACCGAATGTGCGTCAGCCCAAAGAAACTGGAACACACCGAAGCGCCATGATTAGCACACGTCTCTTGTGGCGCTTCTGTATGTTATCGCTTATCGCTGTACTAGGCATGCTTCACTGGGCCAACGAGATTTAAACTGCGAATGATCGAGAAGAAAAGAGGCATCAACAAACGACGCTGAAATTGGTTCCTTATTCGCAGCCTCTTATTCGTAGACTGAAGTGAGAGCCTTATTCGCAGGGAGAATTCTCATGTACACACAAACAAATGTACGGACAAATGAATAGGATTTAAAGTAACGCACCGTTTTGCCTCACAACACAGAAAACAAGAGAAACGAAATATTGTCTTTCTTCGATTATTTAATTGTTCTTTATTTGGTATTATATACCAATCGTTCTGGTCTCCGTTTACAATACTTTAAAGCCAGTGTGTGTAATAATAAAACAATAAATAAATGAACACTTTATGGGATAAAACGTTCTAAATGTTTTCTTCATTAATTTATTAATTAAAATAAAAAAGAAAATAGCATGAAGGTTAAATAAGTATTGAACTGAGACAGTATGGAAGAAAAAGTATTGGGAAACCACAATCATCATGCTAGGAGGACAGAGAAACTGGCACTGCTTCTGGATATTATCATAATGTTTTTTTGTCCATAGAGATCTAAGGTGGCATTTTTTAATGTTGTAAGATTTACCAAAGTATAAGCTGTTGTCCATGTAATAATATCTACTATTAATGAATTAAGATTCTTGATGCAATGTCTTCTGAGGGATCAGCGATCACATGTGTTCAGTTTTGGCTTGTGCCGTTGGCCTTTTCTTACAGAAATTCTTCCAGACAGCTTGAATGGTTTAATTATATTATGCAATATAATTGTCTCCCACAATCCTTCTTTGAGGAACATTGTTTTTAAACATTTCAATCATTTGCTCACACATTTGTTGATGAATTGGGGATCCTCTGTCTAAAGTACAAAATCATCTTGGGCCAGGCTAAATCCATGTTTTCTATACAGTGGGAGTCTAGCACTGTCTTTAGGATGTGTATTTGACTCCCATTCATTTTGTGCGCAATTGCATATTTTGATGTTTCTAGATAAAAGTACAAAATCATCTTGGGCCAGTGGAAGACAAAATGTGTCTTTAGGATGTGTATTTGTGCTGGCACAAAGCAAATTAAAACCTCAAATTCCCTCCTGAACCCCAGTCTTACTTTCGTTTTGTGCACAATTGCGTATTTTTGATGTTTCCAAATAAAATTAAAGTACAAAATCATCTTTGGCCAGGCTACATCTAGGTTTTCTATACAGTGGGATACTAGATGTGTCAGTAGGATGTGTATTTGTGCTGGCCCAAAGCAAATGAGACCCTCCAATTTCCGCTTGAACCCCAGTCTAACATTCGTTTTTGTGCACATTGGAACCACTTTCTCACATTATTTTAAGTTTAACGTCTTAATACCCCCCCCCCCCCCAATAGAGTAAAGAACATTATCAACCTGTATTCAAAATTTAAATAAATGTGTGAAGTCCTACAAATGGAGCCTGTTGGGAATAGGGTGAATCCTCATTACTGGGAGTAGTTTTTGGCAGTATTCTGGATTCACTCTTCTGACATCCCTGTAGGGGCCTACATGCCAGGGAACCCAATTCCTGGATTTGCTCCTAGGGACCAAGGCCTGGGTTATTTGTTTCTGGATTTTTTGTTCACAGGCCCTGGTTAGGTCAAAAAGCCAGTTTGATGGTCCAAGTAATGGATCCTTAATTATCTACAATCCCTTGGGATTCATATTACAACAGTGTTTTAGTGTTTCTTATGTTCCCATCATATGAACAGCCCACAGGCTTTCCATCCACATTCCTTTCATATAAAATTCTTTGAGCTCATATTTAATCAATAATAATGATATCTACATTTAGGTTATATACATATGTGTGTATGTTATTTATGCATGTGAAAGTTCACATTTATTGATATTGATCCTTGCTATCGGGCAGCATGGTGGCTTAGTGGGTAGCACAGTCGCCTCACAGCGAGGAGGTCATGGGTTCGATCCCCGGGTGGGGTGATCTAGGTCCTTTTTGGACGGTGGTAGCCTAGTGGGTAGAGCTTTGGACTACCAACCAGACATTGGTGGTTCAAATCCCAGCTCTGCTAGAC